>JAUPFT010000018.1:34631473-35231473 GCA_036936625.1 Parnassius smintheus behrii
ATTTTTGTTTGATGGGGCTATCGTAAAATCTGATGATGATGAAACTACGGTCAAAAGTAAAAGGAGATTTTCCGTACATCCTGCGTGGCAGAAAAGAGGACTAGAAGGTGTATACAACACTGTCTACGAAAAACATTTGGATGACAAGACTCAATTTTATATGGATTCAATATGATAACATAAATGAAAAAATTACACTAACTGTTTGCAGTGAGTGATAGCTCGAATGCAATTTTCCGCCACAGATTTTGTGTCCATGATTATACAAAAATGGATACGTCTGAGCGTCTACATTGCGAAATAAGTAACTATACTAAATTTCAAATCAAGCGGGTGTATGGTTTCGTGATTAGTCAGTCAGTGATATTTCACTTATGCACTCGTAGATAAGATGGAGTGACTCGTCCCTAGGAAAAAGGTTCTCACTGACAAAATTACAAAATACCGCAACTTAAGGTGGTATTTAAAGCTAAGAGGTACGCTTTGCTGATAAGGTACGAGTATGTGAGTATAATACGGTCATTGGCTTTGCCGCCATGTAAAACCAAAACTAGGAGAAGGAACGAGACAAAAACACTAAGTCGTATATTCTTACTAATATACCTACAGCAAACAAGCTTTGGCAATAAATAGGAACACTTCGAAAAATCTATTTAAAAAACTAACTACACAACACCATACTAAAATCGACTAAAATATTTACTATAATGTCAACTGTCAAAATGGCGTCAATAAAGCATCGCCCTTTCGATCCTTTTATGTTTGATTGAGCGATGAAGAGCTATCGTATCACAAAGCCACCTATGCAAACAAGGCTGTAAATCTTAAGTTATAAGAAAGTGAACATATTAACCGGATGACCATATTACCGTCACGTACTATTATACAATGCCGAATATTTATTGGTTCTCAATCCGAAATGATATTGAGTATACGAGCTTCAACTTGTCAAGTTATTATTGTACGTAATGAAAAGGAGAAATATAAAAGAATAACTTTGCCATTTATATAATTAACTAAAATACTACTATACAATCTGCTACCTGTCTATCCTATGCAACATTAAAATTTAAAATTTACTTTTGTTGTCAAAATTTCCCACGAACGAAACCGCGGCTATATTTAAAATGATGTTATAAGGTTTTTTCTGTTCTAATTATAAACGCTATGTAATTTCGTTTCATTTCGTTATTCAATGTAAAAAGTTGGAATAACAACTTTAACTGAATCGACGTAATTAAATTTCTAGGCGCTTCAATTAGATCGACCTTTTTAAGAACACTGGCTTGTTGTCTTTTTACATAATTGCGAAGAAAATGTCCGCTTATAAATATTTGACTTGAATAATATAGAGCTTATTAAAAATATTGTATTATATTAATTGATTTTTTTAGTAGAGGGTGACAAACGAGCACACAGTTCACCTGATGTTAAGTGGTTGCTGTGGCCCATAGAGATCTACATCTATCCTCGATTACGAATCAAAATGCAGATGCGTTGTCAACCGTGAAAACTATTATGCAATGTCTCATTTCCATTTTGGTCTTCGGTTCTCTACACTCACCATACGAAACATAGCAGCATACGCTAGTAGTATGTCAGAGCGTGGTACTTCCCCGGTCGAGCCGACCCATTCGTGCTACAACTATAGTACTAATATAACTGTATTTAGATATTTATGCTGAACTGCAGTGGCCATTTACCATCAGGTGGAGTGTTAGTTTATTTGCCACTTTATTTAAAAAAAAATCTGTACGATTTTAGTAGGTAAGTCTGACACAATCATAGAAATATAGTACCTATACCGTTACTGTTAAGGCCTATTAAAAGTCCACTACTGAACTTAGGCCTTTCAATAGATTGCTGTGTTTGGTAGGAAGGCTTAAGGCTACAGATAATCTGTCATCTAAGTAAGGATTAATCTGAACTGCCTCTCAGTCTGTGATTATACTAGCTCTCTACAACCTTCGTACCTGAACACAGGAACTTAAGAGGATAGAGTAAGTCAGCTCAAATTCTAATTTCGCCCCCACTTCCCCGCGCGTCGTTTGCTATGTACCGACATGTTTGTAATCACTAATACTGTAAGTAGATAGGTCGTTAGATACTTATTTCATTAGGTTTATCATATTTATGCCTGTTTCTTAACGCCAACCCAGTCGCTTCTTATTTTTATAACGGTTATTTCCCATTTTAATTTTACGTCGTCCTGTTGCGTAATGTGTATTCTGATCGTAAGCGACACAACTACTCCCTTCAAAAGCCGGAGCGATACTAACGGGGCGACGGTAATCAAGCTTACGCGCCGATAGTTTAGGTAATTTCTTTTTACAGTGAAAATAATGGTATTTTTAGTAAATAACATAAGCACTGCTTTATAGTTAGTTCAGTTAGTATGCAAAGTTTCATGATCTTATTTAAAGTATTTTATGAGTAACTGTGAACCCTCTCATTACTTTTGCATTGTTTAACCGATTTGGACCAAATCGACGGCGTTCGACAGGGCTTCACCAAATTTAGATTTTTTTACGCCATTTGAACCGATTCGGACCAGTAGATTTCAGAAATCTCAAAAATATTTAAATTTTATTTTTGAAATAACTTTTAAACAGATGTAACGATCAATTTCAAACACAAAAAACACCGTCGATTGCCGCAAACTGCATCAAAATCGGTTGATGCGTTGAAAAGAAATTGTTAACGAAATATTTCAAAAAGAGTATTTTTTCTAATAAATTCGCAAATTTTTTTCTTGAAAAGTTTTTGATTTAAAAAAAAATAACTACGAGTGCTTAAAAACTGCGTCGAACGCCGTCAATTTAGTCAAAATCGATTCGTAAAATATTCAACTTTGAAAAATTAAAAACGTGTTTTTATATACATATATTATATATTGTATATAGTTGATGTATATTACATATATTATGTTATATTATATATATTACAGGTGGAATTTGGAACGCTTTGTATTTGAAATTAGCGGAAATTCTAGAGATGGCCTGTATATACGTGGTAGAGCCATGCTGCATTTATATTAGTAGTATAGTTGTAGCACGAATGGGTCGGCTCGACCGGGGAAGGACCGCGCTCTCACAGAATACCAGCGTGAAATAGTAGCTTAATGCTGCTGTATTTCGTGTGGTGAGTGTAGAGAACCGGAGACCCTTTTTGCTGGAAACGAGGCATTCCATCTTGGTCCTCACGGGTGGCAACGCATCTGCGTTTTGATTCGTGATCGAGGATAGATGTGGATGTCTATGGGCCACGGCGACCGCTTACCATCAGGTGGATTGTGTGTTCGTTTGTCGCCCTATCCTATAAAAAAAAAAAAAAAAAAAAAAAAAAAAGGCTCCATCGTATTTTTAACTGTAGACTTTTTGCTCATTCTGCGTAAAGCGGACCAAAAATTAATATTCTAAAACTGAGGGTAGCCAGGCAACTATGATCAACAATTATACAATCGGCGTAACATCAGGTTACGCGATATAACCCGTAAATTTAGTTTCTTTTAATATAATTGATATTGTAAAAATAATGGCTAAAAATTGTAGGTTGCTTTTTTAGAAAGAAAAAAAATATGAATAGAGATATGAAAACGTCTTTCTTCTTATGGTCGGAAGACTACTAAATACTAAAGGCGTTGGTAAATGAAATAAAAGTTTCTTCGTTATTTCGTCGGTTGTTACAACCGTTGTCCGATCAGACAAGGGCGGGAAAAGGGATTGCATCAGTCGACGAAATAAATCGTCATTCATATCTCGAGAATATCAATTATATTGTCTCTTAGCCAATTTAATTTTTTGCCTAATTGGATATTCATTAGAATAAATTAACCGGGACGTCAGTCATCTCAGTCGCCGCGTGACGATGGGTGCTGCAAACCACCCGAAACTTCGGAAATTAAAAGTAAGTAAATTAAACGTGATAAAATCCGCAAAAATAATATTATGTACTATTTACTAATTATTATTATTAAAAATTTTATTAATATAATGTTTAAAGTAAAGAAAGTAAAGTTACAGCCTATATACGTCCCACAGCTGAGCTCAGGCCTCCCCTCCTTTCTGAGAGGGTTTAGGGCAAGGAAGTGTCCGCCGCGCTGCCCAAATGCGTGTTGACGAACTTCACATGTCTTCGAAATATTTTTTTTTCATATTCCTTAGACATGCAGGTTTCCTCACGATGTTTTCCTTCACCGCCGAGCACGTGGTAAATCAGCACTTAAAATTGCAATTAACAATTTCATTGGTGCAGGCGGGGATCGAACCCGGGTTACTCGCGTTCTATTATATTTACAGCGAGCGTTAACCACTGAGCTACCACGGCTCTTATATAACGTTTATTTATTAATTATTATAAATTGTTAATGTTTATTCAGTATACACACTTTTTTTTAATTTTTACACAAATCTAGACAAAGTAACGTATAATATATCATTAACACTCACGCCAGTTTGATTTGCACATCTGGATGTGGTTGAACTATCCACATACATAAATAAGTTTTCACCTGACACTCCGGGTACGTGATATACTCGCACTTGTCCGGTTTTTTCTGTTATACGAGTAATACTAAAAACTCCACTTATTGCTTAAAATATTATAACTCTTTATCTATTTTATGAATATGTAATTGAATGAAGTATTCATTGATAATTAAAATAAATTAACCAGGTGATGGACTTGACACCTCGCCTGAACATCCCGAACAAGTGTCACTCACAAACCATGGAGTCACGACAGGAAATGGTGCGTAATTTATTGCTTCTTTCATCTCTTTGACAACTGTAAAACTAACAAGGTGTGAAGTGTTAACCGTTTTTTGTGATCTAAGAAGATAACTTAATATATTTTCGTACAAACAAAAATAGCCTTCTCTTCTTCTAGTCACATTATAGGTTTCCCATTATTAAAATAAAATAATCACTTAATAATTTAGCACATAACGGTTCGTTATATTTCAAGGATCAGTTTCAATTGTCAACTTTTGTGACACTATTTAAACTGACTGAAACGAACTACATGTTAACACGCAAAGAAAAATGTACGTACAGGAGTTTCACTAATTAGTTACATGGGTTATTTGTTTAGTTCAAAATAATATCACTATTTGACACTATTTATGCACATGATTAAAACTACTTTTACGGATTTTATCGCGTTTATTTTTACTTCTTATTTATGCATTTGTAACGATAAGGGCCAGAAGATTTTTTCATTTTTTAAATTTTATAAGCACAAGGGAAAATGCGCCATCAGGGAAGTGACTCTATTGGCAGAGTAGTGACAAATTAAACCAGGGAAGAAAGGGGAATGATATTGAATAAAACACATATAAATTAAAAATTTCATGTTTTTAAGCGACTTCAGAAAGGAAGAGATATTTAATTAGACTGTATGTTTTTTAAGGGTCACTTTTTCACACACCTCTGAACTTTTTCTGGGTGAACCGATTTTGACGATTCTTTTTTTTATTCGAAAGCTGGTGCTTCTCCTGTGATCTCATATAAGATCAAGAGCTGACCAGTAGTTTTTGAGTTATCTTAATAATTGTATGCATATTTAATTGACTTACACATGAGAGAGTACATTGATGATGTTCTTATTTTATTTATATTGAAGTCGGTTGTACAAAATTTTTAATTTTATCATTTGTTTTCAAATTAAATCAAATCTTTTTATTTTCAGACAACATAGGTCCATAAGGGTTAGTAATTAATTCTAATAGTAAGCGGGTTAGTAGTACTATATTATAATAATAATTTAAATAATTTACGAATCCGGACATTGTCCGCACATAGCTCATTAATATAGGTGCATGTGGATCATCTGCTACCATCCTCAGGATGCTGTTGTCACTTCCCCGTATGCGGCTTATTAGTGACGTCACTTTCTTGCGCATGAGTGCCTGAAAACCATCCGTTCTCGCCTGCGCAAACATTTCAGATGCACTACGGAAACAAGGAAGTTTCAACATCATCCTGAAGATATTATTATACTGGACGCGAAGGGTATTTAACGATCCCTTGGTGTAGCTGATCCACAGACCGCTCGAGTACATGTTTTGACAAAATGCTCTAAAAAGCGTAATCTTGACTTCATCCGTACAACGAGCGAATCTACGGACCAGCATGTTACCACGGACCGCCAAAGCCCTACGCTCCCGTTCTATGTCTAAATCGTCTCTAAGGTCGTCGGTAAGTATGTGGCCCAGGTACTTAAATTGGAAAACTCTGCTCAGCTCCACTCCACCGAGGCAAATTTGAGGTATAAATTCGGGACACTTACCGGCGGCCTTAAAGACCATAAATTCGGTTTTTCTGGCATTGTAGGCCAGACCATGCGACTAAGCATAGCTCTCACATACGTTCAACATTTCTCTGATAGCACTCATAGTGGGGCCCAGCAGCACCATGTCATTCGCGTAACTAATATTGTTTACATTAACACCACTCACTTTGCATCCGACTCGCATGCTGCTGAGCTCCACTATGAGGTCATTTACGTACAGGTTCAACAGCTTTGGAGACGACAGCCCACCTTGCCTTACTCCGCACTCCGACCTGTACGACTTGGAAAATTTGTCAGCCCATTTAACGTAATTTACTTGCTTTGTGTAGATCTAGAAAGCAGGCGTAAACCGGCGTCCTCCGGCTTGTATAATATTGGACAGTGTGCTTTAGGCTTAGTATTGCGCTTTCAGTGGATAGTCCGGGCTTAAACCCGAACTGCGCGTCATGTAACTTCAGATACTTTTGCAAGCATGAATCAAGCAAACTGTCCAATACTTTGGCCACCGTGGTAGCAAGAGAAATAGGGCAGTAGTTGCCCTTATCCGAGATATCACCTACCCTGTTTTTGACAATGGGCACCACAATGGTTTTCATTAGATTCGGTGGTAGATATGAATGTCCAAAGCACATATTGAACAATAGAGACAGGACCCTTGGCAGGTGTACACCCGCATGTTTTAGGTGCTCGATACTGAGCCCGTCGTGTCCGGGAGATTTGCCCCTGCTCATCCGCTTGATTACATCTCTGACTTGACTAGCCTACAACAATAGCGTAGGCTCATCCACCCGCACGCCAGGCTCAGGACCAAGCATCCCCGTGGAGGGGCCCAGCGGCGATCGTACCCTGAAATGTTCCATAAACAGGTTTGCAATTCCCTCCGGGTCACTAATGCCATCTACTCCGGCCGGCAGGCCAGGCTTAATCTCCAGTTTACAAGTGGACTTCCAAAATTTCCTAAATTTTTTATCCGCTCGCAGTTTCGAAATTTTACCCATTTTGATTTGCTCTTGATTATTTATGCACCATTTGAATCTACTTTTAAAAACCTTGCGTGACTCGCGCATCTGCTCATATATTTCGCCTACAGCGGGTCTATTATATAAAACCCACATTTGAAATTTAAGCCTCACCTCCCGATGAGCATCCCTCACATTTTTATTCCACCCAAACAGGATCTTTTTTCTACGAGGCTTATCAATATTTACGTAATTTGTTTTAATAGCCGCCATTTTTAGTGTACTTACAATTTGTTCATAGAAATTGTCGACCAAACTTTTATGACAGGCGTTATCGTTTTGCACAAGTGCTAAAATTGAAAAGTTTGTATCATAATCATAATTAATAATTTCAACTAAACTAAATATTGTTTACCTAAATACAAAACAATCAACAATTTACTTTTCAAATACATCAACTGGCTTTGGGAATTGTAGAATATTCTATTACCCTTCATAAGTATATTTGGCACAGGTAGTATGGTGAAGATCTGTTCCTATTTAACATCAGATGTGCCATTGTTATCTATTCTCGAACGAGAACCTTCTTCATTTTCTTTATAGAAGAGGGGAAAAGCGAGCATGTGGCTCGCCTGGTGGTAAGTGACTACAGCCACCCATGAAAAACAGCGACACCAGTGGAATTGCAGGTGCGTTGCCGGCCTTTTAGAAAGGAGTAATATCTTTTCTTAAAGGTCCCTAAGTCGTATCAGTCCCGAAAAATCGCCAGTGGTAAACAATTCCACGAAGAATTTGTACGAGGAAGAAAACTTCTAGTAAAACTCACAGTGGTGGACCACCAAGCATCCAGATGGTGAGGATGGTATCGTGAATTTTGACACGATGTGTGTTCGTGAAATTTGGCGGCTGGAACTAATCAGAACAATTCTTCAGAACACTCCCCGTGATAGATGCCATAGAAAACGCAAGGGTATGCAACATCCCTACGCAGCGCCAGTGAACCGAGCCCATCAGAAACAACTCGGTCATCGACGATTCGAACCGCTCTGCGCTGGATGCGATCAAATGGAAGGAGCTGGCACTGGGGTGTCCTGGCCCAGAGATGAGGACAGTATTCCATGTGAGGCCGAACTTGCGCTTTGTAAAGTTGCAAGCGAGGTACCGGCATGAAATACTGCTCGCTCTGCTGAGCACGCCAAGCTTTTTAGAGGCCAATTTGGCCTTACCCTCCAAGTGACCACGAAACTGCACACTTATTCGATATGTCGACGCTGAGGATTCCGATGCTAGCTGAGGCAACATGGGAGTGCCTTGCGGTACACGCAAACTTGTGTCCTTTGGGGATTGAATTGGACTAGATTTAGTCGCCCCAAATCCGACATTTTATTTTTTCAATTTTCATTGGAGATCTTTTGAAAAGTAACCCTAATATCTCCTGCTTCTTCATCAAAATCTGTCGAGCATATGTCATTAACCATTTAAAGTAACTGTTTAATTTCATATTTTTGCTTTTTATAACTTTATTTCGTAGTTTGAGTTGACTACTATACAATATTACTATTTTTTTATTATATTTAATAGAGTTAAAATATTTTACGTGGTAGCACGAATGGGTCTGCTCAACCGGGGCAGGACCACGCTCTCACAGAACACCAGCATAAAATAGCAGTGTAATGCTGCTGTGTTTCGTATGGTGAGTGTAGAGAACCGGAGATCCTTTTTACTGGAATCGAGTCATTCTATTTTAGTCATCAGGGAAGACAACACATTTGCATTTTGATTCTTAATTGAGGATATCTATGGATATCTCTCTCCTGTATTTTATAATGGAAGTTTGATTCCATATTGTGATTCCATAAAAAATCTTGGCCTGTACATGGATAAAACTATGACCTGGAAATTGCAGATCTCTGAAGTTAGTCGTAAAGTTGTTGCTACCTTGCGTTCCCTTTATCGTCTTAAAAATTTCCTACCCGTCAAAACCAAGCTAATGCTGGTTCATTCCCTTATTCTACCTATTATCGACTATGCCGATGTATGTTACCCAGATCTGTCAGAAAATCTTCTAAACAAGTTGGAGCGCCTTCTTAATAATTCCATAAGGTTTATTTTTGGTTTACGTAAGTATGACCACATATCATCCTATCGTTCAAAGCTTAAATGGCTACCTATACGTCAAAGGCGATGCTCTAGAATTTTACTTGTACTATATTCAATTTTAAACGATCCCAGGTCACCTTCTTATCTTAAGGATAATTTTCATTTTTTTCATCCGATCGACGGTCGAACATCCCGACAGTCAAACCGTCTGAGGTTAAGGTTTCCACAGCATAAGTCAAATTTTTTCAGGTCGTCTTTTACGATACAAGCTATACAACTTTGGAACACCCTCCCCAACGATATTAAGAATGCCACAAATAAAAAAGCTTTCAAAGTTCTTCTCCGAAAACATTACCTGAAGGAAACTACTAATTAACATTATTTTTCCTTAATTTTGTCTCCTTTCTTCTTTTTTACTTCAAATATTTATCTCAATATATATTATTCAAACATTATATTATATATATATGTATATATGTGTATGTATGTATGTATGTATGTATATATATATATATATATATATATATATATATATATATATATATATATATATATATATATATATATGTATGTATGTATTATTGTACGTATATTGATACTATATGTGTGTATATTTAAATGTAATGTGTATGTATGTAATTTGCATATATGTATATTTTAGTGTATAAGCACTTATTTACGTATAATGGTCGCACCTGCCAACAATTATCCTTGCCACCCAGGGTTGACTGGCAGAGAATGCCACATGGCATTAAGTCCGCCCTATGTACCCTTTAGCTTAAGGTGTTACGTGTAAGTTTATAAATAAATAAATAAATAAATAAATAAATAAATGTGGATGTCTATGGGCCACAGCATCCACTTATCATTAGGTGGACTGTGTGCTCGTTTGTCACCCAATGCAATGCTATAAAAAAACTAAAATAATTGAAAATATGTAGTAATCACATAATCATGTAAGCCACCCCTGGATGGAGCCTCTGCTATATAATAAGGAAGGATAGGAATTCAATTCTTGATAGCAGGTATGACAATCGCTGTACTGGGCGCTTCGCCCCTTCAACCCCGTGTTTTTATAGAATATGAATGATAATAGAGCATATAATCCTCTGATAATACGTGAATGCTGGTACTTATAGCCAATCCGTCCTTAATTGAGAAACAAAATGCGAACGCGATATCACTCCTAAGGTTAAGATGGAATGTCGCGTTAACAGTACACTCAGCATAATACGAATTTTGGAAACGCAATGAAACTCTAGAATAAGCATATGTCAATTGTATTTATTTTTCAACGTAATCGCCTTTTAAGCCAATACACCTTGAATAGCGTTTTGCAAGGTAGTTAATTCCCTTGAAAAAAAGGCTTCATCCTGGGGCATGAAAAAGGCCTCTATAGCAGACGTCACCTCATCGTCGCCGTTAAATTATCTACCACGCAAAAGCTTTTTCAAGTGAATAATAAAAAGGTGATCACTCGGAGTTAGGTCCGGAGAATATGGCGGGTGCTGCGTCAATTGAAACCCAGCAGTTCAGATGGCAACGCCTGTATCATTAGTTCAGGGCAGGAGCATTATCGCGATAAAAAAGCACTCCAGCACGCAATATTTCTCGACGTTAATTGTTTATTTCCGGTAATAATCTCCGGTTATTGTCTCTCTACTTAAGGGGATAGAGTAAGTCAGCTCAAATCCTAATTTCGTCCCCACTTGCCCGCGCGTCGTATGCTATTTACCGACATGTTTGTAATCACTAATACTGTAAGTAGAAAGGTCGTTAGACACTTATTTAATTAGGTTTATCATATTTATGCCTGTTTCTTAACGCCAACCTAGTCGCTTCTTATTTTTGTTACGGTTATTTCCCATTTTAATTTTACGTCGTCCTGTTGCGTAAGGTGTATTCTGATCGTAAGCGACACCACTTCTCCCTTCAAAAGCCAGAGCGATACTAACGGGGCGACAGGAATCAAGCTTACGCGCCGATAGTTTAGGTAATTTGTTTTTACAGTGAAAATAATGGTATTTTAAAAAAAGTAAATAACATAAGCACTGCTAACTAACTATATTAGTTCAGTTAGTATGCAAAGTTTCATGATCTTATTTAAAGTATTTTATGAATAACAGCGGTTTATTGTTTATTTTGGAGGTAACTTTGGATTTTTTTTCTATCGAGAAAATTTTACGAAATCGTGTTTTCGTCTAACATAATCATTTGAGATTATATTTCCCCTTAACTAGTCGATCATTGATAGAACTTCCGCATCCCAGAAGGCAGAGGCCATTACGAGTATTTTTCTGTATACCGACACCTTGAATCTCTTAGCTGGTGGAAAAGACGGTCTTTTCCTTACGCGAACACTACACATTGAAATAATACTAGTTTTTACGGAATTTATCGCGTATATTTGACTTTTTAAATACCCGACGTTTCGAACGCGGCTCACCTGATGTTAAGTGACTGCCGCCGCCCATGATCAACCGCAACACCAGGAGAATTGCGGGTGCGCTGCCGGCCCTTTAGAAAGGAGTAAGCTCTTTTCTTGAAGGTCCCCAGGTCGTATCGGTCCGGAAAAATCGCCGGTGGTAAACTATTCCACAGAGAGGTTGTACGTGGAAGAAAACACCTTGTGAAGCGTACAGTGGTGGACCGCCAAGCATCCAGATGGTGTGGATGGTATCGGGACGTTTGCCGTGTAGTGCGTTCACGAAGTTTGGCGGCTGGGATTAATCCGAACAATTCCTCAGAGCACTCCCCGTGATAGATGCGATAAAATACGCAAAGAGATGCAACATCTCTTCGCAGCGCCAGTGAATCGAGCCGATCGGAAAGCACTCGGTCGTCGACGATTCGAGCCGCTCTGCGCTGGATGCGGTCAAGTGGAAGGAGCTGGTACTGGGGAGCCCCAGCCCAGAGATGGGAACAGTAATACATGTGCGGCCAAACCTGCGCCTTGTAAAGTTGCAGGCGGTGTACCGGCATGAAATACTGTCCCGCTCTGCTGAGCACGCCAAGCTTTTTAGAGGCCAATTTGGCCTTCCCTTCCAAGTGACCACGAAACTGCACGTCACTCGATATGTCGACGCCGAGGATTCCAATACTGGCTGAGGCAACAAGGGGAGTGCCTTGAAACTGAGGGGATACGACAAAGGGGTTCTTTTTAGCGGTTAACGCGCAAACTTGTGTCTTCTGGGGGTTAAACTGGACTAGATTTAGTCGCCCCCAGTCCGAGACTCTGTCCAGCAGAGACTCGACTTCAGACACAAGTTTGTCCCGGCACACGGAGACGTTTTCCCGAGAAATATTGGCTCGGCCGGTGTAAAGAGCATCACCAGTGCTGTCATCCGCATAGCAATGAATGTTACGGGTTTGCAACATATCATTGATATGCAGAAGAAACAGCGTTGGCGATAGCACGCAGCCCTGTGGAACACCAGCATTAATAGGCTTGCAATCGGAGCTTGCACCGTCTACAACGACCTTGATGCTCCGATCTGCAAGAAAGCTGGTGATCCAATCGCACAATTTCTCGGGAAGCCCATAGGAAGGGAGCTTCGAAAGAAGCGCTTTGTGCCAAACCCGATCGAAGGCCTTCGCAATGTCCAAACTAACGGCCAATGCCTCCCCCTTGAACTCTACTGCCTCGGCCCATCTGTGAGTGAGGTAGACCAGAAGATCACCAGCTGACCGACCACGGCGAAAACCGTATTGGCGGTCACTAATCAGCTGGTGATGATGATGATGATGACTACCTTAACAATGTATTCGATTTTTTTTTACGTTTGTTGCGCAGCGGCCGTTGTTGGCCGCCCGGAGTGAGTGTCGTCATTGCAGGCAGTTCTGCTGCGTTTAAATTCAGCGCACCAGTATGCCACTGTAGAATAAGACGGAGCATTGTCTGCCAAAGTAGACTACGGTTCTTCAAAAACACTTTTTGAAATAAATTTTTCATCCGAAATATTTAATAATCGCATGAAGTTCTAGTTTCTCCATTTTTGCCGCCAGAACTGAAATTCTCGCCAAATGTGCAGTTTTAAAAAAATGAGTTATAGTTTTAATTTTTTTTGTAATTACTACTAGGCTACTAACAGATTAAAGATGCGAAAAAAAATGAAACGCATTTTAATAACTCCTTGATAATTGTCCAATTCCAAAACCTTATTGATTAACCTAGTATAACTGCAGCGCTCTTATTCATAATCATCATCATCATCATCATTACAGCCCTTCACAAGTCCACTGCTGAACATAGGCCTCCCCCAAGTAATGCCACAAAGCACGGTCCTGAGCCACCTGCATCCATCGACTTCCTGCATACCTACCTTACCAGGTCGTCACTCCATCTAGTGGGGGGTCGCCCTACACTACGCCTACCGGTACGAGGCTGCCACTCGAGAACCTTTCTTCCCCATCGGTTATCGGTTCTTCGAGCTATATGGCCGGTCCATTGCCACTTCAGCTTACTAATCCGTTGGGCTATGTCGGTCACTCTGGTTTTACTGCGGATATCCTCATTTCTGAGTCTATCACGCAGAGAAACTCCGAGCATAGCCCTCTCCATAGCTCGCTGAGCGACCTTGAGCGTCCTCATACAGCCAGCAGTGAAGGACCACGTCTCAGATCCGTAAGTCATCACTGGCAACACGCACTGGTTGTATAATCTAGTTTTTAGAGATTGAGGTATACCTGACGAGAAGATATGTCGTAATTTCCCGAACGCTGCCCAGGCCCAGCCGAGTTGAATCCGTCGATTGACCTCTCGGTCGAAGTTGGACTTACCTAGTCGGACTATTTGTCCCAGGTAAACGTACTCGTCAACAACTTCGAGCATAGTGCTCCCAACAACTCCCGGGATAGGTGTGACATGGACATTAAACATGATCTTTGTTTGATCCTTGTTTTTCATAATATTTAGGTATAAAGGTTATAAATTAAAATGCACATGTAGATTCTTTCTGGGACAATAAAGCACAGGCATATAAAAACAAGATTTTATCAGAAAAAATTACACAATAAGTATCATTGTCGAAAAAAAGTTATTTTATTCTATCACTATTGCTGCAGACACATGAGAATGTGCGTCATTTCTGCTATGGACTGCACGTGGTACGTGGCACATGTATCACAACATGTTATTTATCTCTTATATATATAATATATTCGAACTATAAAAGATATATTAGACAGTCCGAAAACGAACTGCACAGATGGCTTATTGAATAATATAATAATAATATAATATTCCACAACTATCACACAACGCCATCTAGTCCCAAGCTAAGCAGAGCTTGTGTTATGAGTACTAGAAAACTGATAAACATACTTATATATTTCTAAATATATAATAATGTTTCTATGTTGTCAATTAATTTATACACTGTCACTGATTTGTTATTTTGAATAAATTCATATTTGCTCACAGATTTATAATTACTTAGTAAATAACGCTAACTTTAAATTATTATTTTACATGCGCAAACTACTTTATCTCATCTAATTTAATATGAAAACGCAATGTATCGTTATGTAATGTATAACTTAAATTACGTTTATGACTCTTTTAGTTTTTAACCATGTCGGACTTTTTCCGACGAAATATGTATAACTTTAAGCTGCTTGTCACGTACCATATTTCTGGAAAAAATAATTAGGTACATTTCATAACATAATAGTTTTAGTAATAAGTGATGGTGTAAACATTCTGGGAACAATGGTAACAAACGCATGCTAATACTACCAGTTACAGGACGCCACAATCAATAATTATTAAATGGTTAATGTGTAAGTACCTCTATACTTTTACAATAATGTCGCAACTTTTCTAAAAATTAATCCTATTTGGGTTCGGGCTGGTTCTACCAAGACAGTTTTTTCAAAACTAATCAAAAAAACACTTGTAATGAGTATCATTGTTAAATAAAAGTACTCTATTTTATTCACTCTGTAGTTGTAGACACATGGAAAAATTTCCTATAATGTCATCGCCTTCTGTGGAGTGGACTGCACGTGGCACATTTAGCTTTGAGAAAGAATGGAAATGACGTCATTGTTGATGATAATAAGCGAGCTGTCATTATCATATGTAATTGTAATATCATTATCAAATTTATGAGATATTTATTTTATATATGTCTTCGAAAAAAATGGTAAGTTTAACCTGATTGTCCACTACTAGACAGATTAATGTTGGTAAGGTATGCAGGGAGTCGATGGATACAGGTTGCTATAGGGTATAGAATATTTTGTGGCATAGCTTAGGGATGCCTATTTTAAGCAGTGTGATAGTAGAATAGTATGTAATATTATATCATATTAAAAGGCTTATTGAAAACTCGAAAAATTTTCTCTGCATTAGTAAGAGAAAATTTTAATGATGGACACTACACTGTTCGATTTTTAAATTCAAGCATCAGTGGGCCGGCAGAGCCTCGTCAATGCACCGCCGAGTATGATACGTACAGTATGTTACAGATACGTTAGTAATTTAAACAGATAATCCACTTACAAGCACAAAAAATTTCCCGTCACGGTACGCCGCGCCGGGCAGATGTGAAACATCATGGTTGATGGTAAAATTTATAATAAATGGAAACCAATAAAGAAATATGGATTAAAATGAATACAAAATATTTTTTTAAATAATACTAAAAATAAATACAATGTGTGTATACAAGTGGTGGACGCGTCAAGTTTACTCTAGTCTAATAGAAGAGCACAGGTCACACGCAATACACAACTCACAAAGAGAAACATTGTAGTACGAGTATAATATAGTATACAGGCACTTTTAGAAACAAGAGGAGGCTTGTGTCCACAGAAATCTAAATAATATTGCATTATTATTTAGATTTCTGTGCTTGTGCCCAACAATGGGATAAAGGCTGTAACTTTAACCTTTGGCTTTCAAGAACACACAAAGGAGTCGACAACGGTGTGGTAGAAACATATGAGAGTGTCATGCCGTTTGCCGTTACAGGATATATAAATCGTTTTTACTGCCTAGGCGGGTCAAGAGATGTTTGACATCAAAAACTGACCGGTTAATACAGCGTTTGGACAACTCACAAAATTTTAACATAGAACATCACAGATGCGTTGTCACTCTTGAGGACTAAGATTGCGAGAACACAGTAGCTTGCATACTGTGATGCTAGGTTTCGATAATCGAAATCGGTGGTGATACTCCAGATGGACTCCGGGTATTTTTTTAAATATAAAGTATTATTAATAAAAATCTATAACTACAGTAAAAATAGAACGTTTGATCTTAAAAAAAATTATTTCCTCTAAAGGCAAAGAATAAAATTGTTTGAACTTCCTCCGCAAATTTCATTTTCTTCCAGAATATTCCATACAACATTCTACGTTATACGGCTTAATAGAAATAGTCTAATATACAGTTTTATCCATTATGTTGACTTCGGAACCCTGCTTCCTTAGTCCGGAGCATATTAATTTAAACATTTTTTAACATTTGAAGAGTACGTCTGTAATATCGAAGTAACTGGCTTTTATTGAGCATAATGACAACACATTACAACATAAAAACCCATTTTATATATTTTGTTTGTCTGTCTGTTTATGTGTCTATCTATCTGTCCGAGCTTTTCGTAATGGCTGAATCAATTGTAATATATTTATTTATTTGCTTTTTAAGGGAAACATACAGTGCAATAAAAATACATTATAAAACATATAAAAGTAATCCTAAAACCAATGAAGTTTCTACAGATATCTAATACATATTAAAACTTGCAATCACAATATGTATAAAGATTTAAAAAAATAAAACCGGCCAAGAGCGTGTCGGGCCACGCTCAGTGTAGGGTTCCGTAGTTTCCCGTCCGTCACAATAAGTGTTCCCACTTCCCACTTATGAGTTTAAAGGTGGGAATCCATTATGTACGCGTTCCAGCAGCGCTCCGCGCTTCTGCAACTGCTCCCGGTAGTGTGCAACATTGCACGCTCCGCGGTAGGCGATGCCAAGGAGAGACCAACTTAACTATTCGATAAATACCCGACCCAATGTAATAAGTACCTACAGCGCCATCTCTCGGGGAATTGGGTTACTAATTAATACATAGACGTGCCAGAAGTTTTCGGTGGTAATTTTGGATTGCGAGAACCGATTTTAATAATTCTTTTTTTGTTTGAAAAAAGATACGTTCGGGATAGTAAAATATGTAAACGAAGTTAAAAAAAATGCTTGCTTAAACGATTATACTAAAGCTTAGTCCAGAAATTGTTTTGTACAACTTTTTGTCTTTTTTGTACAAAAACTGTTTCCATCCAAGTTCAAAATGATTTTCCTAGGAAGTCCTTATAAAGTTCTACCTTTCAGATTTTTTTCATATTTTCTAAACCTATGGTTCAAAAGTTAGAGGGGGGGACACATTGTTTTTTACTTTTGGAGCGATTATTTCCGAAATTATTGACATTATCAAAAAATGATTTTAGTAAACCCCTATTAATTTTTAAATACCTTTCCAATAATATATCACACGTAAGGGTTGAAATTAAAAAAAAATCACTTCGGTCACAGAGATTAAGCGAGGACGGACAGACGGACAGACAGACATGGCGAAACTATAAGGGTTCCTAGTTAACTACGGAACCCTAAAAAGACTAAATGGTATTTATATTTAAACAATAAGTACTAGGCAGTTAAAAGTAATACAATTCATACAACCTATAGTGAAGCCACCAATTATAAATTAAGTTTTACAATATATTTTTATAACTATTAAATTTAAGGTGAAAAATATCTAGTTCACAATATTTTAAGTTAAAAATTTTACGTGTACGAGATACAAAATTATTTGAAGCGTACTTCGTTTTAACTTTACGTAATGCAAAAATAGGTTTATTTCTTGCACCTAACCGGTGACACGCAAGATTCAGTTTGCTTAAAAGTAGGGAGGAGTCGATGATATTATGTAGCAGTTTGTACAACATTTGATCTTTTATATCATATATCATGTAATGAAACTTAAACAGATAGAGAGCCAAGAGTTATCTCGGTAATATATTTATTAAATCGAAAAATTAGTACCTAAAATAAATGTGTCTTTGTTTATGAACTTAAATCTAAATTATACAACATTCATTAATATTATTAGCAACAAAAAAAAAATAAGGCCAAGCCGGGGTGAAACGACAGTATAGTAAAAATATTTTACAACTAGCATTTCTGAATAGATCAGGGAAACTTGGTTCATAGACGTAATACTAATAGTAATACTTTATGTTTTAATATAGGACTTCCAACATAAACAACTGAAAAACCAAACAACGAGTAAAGACAAAATATCCAAGAATGTACAATATGAAATAAGTATCTAATAACTCTATTCGTACCAGGTAATGAGGAAGATGACGAAATGTATAAAGGGCTTAAAAACTTTAAAAACATAACTTCATGATAATGTAATTTGTAATTTAAAAACAAGATGTGACGTCTGTTGATAATGACATAAAATGTTAAAATGTACCTACAGTAAAAGTTAAATTTAAAAATTGTATTAGTGTCCTTCTTGACCTGTATAGTACTCTGCACCTGAGCGGATTGATAGATTTCACATGTCTCCAAAAGTTTTCCTCACCATGTAATTATTAATCGCAGAGTTCGCTGTAAGGCAACATTTAAATAAATAACATGTTTAATTACGAGAAGCCAATAACGGGTCCTCACTAATAGAAATACAATAACATAATCTTTCGTCGTTTACAGGACATAGCACAAATACACGTATGAAAAATGGATGTACAACATGTATAAAATTAACAAGGGAATCAGACAATAATAGACAAAAAGCAAGGACGGAAAAGCAAAACTATACGCACTACATTATAAGGTATTTGAGGGTAATAAGGTATTTAAGGGTAATATGGTCACCTTAAGCTGTAATAAAACCAAAAGTAGGAGGAGTACAGAGACAAAAAAACAAAGTCGTTACTATAACTATCATATTAAGAAAAAAAATAGCAAAGAAGCTTTGGCAATAATTAAACTTCGCAAAATCTACTTAAAAAAACGACATTCTATTACAATTCGCTAGTGTAGTCGGTTAAGGTTTTCAAAATAATTTAAACTTTTTGCGCTTTTTTGCTACAGAACTAAAGTGACAAACGAATTAACAGTCCACTGTCAGGTCATCTGCAACTTCAAAACATTAAGGATATGTACTGCATTTATAACTCTGTGGTATAAGACGGAATATCTCATCGTAACGTAAGAGGAAGGTACCTACCCAGGCAGACATCTATAGGTATAGGAAAAGAGTCTTTATCACCTATAACTTAGAGGTCTTTAACCTATACAATGTAACCATACAATGTGATCATTACATTGTAACTTTATGACGTACATATTGTTAGGTTAATAATTGCTATTGTTAGATTAATAACCACTATATTATTATAACGGAATTACTCGATAAGTGATTTGACTTTATATTATAATAATGTTAGGTTAATAATTGCTATTGTTAGATTAATAACCACTATATTATAATAACGGAATTACTCGATAAGTGATTTGACTTTATATTATAATAATTATTAGTTACTTACATTAATGATTGCGGATAATGGATAGAGTAATATAATGTAACCGGAAGGATAATGTTTTGATCGCTGTAAAAGAGTGGGGCGGAAATGACGCCGCCCCACCTTGCTAACAAGTGCTAAAGGTTGATTAGTAAATTGGGAGGGGCATTCGCTCAACGCTTGTCGCCACAGTTAGACGTGAAGTCAAATTGAATTGTGTACAAGATAAATTGTGAAGTAAAATAAAGTGTGAAGTGAAATAAAGTGTAATAGTTGGAAAAACCGTTTTATTTTCTACCTGGTCTCGAATAGTATAACAGATCAGAAGTGGGATAAACAGGATACGTATTTAATTATCTTGCCACGTGCATTGCTCGAATAATGTAAGTATTTTTTTTTTATTTTTTTATAAAGTGATATGTGGCATATTTTTCTATTAAGTATAACTGTAGTTATTGATTTCAAAGTTTGGCGAATAATTAATAAGGCTATTATTTTTATATGCATAGGCATTTTATATGGTTAGTTTTTCTTAACCTTATTTTTGTTTCGTATAAGTCGTGAAATTAAAAACATGATGCTGAAAATGAAACTCAGTTTCTTTTCTGCCGACTTCCAAAAGGAGACGGTACTCAATTCGAATGAATATTTTTCTTTTTACTTTTTATGTGTGTTCCCTCGTAACTTTTTACTGGGTAAACTGATTTCGACTATCATTTTTTTTTTGTTTGAAAGCTGGTACCTCTCGTGTGGTCCCATATAAATTTGATCAAGGGCAGACTAATGGTTTTTGAGTTATTCTTAATAACATAAATTGAAGTCAGCTGTACAAATTTTTTTTAATTTTAAATTATGGTGATACACGACATTACGAAAACTAAATAAATTCGTCAATGTTATGATTATTGCAATGTGATCAACCAGTACCAATAATAGATATAATGACTAAAAGAACCTACATAGCTTAACTATTTTTTTTTGTATAACCTTTAAAGGGAAGAAAAGTTCTAGTTCGCGCTAGTAGATGAGCTCGCAATGTACATTAAAAGAAAATCTCTGAACAAATTCTAAGCTTATACCTGTAAGTTTCAGATAATTGGAGACAACATGGATGATGAAATTGCTCAAGGACAAGAGCAAGGAGATCGGATGACCCAAGGAAAGGGATTGAATGAGATTGGTGACGATGCGACCAGTCGAGGGGAAGGACTGGCGCATCTAACTAATCAAGGAGCACCAAGGATAGAGGTGCAAGGACGGAATTTCAGCCCGTTATTGATACGGAAAACGCCCTGCTCGAGGATAGAGCAGGTGCGTTACAAGGATAAAGAGGGACAATCAAGGTCAGGAGTACGGACATGGTATCGGACTAGTGAGTCTGATAGTGAGGATGGATACGATGGAAGAAAGAAAAGGGGTAAACGATCAACTCGCCGTAGACTGGAATCGAGGAGTAAAAGGAAGCGCGATCATTCGACATCTTCAGAGGATGGTGATTCACAGCATACTAGGCGTCAGCGGCAACGTAGTATAAGTAAGGAACCAGAAACTAATATTATATTAGATAAGTTTTTAGATATTTTAAGTAAAGTCAGGGGCTCGGATAGGCCTAAACTTGCTTTCAACACTAACGTCATACCGGAATTTGACCCTTTGTCGAAAGAGCAAACCATTTTAACTTGGATAAACAAAGTAGAAGAGTGTGCTGAAATTTATAGCTGGGATGAGAAAGAAATTATCCATTATTCATTGCCTAAGCTTAGTGGTGTTGCCAAAACCTGGTTTCAAGGATTACCTTCACTATTATATACATGGCCCGAATGGAAAAAAAAGTTATTAGAATCATTCCCCTGTCGCGAAGACTATGCCGAGCTTCTGACTGAAATGTTATCTAAGAAAGTAAAATACGGCGAATCGCTGGAACACTACTACTATGCAAAGATCAATTTATTAAACCGTTGTAAAATTTTCGGTAGACAAGCTGTGGACTGCCTTCTTTACGGTGTTGAGGATCGTGCTATAAAAGTGGGGGCTCAGGCTGCTCATTTTTCCGAGCCTGAGCAGGTTCTTAAATATTTTAAGACGGTTAAAACAAGTCAATCCCGGCCAAACTTCGACGCCCCTGTACAAAAATATAGCGATCGTAAGGTTTTGCTAGCGTCAAACCGACCCGGGGCGTCTAAATCTAATTCATTTAATAATAATATTAGGTGTTTTAACTGTAGCGAAATAGGGCATCCTAGTTTTAGGTGCGATAAGCCTCTCATAAAGTGCACGATTTGTGAAAAAATAGGTCATAAGTCAAACGATTGTTATAGAAACAAATTTGCATCTGAGTCAGGAAATAACAGGATTAGAACTTCTAATGATTCTAAAGATGAGAAACACGTAGCGAAAGTAACTTTAGGTGACTGCCCATGTGATAAATATATAATCAACATAAAAGTTAACGGATTTTCTACAACCTGTTACGTTGACTTGGGGAGTCAATGTTCTTTAGTTAGGTTAAGTGATGCAGAGACTATGGGACTCGACATTAATTCCCAAACTAAGTTGCCTGTACTAAAAGGGATAGGGTCTAACTTAGTAAGACCATTAGGCGTAGCGCTAGCCTCCGTAACAGTGCAAGGCTTAACGGAGGATATAGAACTCTACATAGTTGACGATTACGTTCTTAATCACCCAGTTTTGTTGGGGCACTCATTTACAGAAAAATCTGATATTTTGATTATCAAAACTCCTAGTAAATTAATCTTCCAAAGGATAACTCATAACAAAATTCGTTTATTAACTGAAAACATCGCCAATATTCCTAGTAATGCATTGCAAACGGTGGAAGTATGTGCCAATACGGACATTGATTGTAACATTTGCGTTATCGGATCGCTACGTGGTTCAGCTGGAAAAGAGTTTTATATTCTACCTGGAGAATACGAAATCAAGAATGGTCGAGGTGTTCTCTTAATATGTAATATATCAACAAATGATATACGCATAGGAAAGAATTCACTTTTAACACGTGCCCTACAGAAACATTTAATGCCTACGGGTTCTACAGCTCACGTATTGGATTCGTATAAAGTCACCCTTGATTCAACTGGAATAGATGAAACAATTAACTGTAGTTCTCAACTTACTAATGAACAAACACTTGAGTTACAGAGATTACTTTCGAAATACAAAGAATGTTTCTCAAATGGACTTTATGATCTTGGGTTTACGAATGCTACAGAAATGGTAATTGAGTTGGAAAACTCTGAACCAGTCGTTTACCGTCCCTACCGCATGTCTTATACTGAGCGACAACTAGTAAGGGACATGATAAAAGAGATGGCCGACAGTGGAATCATAAGAGAGTCTTCATCGCCCTATGCCAGCCCAATTGTATTGGTACAAAAGAAGACTGGTGAGAAACGGCTATGTGTCGACTACAGGGCTCTTAACAGAAAGACGAAGAAAACTCATTATCCATTACCTCGAATCGAAGATCAATTAGATTTACTAGCAGGCAATACTTTATTTACATCATTGGATTTGGCTTCTGGCTATTACCAGATACCAATTTCTGAAGAATCTCGAAGCAAGACTGCTTTTGTAACGCCCGATGGGCAGTATGAATTTAATCGTATGCCGTTTGGGTTGGTAAATGCACCATCTGTGTTTCAACGCACCATCAACAAAATACTTATGGAGGCTAAAATCAAGTATGCCATTGTATACATGGATGATGTGCTTATCCCGTCTAAAACCTTTGACGAAGGCATTGTTAGACTAGAAGAAGTACTCAAACTCTTGAAGAGAGGAGGTCTAACCCTCAAGTTAAGTAAATGCAATTTCTTCTATGAACTATTGACTTTTTAGGATTTGAAGTAAGTGCTAATGGAATCCGCCCAGGCAGTAGGAAAACAGACGCTGTCTCAAAATTTCCGAAACCTCGCAACCAACATGAATTAAGACAGTTCCTTGGGTTATCTGGATTTTTTAGGCGTTTTATCAAAGGTTATGCTACAATCACGGCATCATTGACTAGCCTTTTAAAGAAGGACTCTTGCTGGACATGGGGACCAAGCCAAGAAGAGTCCTTTTTAAAAATTAAGGAAATACTAGTCAACCGCCCATTGCTAGCTCTTTATGACCCTTGTGCAGAAACAGAACTCCACACAGACGCAAGTAAGGAAGGTGTGGCAGGAATATTACTGCAGCGAAATTCAAAGAACACATTACAGCCCATATCTTATTTTAGTAGGAAAACAAATGCACACGAGCGTCAACTTCACTCATTCGAACTCGAAACTTTAGCAGTGGTTGCGTCATTGAATCGCTTTAGAGTCTATCTTATAGGAATACACTTTAAAATTGTAACTGATTGTAACGCCCTTAGATCCACTCTGACTAAACGAGATTTAGTAGCTCGTATTGCGCGCTGGTGGATCCAGCTACAAGAATACGACTGCACGATTGAATATCGACCAGGCGCCCGAATGTCTCATGCAGATGCGCTTAGTAGAAGCCCGGTGGACTGTTCGTCTGAAGGTATTGCAGATGACCGGCTAATATGGGATGTGTTGGCGATACAGCAAAGTCATTCGGACTGGATAGTTACCGTGCAATCTGCTGATGACGAAATAAAGAAAATAAAGCACATATTAACGGACTCCAAGGCAGACCAATATGTAGACATAATTAAAAACTACAAACTTAAAAATGAGCGCGTCTATCGAATTGTTGGCGGTTCACTAAGATGGGTAGTACCCAAGGGAGTACGTTGGCAAATACTCAAAATGAACCACGACGACATCGGACATTGTGGTTTTGAAAAAACATTGAAACGAATCCAAGAACATTATTGGTTCGCTAAAATGCGCCGCTTTGTAAAAAAATATGTGACGTCTTGTCTCGAGTGCGCACATCACAAAGCGCCGGGAGGAAAACGTGAAGGAGAGTTACATACAATAAATAAGGTCAGTATTCCCTTCCACACAGTCCACGCAGATCACTTAGGACCCTTTGTGAAAAGTAAGAAAGGGAATAGCTATTTGTTAGTTTTGATTGATGGCTTTACAAAATATATTAACATTACTCCTGTTAAGAATACAAAGTCCGTGACAAGCATACAAGTTATTAAAAACCACATAAGTTACTTCGGCGTACCCACGAGACTAATCACCGATAAGGGAACTAGCTTCACGAGTAAAATTTTTCAGGATTTTATTATGTCTTATGGTATCAAACACATCACAAATGCCGTTGCTACTCCAAGAGCTAACGGTCAAGTAGAACGTTTTAATAGGACCATTTTAGATGCTTTATCGGCATCTGGACATGGTAAAGACGATAAATCTTGGGACAATTATGTACAGGATATTCAAGTCGGTATAAATACAACTAAGCATAAAACTACACAAAGGTCCCCATCTGAGTTACTTTTTGGATTTAATATAACCGGTAAATCAGAAGGCATCCTAAGCTCTGTTATCAATGACACATTAAATGGAACTCCATTAAAAAAGTTAGACGAACTTAGACAAGATGCTAGTACAAAAATTAAAGCACAACAAATTGAAGATGCAAAAAGATTTAATGAACGTAGAAAGCCCGCAACTAAATACAATGAAGGTGACTTAATACGTTTAGAAAAGCAAGTCCCACACGACGGAAAATCACAAAAACTTGTAATTAAATTTCAAGGCCCGTATCGCATAGTAAAAGTGCTACCAAATGACAGATTTCTAGTTGAAGATACGCCGCTTACCCGTAAAAACAGTAGAAAATATGAAGCTATAGTGTCAATTGACAAAATTCATCCGTGGATGAATTTCAATAGAGATTTTGAGTCTGATTCAACTGATAATAATACAGTTGACACTGAATAGTTAAAATTAGATATTCATTGGTTATATTATACAAACATAAAAAAAAAGATAACTGTGCATTTAATACCAATTATAGATTTTATGACGGAAGGTCAATTTTAAATTTTGATTTTATTATTTTGATTAATATTGTATTTATATCTATCATGCTTAGTCTAGTTTAGGATATGTTAAATGTAATTAAAAAAAAAATGTAATTTCGTTACTTTCTTTTATACTTGCGGGGTTTTTTTTTAAGTGTAGAAGCGATGGGACTCGCTTTGAGTAGGATGGCCGAGCTGTTAGGTTAATAATTGCTATTGTTAGATTAATAACCACTATATTATTATAACGGAATTACTCGATAAGTGATTTGACTTTATATTATAATAATGTTAGGTTAATAATTGCTATTGTTAGATTAATAACCACTATATTATAATAACGGAATTACTCGATAAGTGATTTGACTTTATATTATAATAATTATTAGTTACTTACATTAATGATTGCGGATAATGGATAGAGTAATATAATGTAACCGGAAGGATAATGTTTTGATCGCTGTAAAAGAGTGGGGCGGAAATGACGCCGCCCCACCTTGCTAACAAGTGCTAAAGGTTGATTAGTAAATTGGGAGGGGCATTCGCTCAACGCTTGTCGCCACAGTTAGACGTGAAGTCAAATTGAATTGTGTACAAGATAAATTGTGAAGTAAAATAAAGTGTGAAGTGAAATAAAGTGTAATAGTTGGAAAAACCGTTTTATTTTCTACCTGGTCTCGAATAGTATAACAATATTGTAAAAATATTTTTTATAAAAAAACAAGATTGAACAAGGCATTGTTTTCAGCCTCATTGCCACGCACAAACGTGAACACGCTTCTATTTTAAATCATGTTTATATTTATTGTTTCTCAAACGGTAAACAGAAAACTAATTGGAGCATATCCGTTAAATCATATTTTATGCATAGTTCTTCTTGCTTACTAACTCTTCGACGTAAGCAACGTATAAAGGGTTTTATAATTATTTTGCGGATTAATGTGTAAGTTTTTATGACAGTATAAGTACATACATATAAATAGATATCGTCACGCCTATAATTCCCGCACGGGTAGGCAGAGTCCAGAGTCACGTGTAGTCATAAAATATGGGTATAGAAGGAAAATTGTGAAAAGAAGCGAAAGGAATATTCCATTAAGGTAGGACAGCACTAGGCGGAATTGCACCGCAGCGAAACTGAGTGACACGACGCGTTAAAATATTCTTTATATTAAATTATAATAGACAACACACACTAATCGGCAACGGAACTAAACTACAGCAGAACTGCGCGGCAAAGTGATCAACTGACCAACGCGTGTCGCACAGTTCCGCTGCGGTGCATTTCCGCCCAGTGCGGTCCTACCTGTCCCCTTTTACACATTCTAGGCAAGTAATACAGTTGGCACATTATTTTTTGTTATAACCCCTGGATCAATATGTGACTATCTTATATTTATAATAACGAATACTATCTATATTAGTCGAAACTATTTATAATATATTCTATTTATAATAGTAAAAACGACAGTAGCCTAACTGTAGGGCGCGAACCTCGAACTCAAGAGGTTGTGGGTTTGAGTCCACTATTCAACTACTGTCGTGCGTGGACCGCTCCTAACACAAGCCTTTAAGCTTACCAGGAGTGGTTAAAGGTTATATTAGTAATGTTAATTGTATTTTTATTAAAAAAATGTTTCATTCCTATTTTATAAATCAAACATGGCTCCCAGATTATAACACAATGACAAATGATTTTAATGAGAGACAAGATTGATAAAATTAACAAATTAATAAAAACATTTCGTAAGTTCAATTTTTCTTAATTTAGATGACTATTAAATATTTAACATACAATTTTGTTTGTTTCATTTATTAGGTAATAACTCCAAGTGGCAAAAATCAACATACAAAACCTAAAAAATTGTCAGTAACTTGAATCATAATTAAGCATTGGTTATTAAAATTGATAAATATGTGTTTAGGCACTGAAAAAAACTACTTATATATAGGTACAGTTTTTTTCACTCCAGCCCATCGCAAGTTCACTGCTGATTATACTCGTAGATTGCTATAAAGTATATATATATAAGCTCATAAGCTGCCTGCATCCATTCATCCAATGACTGAACACACAGCAGTGTTGAATCTTTAAATAGAAGATCTGTATTTTTTTTAAGTTTTAGCACATTCAACCAATTGTAAAAAAAAAATTGGTTGCCTGTAAAGTCGGTATACGGGCGAAAGTTTTACGTGACAACGACTTTGAGTGGTAAAATAATTTTAATGTGAATATTCATTCGTATAGTAGGAAGAAGGATGAAATAACACTTTTTATGTCTGTCTCTCTCGCTCTTAGGCGGGCTAACCATGCCCGAGTGGAAGGGACGCGTGCCTCTCACTCGCTCTCATTGTGAGCGCATAACGTGAGCGGAGCGTAACGCAGTTTCTTGAAGTGTCACCCGGCAAACCAATTTATAAGACGTTGTCACGTCAAAAAAATTATGGTTCTTATAAAAAGAGAAAAAATCGAATCTCGATTTTCTAGGGTGAAATACCGATTCACTGGATCGATTGATCGATCGATCGATATTTATCAATTTTAAAAACCTTTTTGGCACAAGAAATCGATTTGTCGATTGATCGATCTTAGATCGCCACGCCCATGTTGCTCATCGCATGTTTCATCAGACCTAGTGGGAGATCGCGAATATTTTTTATACATTGCTGTTTTTGTTGACCTAAAACGCATTTGTACTCAATTACTTGCAAATGATGGCAAGTAATTACAAAGTCGGCTGGAAACTCGGTAGGTGGGTCAGTGATAAGAAACCAAACAAGCCCACCGGTCACGCATTGCGGCGTAATCGACTGGTGAAGTCAACTTGGATATCAAGTAAGCGGCACTTTATAATAATTTACAAAGACGAATGCAAAATTAATTAATATTTATTACATTTTTCATTGATTCACCGCAGTTTATCTAAAGTTCACCGTTGACCATTATACCCCGCCTCCGCTAGACTCATAGGTAAGATATGTTCCATAGTTACCACAGATGACCAAGTGCAGTTTTCAACTGATTTCAAAAAAAAGGAAGAGGTTCTCAATTCGACTGTATTTTTTAATGTGTGTAAACTCAGAACTTTTTTCTAGGTGAACCGATGTTAATAATTCTTTTTTTTTTATTTGAATTTTTATTGCTATATAGCTATAAGCTATATTAAAGTTACAGCCTATATACGTCTCACTCTTGGGGCACAGGCCTCCTCTCATTTCTGAGAGGGTTTTAGGGCAGGAAAGTGTACGCCGCGCTGCCCCAGTACGTGTTGGCGAACTTCACATGTCTTCGAAATATTTTTTTTCTTATTTCTCAGACATGCAGGTTTCCTCACGATGTTTTCCTTCACCGCTGAACACGTGGTAAATCAGCACTTAAAATTGCAATTAACACTTCCATTGGTACCAGCGGGAGCCCGGTTTGCTCGCGTATTGTGAAAACAGCGAGCGCTAACCATCTGAGCTATCACAGCTCTGAAAGCTGATGATTCTTATGTGATCCCATATAAATTTGATGAAGATCTGACTAGTAGTTTTCGAGTTATCCTTAATAATACGTATTTACTTCAACTACATTGCTGATGTTCTTATTTTATTAATATTGAAGTCGTTTGTACAAAATTTTTAATGTTACCACTTGTTTTCATCTGGACTATTCCTCCGCCCATCTACCGTTTTATTTTCTTTTGTCCCCTTTAAGGTACCCGCGGTTTGATAAGTGGTAGTGAACTATCTTACGCCACTACACGGACAACTGTACGTCTTTATCTTAAGGACTCGGGATTCGAATCCGGGATCTAATGATCGGCTACCATGTTAATGCCCACTAGACCAACCAGGCAGTCAATTGAACGAATTACGCACAGTTCATTCGTTAGTAGTACTACCTACGTGTACGTCGTTGATATTGCGTGCCGTTTAAGCTGCGTTATTAATTATTATTACGTCGGAACTTAATATAAAATAAATAAAAATAACACGAATTTTCTTAGGATAAAAACTTTCATAGAGAGGAGTAAAACTTACTGAGAAAAGCGAAGAACTTGGCGCCGTCATATCCGTAGATAATGTTCTTTGAATTACTTACTTACCTGAAACAAATTTATAAAATAATAATTGTTAGTATAAAAAGAGCTTAACGGCTTTCATATACCCACAAAATAACAATGAATTACAAATATTTACTTAAGTGCTTAGTTACGCAGCTATTTTTCTTTATTTCAAATTAAAAATTTTAACGAAATTGCCGCTTTCATACACCCTTCTTAGTGTTTGACATTTTCTAATGGGTATTCCGATATTTTGTGATCACCAGAACGACAAGATTGCACCAGGTGATTAGTAGTGTGAGCTGGAAACCAACGATCGGAAGCGTCATCATTATCATTATTACAACTCACCACAAGTAAACATTCCTCCATGTAGCGCCACAAAGCACGAAGTTTCCTCATACACCCAGCAGTGGAGTACCAAGTCTTAGCATTACTGGCAACATGCACTTGTCGTACCCTCTTGTTTATTAAGGTTTGAGATACAAGTGACAGTAGTAGAGGTAGTAGATCTAAAGCTTCATGTATTTTTTATGGAAGTGGGGGCAAACGAGCATGCGGTTCACCTGATGATGAGTAACTTCCACGCCAATGAACAACTGCAAAACCAGAGGAAAAAAATTGCAGGTGCGTTACCAGACTTTACAATGCAGCTACAACGGAGTACATTTGTGCCGGACGGGCGAAACTCTCCGGAGTAAATGTTGTCGAAGATACTTCGCGAGTCGCTCACGTCCTACACCTATAGGTTCCGGTGGGTACTTTCACCGCCGTCTTCGTGGGTGCCGCTGAAATATAGTGGACTGAGGTTATAATCAAAATGCACGATTAACAAATACAAATAGCAAGGTAGTGGCCAGCGGTTCGACTGATTGATTAGTCGCGAAATTTTATAACTATTGATCACGGTTGTTAAACTACGGTTGTTCACTATTGGTTGGTCACTGTATATTTCAAAAGATTTCTTTAAATTGTACGGTGGTATCAAAGATCTATTGGTAGTAGCTGGTTTTCTAACACTACTGACTAGCAGCTATTATCAACTAAACTAGCTGATTTTATCACTTGTGTAACTGCGGATATCAGTTACCACTTTCACTATAATATGTAACTGCGAATATCAGTTACGACCTTTTTCGGCTAGCTAACACATTCACTATGTGTAACTGCGAATATCAGTTACGACCTTTTTAGGCTAGCTAACACTTTCACTATGTGTAACTGCGAATGTCAGTTACGACCTTTTTGGCTAGCTAACACTTTCACTATTCACTATATACTGCTACTAGTCACTTCAGCTACCACCGGATACCACTCACTTCACTTCACTGTCACTGGTAGTTCTTCACACTACTACGGGTACTGGGTCCCGAGCCCCTAAGGTAGACTTTGGCAATACTTTGCAGTGAGCCGCTTGCCACTTTCCGTTTGCCACTTTCCGTTTGCCTCTTTATTGCATAAACTTTTCACTATACAAGTGGCATAAATTGCAATATTTTCTATACAAAACTAATTGCTACACTAACATGCTATACATCATTAAATCGGTAGTCTAGTACTTTATTAGTATATCATAAAGGTTACTCAAAATATTAACATTGTAAAAAGTTATTAAACGAAATGTCCAAAATTTTCATAATATTTGGGTACATTAATTCTTTGTTTTTTCTATAACTACGAAATGCGTTTAATTATACAAAAATATCCCTACACTTCTTTAATCTATAAGCCATATGCTAATTGAATGTCATATTTATAACTCTTTTAGAACATAAAATTATTTTTCTTATTTTTAGTATGAACTATTACGCAGTTAATTAAAAACTTTTAGAGAGTTCCACGATAAGACGCGCTGTGATTGGTCGATTTTTCTTAATGTAATAAAAGTTGTTTATATTACTTGTTATCAAAACGACATTCTATACAAATATACTAAGAGTTATAAATATGCTACACAACTATATTAATACACGTTTTCACTCAGTTTTGTCGATAATTTCATTATTAATACAAAAACAATATTCTTTATCACTTTGTTTCTTAACGTTGTTAGGCCGTCGCGAACAACATTGCTTGTTGCTGAATGCAGATGCTGCATCTATTTCTAGGTGGTATAGGTGACAGACGAACAATGATATACTTAAGTACCTATATATTTTTGATAAGTTTTTTTTATTATCTGTGTGGCGTGTCAAAAAACGATGATGAGAATGATTTCCAAATAGGACAGTTTTTCCTAATGAGCGTTAGAATGGGGCTCATTGTGATCCCAAAAATTGATTCTGGTCTACAAGTCGACAGTACAGCAGTGCAATACTTGCTCGGCAGGTACAGGATATCCGAAGGTGATGACGAAGAAATTTATTTGTAACGAGCACATCTACCGCGGTCCTGGAGTATCGACAAGTTACAGGGGAGTCGCCTGCGATATTCTGGTCACTTTTGCGAAAACCGGTATATAACGTTGATCCCAAATACCTCAATATGAAAATAATCAGAATTAAACTTCGCGGAACGCCAAGTAAAATCGACAGTATAAAATGTCATCCTTACGGATGCAAGCTTAAATTCCTTAATGCTGGAAAAAGAGGATAAGAATAAGCTGACACTGGTGAGATATTTGACATATTTAACAAACGCTTTGACACAGAATATATTAAAACAATACAGTGGAACAGAGTATAAAAGTTTTTGAAATCGTTTATCAAATCGAGGAAAGGTAATAATACAACTATCTTTCTTTTACGTACTTAATATATCAAATTAAATTAAATTTTTATGTTAATGTTTTATTTATTAAGTCACAAATAATTTATAGAAGCTTAAAACACGCACTAGTACAATTTAAAACAACGCCATTGTCACAAATCCTCGGATCAACACAACAGCACGTGTGGGAGGAGCTCACAATAAATGTCTTGCTCCCGAGCAGAGTAACAATGAAGTTGCTGTACAGAACTGCGCTCCAGCGCTATAACTCCGTAATATCAATATTAATTATCGTATTTTAACCTATACAATGACCTATCGATAAAACTCATAACAGTTGCGGCTTTAGTGTTATGGTATGCATGCTATCGCTATGTGATCTAGAATGCTAGCCTTAGTTGTGGAAAAAAACTGTGAACTCTCACACAAATATGTTTGTTACTTAGTAGTGTTTTGATTAAAAAAAAGTTATAGTCAAAAACCAAACGACCAATATTCAACCATAAGAGGTTAGCATCTAATATAAGTTAAAAACTCTATTTTTCTAAATGAAATAAATCTACTGTTCATTGTACACTATCGTAATATAAAAACGGAGCGACCGTGTCAACATTCAAGGCAAGTATTATATCGGGCGACCCCTTAACCCACTTCAATGAAACTTTAGGAGTGTAATGCTAGGACATTACGTCTCATATCTACCTAATACTGCACCATATCGGTTCCAACATTGTTCCAATATGAATGCAGGAATAATCCTCATTGTTCGGGGGTACAGAATGTGCATAGGGAAGCGGTTCGTTAAATAAACAATCTCTTTATTTGTTCAGCCGTAAATTGTATGCTTTAAAAATATTTTTATCATATTATGTCATAGTACCTGGGTGACCGAGTTTTGCTCGGTATTTTTTTTCAAATCGTGTGTTTTGGAAATTATATTTAGATACAAGTTACATACTGATGAAATATGAATAATATTTTTTGATCTCACCGACATAATAGAAAAAACCGAACTGGTTTATGTAAAAAAAATTATGAGTGCAATTAGTTTAATTTAAATTTACGTGCTTTAAAAAATACTAAAAAGGGCTCGAAATAATAGATTTTCTCAAAAAAAGAAGGGAAATTAAAAAAAGGTAAAAAAGGTGAACCGAGACAGGACTCGAACCAGCATACTACGATATTAGGACCGCCCAATATCCCATTTGAGCATTATAATCGCCAACGCACTATCAAAATTTACCTTCTTATTCCAACGATATTGTAGCAATTTTTTATTGCCTGAAAACATGGATAAAATGACATTTTCTAAAAATAAATCCTAGCTAGATCGATTTATTGCCCCCAAAACCTCAAAATCGTGGTCTCATTCGTTGATGATGAAGATGATTGGAGATTCCTTATTTATTAACATTACAGGAAAAATCTATTTATTATAATTTTCAGTAAAGAAAAATAACAATTTAGTTTTAAGTACAGAAACAAGTATTGTTCTATTCGAAAAATCTAACAAAAAATCTACATGCATGTAGTTAAACAGTCTTTATTCAAGAATTAAGTGTTTTTAAATTATGCAAATAGGGAGACTGAATTTTTTTTAGTTTATTAAAAATGTCATTATTAATATTTTATTTTGTTGTGTTACTACTCTGTATTACAATAAGAAAAAGTTAAAAAGTAGAATTAAAATAGAAAGTACTTAGGTTTTTGTTTAGTTTTAAATTTAAGTAGCTACCTCACATTCTTTTTTTTGACCAAAGTTCCTATGTCCAGATTAATTAAGATTAAAACACGTAAGAATGCGTAAGAACGATTTTCAATTAAAGTTATGTATGAACCTTGAAAAGGAAACAGGTTCGGAAGGACCAATTTAAAACGAACCAGACGGGCTGGAACGTTCGATAAAGAAACAGAAGGGAGGAATCGAGGCTTCTCTCGATCCGGCCTCCTATAACGCCTACGTTGGGTTCGGGAACAACGTATGTGATCTCCGCAACGGAGTAACACACTAGGGCGATAACCTCTTTCTTTTTCAGCAAGTAGGTTCAGACGGGGATTACGGGTCTTCCGAAGTCGTCCCGGTCCCGACGCCTTAATTCTTCGATGTGGACTGTATAACTTTAGGGATGAATTACTTGGGAATAAAACAGCAATTATCTTCAAACCGTTCCGTGAGAGAGTAATCACTTTTCCCTATCACTTCCCTACACTTTTATTTATTTTATTTATTTATTTATTTAGAAAACCAACAGCTTTAAACTATTAAAATTTACAACAGATCGGATTATCTTAACATAAGCCTTATTACAGGTTTCCCTATATTATCTAAACACAATTTAAAAGAATGAGCGACGATTCCTTATCGGTATAAAGAATTATCAGCGGTACTACTATAAACATTGTATATACAACAACATAATGTGTGTGTGTGTGTGTGTGTGTGTGTGTGTGTGTGTGTGTGTGTGTGTGTGTGTGTGTGTGTGTGTGTGTGTGTGTGTGTGTGTGTGTGTGTGTGTGTGTGCTCATATATTTGATCTGAGTTAATACCTTAATCATGAATAACTATTGAAGAGATTTTTGCATACTTCAGTTTTATAGTTTTCTCTCTTTTTCGTAAAAATATCAATATTGTCAAAAAAATTATTATAGGTGCAACATATCCGGTTTATTGGTGAGTTTTTGGTATATTTCGTATGAGAGTGAGAGATGAAAAATAATTTAGTGTGTCTAGTACGATATTTGGGTGTGGAGAAATTGACAAGTCCAAGTAAATGCGAATTATCTAGGCGGCCGTGAATGAGATCATATAATGTCATTTGATCAAGCAATTTTCTTCTGTCTGCTAACGAAAGGAATTTATAGAATATACACCTTTCTTTGTATGTTTGATGTTGTTCTTTAATTTTGTAGTCCATAAACTTCAAAAATTTTTTTTGCAATACTTCTATTTTGTTAATATACGTATAGTATTGTGGACACCATATGTTGCTACCATACTCTAATATACTGCGAACGTAGGCATAATATAATACTTTAATACAGGGTAAGTTATTGAAAGGTTGGCATGTACGTATTAAGAAGCCTAAGTTTCTATATGCTTTATTTGTGATGTAGTCAATATGATTACTAAATGTAAGCTTGGAATCCAATAAGATACCAAGATCTCGGATTACCTCTGTTTTTTGAATTATTGAGCCGTTCAATTTGTATGCATATTCAACCGGTTTAGTTTTGCGTGTAAATGTGCAAGTTTGGCATTTCTTGACATTAACAGTGATTCGATTATATTTGTAATAATGGTCCAACCTGTTTAAATCTTCTTGAAGCTTATGGCAATCATTTAAATTGTTAATTTTAATAAATATTTTTTTGTCATCTGCATACAGCAAGAATGAGGAGTGCTTAAAGCATGTATATATATCATATAGATAGGTGTTATACAGGAGGGGCCCTAAGTGAGACCCTTGTGGCACACCAGATGTAATTTTTATAAAATTTGATCTGTGTCCTCCTACAACTACTGCTTGGGAACGATTTTTTAGGTAAGACTCAATCCATCGCAAAAGGTCCCCGTGTATTCCTAGTATTTTTAACTTACGAAGCAAGATGACGTGATCCACGCGGTCGAAGGCTTTTTCGAAATCCGTGTAGATCACGTCAACCTGCCCCCCGCCATCCATATGATTGATAGTCTCTGTGATAAAATGTGTTAGGTTACTAATAGTTGATCTGCCTTTGAGGAAACCATGCTGAGATTCTGGTAAACCTCGACTTAAGGTCGGGTAAATGTAATTAAATACTAATTTTTCGAATATTTTCGCGAATATATTAAGTATAGATATAGGTCTATAATTTTCAACTTTAATACGGGTTCCTTTTTTAAATATGGGTACTACATGAGCTTCTTTCCAGATGTATGGGAAATAACCTTCCTGAAGAGATCTATTGAATAATATGTGAAGAGGCTCAGACAATGAATTAGCACATTTGAATATAAATATAGGTGGTATTTTGTCACTACCCGGTCCCTTTTTTACATCTACTTTCTGTAGCGCTTTAAAAACATCTGCCTTGGAAACGCGAAAGCAATGTAAATGTCGGTCGTTGCTACTAGAAGGTATAGGTAATGTAACATCAGGATATGAAGGAGCAGGCGGGATAAAAACACTTTTAAAAAATGAACTGAAGACTTCTACAATTGCTGGGCCTTCGCTATGCGTTGTATCTTTATACGACATTTTATTTGGATAAGAATAAGTATTACCACGTTTTGATTTGATAAAAGTCCAGAAACATTTAGGGTTATTCAGTATGGCTTGTTGAGTAGTATCCAAATAATTATTATAACATTGTTTATTATAAACTGACGCACGCTTACGTAATAAAGAGAACATATTGTAATCCGCTAAGTTATGAAACTTTTTCCAATTTCTGTGAGCCTTAGCTTTTTCTTTTAAGATATTAATCAGTGTTTTATTATACCACGGGGGCCTTTTCGTGTTGTGAGGTAGAGATATTACACTTGGTACATATTTGTCTATGCAATAATTGAGTTGTTTGTAAAAGAAATCTACAGCTTCTTCAACATGTCCAGTGTATAAATGAGTGGCCCAGTCGATTTCACATAAATATGTGTTTATTTTTACAAAATCAGCTGAATAAAACTTATTTTTCTTAATAAAAGAGCATTTTAGAGGAGGGATAGCCACATTTAAGTCAAATTCGAAGGGGGGATGAAATATATCTATCTTAGTTAAGGGTTTGTCACATAATATTATTTCTATGTCTATATTAGAGAAAATTAAATCTAATGTGTTATTGCAACTGTTTTTTATATTGGAGTATTGTCGGAAACCATGGTAGGCTAGTTCGTTTATTAATTGCTCCCCTATAGTTAGTAGCTCGGTAGAACCCTGTCTTAGTATTGTAGGTCTACTCTCATTCCAGTGTATATTAGATAAATTAAAATCACCTGCAATTACATAAAAGTCGCGCGAGATAATTCTACTACTAAGCGATTCCAAGAACGATTTAATATCTTTCGCGTGCATTTCGTCCGTACGACGATGCTTTGACGATTTACCCGGTATATAAGTAGTTATGATATGCAGTTTATGTCCAAGCGGGGTGTGAGGGGCATGGCGCGAGGGAACGTGTGCGCTTCGTGTTGTGAGCGTATGACTCAGTACCGGTATTGTTATCCAAAGCGTCTCGATAGAAGCGCACGGCTGTTTCCACAGATCGTCCATAGTCGCATTAAGTGTACGACGAATTATGATTGCCACACCTCCACCTGATGATTTGCTTGTTTCCGTTAGTATACGGTCCTGTCTGTACACAATATACCGATTATCACAGATCTCCCCATCCAAGATACCATCGTGAAACCAGGTTTCTGTTAAAATAATGATGTCATAATCATTATTTAATATTTCTAGATAAAGCGTATGAAGTTTTGTACGTAATCCCCGTGCATTTTGATAATAGACAGATATTGGTGTCTTACCTATTGTGTAAATTATCGTTTTGCCTTGTTATTTTAACATATAATAAATAAAATAAATAATAGATTTTAAACATAGTTAACTCACTAATGCATATAAATAAATATACACAATGTATATACACACATGCGTATACATACTTAAATATAAACATGTACCCTAACTTAATACATAATATTTTAATTTGTATCAGCTGGTAATGATTATAACAGATAAACAGTTTAATTAAATAGAAAAACATATTATTTGATTGAGCAATTGATATTAATAGGCACAGTTTTTGTACTTGTGAGTTTAAATAGACCGACAGTATGCAAAAAACTAGGGAATTATTTGTGGATGCGTATATTTTATGTGTAATGATAGATAGAAAGTAAACAAGGTAATTTTGTGATGTATAATGTAGATCGACTGCTGTTTGAAATTGATTATGGTTGCAATTTGTAAGTTGTATAATGGTTTTTATGATGTGTTGTGTGTTGGTGTTTAATGTGTGTGTGTATTTTTTATACAATATTTTAGAATAAAATAACGTACCTTTATGACAATAATATGACATGTTTTCACAATGTATCCTTACATTATAAAAAAACTTGCTAAGTAGGTCTATACTAACTATTATTGTATACTTTATTTCAACTTTTTTAAGTCCAATTCTGAATTGACAATAATGTGTGGTGACGTATCGTTTCGACGAACATATATTTTGCAGTTTTTTATCCAGATGTACCTATAGCCTAGCTCGGTAGCTATTTCTCGACACTTTTTATATAGCCTCTTGTTATCAAGAGTTAAATGCTCGTTAACAAATATTTTCTTGAGTTCACCTCCGTGCCCAAGATCTCCAGTAGTGATGCCACGATGTTTTTTGACGCCAGCAATGAGATTATCCTTATGAATACGGGACGACATTTTTATAATAATATTGCGGGGTCGACCTTTAACGGGATCTTTCGATTGTACTCTTGTGCAGCTTTCTATATCGCCGGCGCTCAACACAACACCTGCTTTTTCTGCTATACTTAATACTATATTTGTTAGATTTTCATTTTTAATTTCTGGTACTCCCACCACTTCTACATTTAACTGACGTGCCCACTGCTCTTGTCTTTGGGTTTTTAAGGACAGCCTGTCTAATATCACTTGCATTTCGGTAATTTCACGACATTGAATCTTAAGTTTTTCTTCTGAACAATTTGCACGTTCCTGTAGGGTATCGATGCGCTTGGATGAGAATTCCAAGGAGGCTTGCATTTCGGTAATTGTGTTTGCCGTAGCCTGTTGAGCTGAGTGTATAGAATTTAAAGTATCCTTAATAGTTACTTGGTCCTGAGAAAGAATATCTGAAATTTGTTTTAGATTACTTAGTTGTTCCTTTAATGACGATACTTCATCATGTATTTTTTTAATAATATCCTCTTGCGAAGTTTTGAATTCAGTAAGAAAGGACATTATCTCTTTCCTAAAATCATTTAATTCGGATTTCATTGCTTCTTCTGGTTGTTTTCTTTTTGATCTTTGGAGGGTAATATTACGTTGCTGTGTAACCTCGGTATCGCATTTTGCATTATCGGGCTGGGAACTAACAAGACCAACTTTGGCCGCAGGCGGAGATTTTGCGGGTTCATTATGTATCGCAAACCAGTATTATTAGGCCTGTGATGCAGTTATGTCGAGCGTCAAGTGAGACAAAAAATTTAAGAGTCCGTGCTCTTTACTCGAGGGGGTGAGGTGTGGGGGTTCACTGACTGAGAAACACTGCTAAACTGTTCACACAAATAATAACAGGCTTAAGTTCCTTAATGAATGCACAAGGTTATCGTCTTTACGTTGATGACTTAAAGATTTACTTTTGATTGTTGTCACTTCAGATAAAATTAGAACGACAGGAGACACGTCCGCTCAGTACAAACGCTCACGAATATAATTTCTTCTTGACTGCTGGTTTTTCACTTTTCCCGAAGGATTTTCTTATTTTTCCGAACTAATTCCCCGAACGAATTGCAATAAAACCCGTTCAATAAGCTACCCCCAGAGCTATACGCGAAAGTGAGCCGCGCCATTCGCGTGCCTGCGCAACTTAATAACATGAATTTGTACTATTACTCCCTCACGTTTCACTTAATTTATTTATTCACATAAGTCATACACAAATACAAGTTATCTATTTAGATAGCACAAAACAATATCTACACCATGATATACATTATATTTTCGTATCACAAAATCCTTTAATTTATAAAACAAAATATGCCTATTTTAATCACAAATTCAAAGTCCAAACTTCTTAAATATTTAACACAGAAAGTTAAAACAATGTTTCCCACTTGAATTTATACATATGTTAACTAATACAATAGTTTAATTTACATTTTCTCTATTTATTTCACTATTTAAAACACTTTTAAATTTCTTATACAAAACTATCATTATTTCACTTATACACAGGAATTTTCACATAAAAATAACACAGAATTCACCTTTTTAGCACGTACAATCAACCTGAAATGTTTTACAAGTCATTTTTACACAAATTGCTGAAAGTACAAACATTTTAAATTTTTACATATTCGGCCTCCTAAGGGCGTGGCCAGCGTGCTTCCGTGAACTCACACTATTTGAACAACTAACTTTGCACGGCTCTCGGCTATCAGAAAAAATGAAAGTTCGAAATACACTAATTTTAACAATATTAGATAAATAAGTGCTTCTACACAATTTTCAAACTGTAGGAAACTATCTCTGATAGGATTCTTATCAGTTATCATGTTTCTTATCAGATAACAATACAAGTGAATGTTCTCATTAATCAATCATAACAAATAGGCATTTGTTTTCGTGCAAGACGTATCATACTTATACAAGACAATACTTATGCAATTAATTTCCGTTAATTCTGTTTATGCACAGAGTGATCATCTCGACCGGGGAACAAATCCGATCTCTAACTTCACTTTAATATTCCTTTGAATTTACAGCGTTGGAAAGACGATTTCAACCGGGGAACAATTCCGGTAACATAATTTATATCATAAATTCCCTATATGAATTTATTGAAAGATATTACTTAGAAAACAGTAAACTAGTCCGGCCTGGGAGTTGCACCCAAGACCTTCATATCATTAATTCGACATTTCTTTAAGATTTAACTAAGCATTTTCTTATCAGAACATTTCTATTGGACAATGAGTCTTTGAAAAGTTATTCGTCATCGGTTGACTTAATAAACTGAAACATTCTTATAGGCGCGTCGCCAACAAACCTACTTATTTTATTATTTATTTGATTTACCTACATATAAATCTGAGGTGATTTAAGAAGGCATGGGAGAGAAACTATTCTTTTCCTAAATTTAAAGCTTTACTCACATCAATGTAGTCGCACTTACCACGCAGAAAATCACGAAAAACCTTTGCTGATATTAAGAAACTAAAAAGCCGATTAATCGCCGACTAATCGGTGACTACAAATAGGCCGATCAATCGGCTTCACCGATTAGTATGCGGCTAATCGGCCCAACTTTTATATACATATATATATATATATATATATATATATATTAGATTATATAAATGGTTATTGCAGGAAGTCGATGGATGCAGGTGGCTCAGGACCGTGCTTTGTGGCATTACTTAGGGGAGGCCTATGTTCAGCAGTGGACTTGTGAAGGGCTGTAATGATGAATGATGATATTGCTGGCCGTACGCACCCCACGCGTTAACAAGCGTGGGGTCTTCCTTGTCCTAAGACAAGGAAAGCGAGAGAGGCCTGTGCATAGCTGTGGGACGTGGGATGTGACGTACTTTTTTTGTCGATCCTATGAGAAAGCTTAAGGTAGCTCAGCGAGATCAAATGGAACTAATGTTTACGGATTCTATCGCGTTTAATTTAAATTTCTAATTCCCTGATTGGATTACTAGATTGAGGTGTTTGACGTCTCGATGTCATAGTTAGCCCGGCTACTTTCAGCTTTTAAATATTAAACAGAAGCCGGTAAAATCCGTAAAAATTAGTTTCATTTAATGTCTAGTGTTCGCGTAAATATAAGAAAGCTCAGCGAGATATTAGAGAATGCTATGAGGTAATGATGATACCTACAGTAGAAACAGAGTAACCGAGATAGCTCTATAGACCAGCAAGTTGAAGTAGCAATCAGTTTTGGTCATATACCTCGAAAAACCTACAGTCGATGGGGATGAAAAGTTCTCGTGTGGCAGCTTCGTATCGGTAAGTGAATTGTAGGGAGGCTCTCCACTAGATGCAAATCACGGTATACTGGTGGTTAAAGGCCGTGTTTTGTAGCATGCTATGTTGTATGCTGCATATGGTAGGTCTATGTACAGCAGTGGACTTACTATTGTGCTAAACAGCTTATAGATATTTATTTATTTTTATTCAATCAGTATCTAATGAATTAAAGTTTTACCACCTCCCCCCCCCCTTCCCTTCCCGTCAAAAGTTATGGATACCTCAGGCTAGCGGGTCGCTTTGATAATTATTGAATATTTCGCGTATAGATGCATGACAGTACAGCAACGATTATTCTCAGAGAACTAATATTTATTACCTGAATTTATCAAACATTTTATATCATCCTGATTGCTAAATAAGTTTAATAAGTTTAAATAACTTAAAAAGGGTATTTTTAAGTATAAACTAAACGTCATTACACTAACATCTCAGTTCACCGTATTGTGGAATATATCCTCAGCGGTTTCTATCCTCGTCGTCATAAGACCATCGCGGTCTTTTTCGACATAGCTAAAGCTTTCGATAGAGTCTGGCATACAGGCCTTATCTACAAACTATACAAGATAGGTCTCCCCGATCGCCTAGTACGTCTCGTGGCCTCCTACTTAAAACATCGTACCTTTCGTTTTTGACACGAAGGCACGCTATCTTCACAGCGAACTATCAAGGCGGGTGTCCCCCAGGGCTCAGTACTTGCTCCTCTGCTGTACATCCTGTTCATCAACGACATTCCCATCCCGTCGAAAGGTGTTCAACTCTCCCTCTTCGCAGACGACACTGCCATCTACTGCAAAGGAGTCTCACTACCCTTCATACGGAATAAGATCCAAAAGTCAGTTGATGACCTAGGAGCTTGGTTCAAAAAATGGCGCATCGATGTAAACCCGGAGAAGAGCTCCGCCGTTCACTTCGATTATAAACGACGCCGTCTCAAAAACACTCCACCAATACGTATGCTAGGGACCCCTGTCCCCTGGCATACGTCCGCCAAATATTTAGGTGTCACTCTAGACACAGGACTCACTTTCAGGCCCCACGTCAAAAGAGTAACCCGTCACGCACGGTTTTATCTGAGTAGGCTCAACAGTATGTTGGGCCGACACAGTAAAATGTCCCTTCGAAACAAGCGTACCCTTTATAAGGTCTGTATACGACCAGTCATGTCCTACGCGGGCCCCGTCTTTGCCCACGCAAACCCTAATATTTTAAATGAGCTCCAAATAGTTCAGAACCTCTTCTGTCGTCGAGCTGCGAACGCACCTTGGTATGTCCGTAATGCCGACCTTCATCGGGACTTAGAGCTCCCAACAATTCAACAATTTCTTAAAAAACTCTCTGAGAACTTCTTCAAAGCCTCAGATTCGCACCCAAACCAATTAATTCGTGAGGCAGCTTCTTATGCAGCCCCACCCCCCTCTCGCTATCGTGTCCGCAGGCCGAGAAACTCTCTCTCGGACCCGCCTAATAAACTGACAAACGACCTGAACTGCCTCCTGGCGGCTGAGGCCAACTCTAATTAAATTAAATTATTGTAATAACTAATATTAATTTGCCTTCGTAGGCACTCTCTCAGCGGCTCGTAGCCGCCTGCGCCCTCTTTTCCCAAAAGAGGGTCGCTCACGATAAGGCACAATACAGCTTAATCAGCCAGTTGCCTGTCCCCAAAGGCGGTTTTTAGAGGGTATCACTTAGGGTCCCCGGTAGGACAGTGAGTCCCTCATAACCACGATAGACCAGCTATCGTGGTATGCGTAATGCATTTTCCGCCTCCCTACGTATAGAGTAGCCCTTTAATTGCTTCGGGCGCAAAAAAAAAACTAACATCTCAGTTCTTTTTTATTATTTTACTGTAATTACAAATACGTCAACCTTAGTTCTATTTAGCCGTAGCTAATCGAAAAATAGGTTAAGAATTCCTAAATTTTGTATATCACAATGGCGTAACCAAATTTTACCTATAAGATATATTCATTATCATAATCATCGTTACAACCTTTCCAAGTTCATTGCCGTTCCCCAAGAAAGGCCTTCCCAAGCAATGGCACAAAGCTCGGCTCTGAGTCACCTGTATCCATCGGATTCCTGAATCTTACCAGAACGTCACTCTATCTAGTGTAGCGCCTGTCTACACTAGGCTTACCAGTACCAGGCTCCCACACTGCACTCGAGAACCTTTCTGCCACATCGATTACTGGTTCTTCAAGATAGAATTGTCTACGCCTAAATTAGAACCGTTTTAAATATGTAATATCAAAATGAGTTTTGTATCAAGAAATAGCATGTTTCAATAGTGTTCGATTATTTTCAGTCCATTACACTGAAGCTAAACGAGAAAGTTTTTGCGCTACCCTAATACTCCGTTTCCTGGCAAAGATTTATCTTGCTACTTCTTATTGTTTTCGCTAAACCTTCATTATTTTATTTACCAACTTTCTATAGCAAAAACTTCTCGTGATTCTACAAGCCGATTTATTAATGAATTTTATTATATTTCAGTTACCAACAAATAATATTAAGATATTCCGTATCTAGGTTACTATTAAATTACTATGATGTTCCGTGCCTAGATTACTATCAAATTTCGTTTCATTTATAACCAACTTCTGATCGAAGATGGAGATATCTGACAACAAGATTGTACAACAGTACGTGATGCCAGTGATGACATAATGATCTGAGACGTTGGCCCTGCACTGCTAGACGTATGAAGAAGCTTAAGTCACTTAGCAATGAACAGGGATATGCTTGGAGTTTCTCTGCGAGAAAGACTTAGAAAGGAGGATATCCGTAGTAGAACCAGAGTAACGACTTATTCCATCGGATTATGAACTGAAGTGTCACTGAACGGTTTATATAGTTCAAAGATCTAAGCACTTTAGGGAAAAAAGGTTCGCTTGAGGAAGCCTTGTGCAGATAAGCGGCCCCGGTAAACGGCCCCACTGAATAGACGACCATGTTAGACATGAACATGACATGAAGGAATCTGACGGATGCAGGTGACTCAGGTCTTTTTTTGACATTTGTTTAGAAAGGTCTATGTTCAGTAATAATGTCCTCCAGACCGAATTTCGGCTACGGCGGTCTGCCTCAACGGAGGCTAGCCATCGGCGCAGGACAGGATTATAGTGCCCAAGTGTATGCGCAAGCACAGGTGCACTCTCTATTCCCTCACTCTCATAATCCGATAGGACGGTAAACCGACACGACCGAAGAGATATCAGGCGCAGGACTAACGGCTTTACGTGCTTTCCGAGGCACGGGGGTGAGACACCGCCAACTTCCTGACTCCGGGCATCTATTGAGAATTTCTTGACATAAAAACGAAATAATTGATTTTTTGGCCCGACCAGGGATTCAAACCCAGGACCTTATGATTAGCAGTCGCACTACTATAACCACTATACCAACGAGGCAGTTTATGTTCAGTAGTGTAATTGTGAAGGTCTGTAATGTTGATGACCATATTGATAATGATGATGAACTCGTGATCAATTTTCAGCTTTCAAGATAAGTACCTGGTTGACCGAGCTTTGCTCGGTATTTTTCGCTCGATTTTTTTAATTCATGTATTTTGGAAATTATATTTAGATACAAATTACATACTGATGAAATATAAATAATATTTTTTGATCTTAGCGACATAACAGAAAAAACGGAACTGGTTATTTGAATAAAAAATCATGAGTGCAATTATTTTAATTTAAATTTTCGTGTTTTTAAAAAATACTAAAAAAAGAGCTCGAAAAAATAGATTTTCTCAAAAAAGAAAAGAACATGAAAAAAAATTAAAAAAAGTCGGTCGGTCGGTCTGGGCTCGAACCGGGGTTTTAAGATTCTGTGACCGACCATTATACCAATTAAGCTATTTATAATAAAAATAATCCGTCAAAATTTACCTTCTTATTCTAACGATATTGTAGCAGTTTTTCATTGCCTAAAAACATGGACAAAAAGACATTTTCTAAAAATAAATCCTAGCTAGATCGATTTATTATCCCCGAAACTCCTTGGACACTAAATTTTATGAAAATCGTTGGAGCCGTTTCCGAGATCCCGATTATATATATATTTATATACAAGAATTGCTCGTTTAATAGTATAGGATTTTACGTAAGTTTTGATAGAGATAGACGCAAGACTTTTTATAGAAGAGAAGCAAAGGGGCATTCGACTCAATTGATAGTGACTACGGCTGCCCATTAGCAATTGCAATACCAGGGGAACTGCAGGTGACTTGCACGCTTTTTAAAAACAGTAATTCTAAAAATATCGGTCCAGAAAAATCGCTGGTGAATAAAGATATGCGTAGGTATAATATATAAGTATAATTAAATTTTAAAATTTTTGTATTCAGCGCGACGAACATCTGCAAAAACCAGGCGACCTCTATTAAAAACTCATTAAAAAATATCTGATCGCGAATTTTAATGCTTTCGTATATTAGCATACAATACCCTCGAGATATAACAAATATACACTTGAATGCGTCTATGGACTGCGACCATTGCGACTGACACACTTGCATTGTTTATTTTAAACCGTCAGTAAAATGTGGTCTATTGTTTAACGGCTTGTGTTGGATTAATCATAGCGATTGATAATGTCAATTATGTGACTATCATCGTCATCATAATTACAACGTATCAAAATTCTATTGCTGAAGCATAGGCCTCCCCCAAAGAATGCTTCATAGTGGGTATATTGGCTATTTTATGTTTATTATCATTATAAGACATAAAGAGTTTTATAAATGAAAGCAAAATGTTACTTTAGACAGCAGATAGCGCTGTTTTATGTCAAAATTCCGTTAAGCTAAAAACGGATATTACATAAAAATTATGTGACGATACTGCCAAAAATAAAAAAGGGTTGTATAACAAAGAATGACAGACAGGCTAAAGGAGCCCTATTTCTATTTTTACCTTTGTAAACCTTTGTATATCCTTTTACTTATATATAGGATGAAATGCCTCACGCCCTATAGTTATACTAGTTCTTCAATACCTCTAAAATCGGAACACAATAGAGGATTCCCCACCGATAACTTAACAATAAGTATTTTATCGTCATTTAGAAATAATGAAAAATCAGATGAAACCAATTTCAATTCAAAGAAATAAGAAATAAATTTAACGTCTAATTGATAAACTACTATATGGTACATAAACTTGTAAATGTTTTTTTAAATTAATTTATAACTGTTTTTAATAACTATGTTCCATTTGGCTTAATTTCAAATATACTCTATTTTACGAACTCAGCGTTTATAATCGGTATCACAGATCATATTTAGTATCGGTTATTACGTATTTATTTGCGGTATTTATACTTATCTATCTATATAAAACACAAAATTGTTTCTTCTTATTAGATTATTATTTTCTTCCACCACTTGAAACCATCCAACCGATGTGCCGCAAAACAATAAAGAGGTAATAGTGCGAAGATGATTTTAGACCACTAAAACAATGCATTAGGTACTTTAAAAAAAAGTTGTTAAATAAACAAAATTTCTTTTTTTTAGTGTAGCACACGCCGGATATCCGCTAGTACTTAATATATAAAAATATGCATACATTTTTATATAAGCTATATAGTAAGTATTAAATTGCAAGTTTATCATATTCATTATAATATTTTAGCTCAAAAGTTCAATGATCACCTAGTTACTCTACTAGAAAATTGTTAAAGAAGTAAGGTGACAGGTGGGTGTCGCATATCTTCTACACAACCACAAATCCAATATCCCATTTGTCGTTGCTTTTCAGAACAAGCTGGGCAAATAACACAGTTGCCACATTCTTTTAAGTCGCGGAAACATGTAATCTGTAAGTCCCAGACCAACATGGGACACATACTCGTTGTATATTGATCGCTTTAAATTTAAATCAATAACATTTAGATCACAACATCTATCCAATTCATAAAAGCAAAAATTAAAAACACGTTTAGTTAATTAACACGTTTATTTTGTATACGTGGTAAAGCTATGTTACAGCTGTATTACAGTTGTAGCTCGACCGAGGAGGGAGAATGGTGGAATGGAGAGTAGAGAATTGGAAATCCTTTTTACTGGAAACGAGACAAGCCATCTTCTCAGGCCTGAGAGGTGACAACACGTCTGCATTTTGATTATTAATCGAGGATAGATGCAAATGTCTATGGAGCATAGCATTCACTTACCATCGGGTGGATTGTGTGCAAATTTGTCGCAATTATTAGATTAAAAATAATTGAAATAAATTTTACACGTTACATGGCATACCAAAACCCATATTAATCAAATCTATTTCGAGAACCGATGATTCATGATTCGGATAGCATGTATTAGCACAATCAACTTACTCTGTCATCCGTTTTCTTTTGAACCGTAACTTTTGGGACATTTGTCACCATCACTACAGCTCAACACAAGCTGAACGCAGGCCTCTCCCCATGAACAAACCACGGTTTTGAACCATCTGACTTCCTGCAACTGTATTCAGGTTTTCATTTCATCTTGTGGGCCGCTTAGCCAAAAACGGATATTACAAAAAAAATAATGGGATGACGCTGCAAAAGTTAAAAAGGCTTGTATAAGAATATCTTGGCAAACATTTTGACACAGAATAATGAGGCCGGTTTTAATTGGAAGAAAGTAGTCTGTACATGCGTCCTACTGCTGGTTACTTTGTTGTTTTTTTTTTAATCTTTAAATTTTTTTACAGCGTGCTTTCATGTGCATACAATAATCCATGAAAGAAAAGGTATGTTTATCTTTTATTCGTTTAAAGAGCACTTTCGCTTGAAAATTTAAATAATACAAACAAGAACCGATAACAAACGGGGTTGCGATACGAATTCCTTCAAAATGGTGAAGCATGAGACTTTTTCCCCACTTTATTTTAAGCTTTTTATGGAATAGCGTAGCCTGTAGCCCATAGAGACCTATACCTATCTTCGATAAAGAATCAACATGTAGATAAAATGTCAACCCTGGGAGCTAAAATAGAATGCCTCGTCAACATTAAAAAGGGTTTCCGGTTTTCTACACCAACCATACGAATTATAGCGACGTGTCAACGTGTGACACAAGTGTCGTCCTTCCCCGGTCGAGCTGACTTATTCCTGCTGCAACCATAATGTAACTACAGCGTGAATCCACCATGTTCAAATATCCTTTCGTTCTTAGAATCATCATTTTTCAGGTTGGTGTGACACACCATAAAGTTAATTGATTACTATTAGTGAAAATGAGCCTCATTGCCAGACGTTATTTACAACCAACCATTCATAAATATCAATACACAGTTTAAGTAACCTATTTCATTGTACAATCGATATTGAGAGAATTTGTAAATGTAATGAGAAGTATTGGGATCTGAACTAGCGCCATGTTCTTCATTAGTTTCTTAAATCATAGCTACACAGCGTTATTTACATAATATATATGTGTATGGGTTTATGAATATATTATTGTATAAATGATATATATTCTTTGTCACTTTTATGAAGTTATTTTGTTGATTCTGCTTACTAAAATCACATTGCATCTCCAAAGTGGCGTTAACTGCTTACTTATATGTTGTCTAATAAAGGGCGTTAAGTTCGCCTTTGTATATTTTTGTGCAACAAAATTTATATAAATAAATTAAATAAACAGCTAAAGGAACGTACAACGTTCTTGAAACTGCCATGGGACCTGACATACGTTCCAATCTCAACTCTTTGATCGATTTAATAGACGATGCTGTTGCGTCGCCCTAATCTTTTCCGAGCTTAGCTGACACTGCCATATGCAACAAATATATGACATGGAGTCGAATGACTGCTTAATTTCTTCTGTTCCTTATACATAATATCGCATAAGTATTAAAATAATATAGAGTAAAAATTATACCGCATCTGACCCGTGGAAGCGGGGTCTACATCTATGATAGGATGATATAAAGTAGCACAGGTATCACTTAAATCGCCTGCAAATCTACATGTTTACTATAATTAGACATAAGATGATTTATTATGTTTTCCTCTATGAAGAGTGCTCAGCTCTTCTTTATTCTATTATATTATTTTGTGCAAGAAAGAAAAGAAAAAAAGAAAATATCGTCCCGAGGGTGTAGTAAGAGGCTCTAGAAGGGAGAATGAAACAAGAGATTGACAGCAGCATCTTTCTGATGACAACTAAAAAATAAAGAAAACTGTGTTTGTCAATCAACCTGATTGCAAAGCGTGGCAACTAAAACTTCCTACGCCAAAATCTATGAGGAAGGAATATGTTCAGCTGTGGACTTTATGAATGGAATGGATGGATGAAAATGGCGTAAACGCAAGCAAACGTAAAAAATAAGGCAATGCCAGCGTTTGCAGTACTTAATGTTGCGTTATTTTCTCTGTGTGCTATTGTAGGTAAGCTCTGCGCTTGTGTGCGTGCGTTGTGTGACGGTCATATGAATCCTCTCCGTACTTTCGTTTACTCTGGTAGCGTTAAGCAAAAAAAAAACAAACAAACGAATTCATCAAACAAATTGACATACACACATACACTCGAAAAACTCTCTATAAATACCGTGGCAAAATTATCACATCCGTTGGTAACATTATTATCGTATGCGCTGTTTCATAGATGTTAATTTAGACGTGAAAAGCGATGCAACGCGTAAATGAATAGACGGTGACTGAATCGTTCGACGCAATCTGTTCATTGTGGGATGGAAAACATTTATGCATAACGAGGTTGATAATTATGTACTAACTGTTTCATATTCGCGTTATATACTTTAACTATAATACTTTAACTGCCATGGTAGCTCAAAGCGTTTGCAGTTAATTTACGGCAGGTCAGGTACCAATGAAATTGCTAATTGCAATTTTAAGTGCGGACATGCTGAGGAAACCTGTATATTTTCAGGACATGTTAATCTGCTAGCATTAATTGCCCAATTAACCCAGCACTGCAGACGTATGTGGGCTGTAGATTTAAAGACGGCAATTGAGTTGTGGTGCTGAGAGATGTGGGTTCAAATCCCGCACGGATCAAGTGTTTATTTGACCTACAAATAATTGTTACTGATCTGGGTGTTTATAAACGTTGTATACCACGCTTCTATATATCACTTCTCGGCGTTTCGTATTATTGTAATGTGTTAATTTAAATAGTAACATAATTCAAATTCAAACAACATAATATATAAATACGTGATAATCACTCTAAACTGACTCTTTCTTTCGAAACCCTCCGTTTCTGGCCAATATTTTATATGTTCTATATCCATACGTGGACTTACAGAAGTGTTAATGAGGTGAGACATAATTACACTTTTGTACTTTTATTAATAAAAAGTTTTTTTAAATTTACATATTAATACGTGTAGAGAAAACTTTGTACCATTTTTAAGCATATTGCGCGCGGATTTAAATTTGGCATAGTTTATACTTATATGAGCTAAAATTTATACTTAATTAAAATAAAATATATGCAACAATATAGTTTACTTTAAAACTGCCAATATCTAAAACTACAAGCATATTATGTATGTTATTACTTTAAGGCCAATGTCAAACACTTAATAGTCTATGGTCACCCAGATCAATAATGCGGGCAATCTTTCGTCCACCAGATGTCGCTAGTTGACACTGAGTCACTGAGGTGAATTTTTTTGTTACATAATGTCATTTAATTAAGAAGTTAGTTAATAGTTTAGTTTTAGTTGGTAATATTATTACACAAAACCATGCCTCAGTGGTTTGCTCTTTAATTTTTTGCACATTTTAACTCTTATAATCACAACTCTTATAATTTTGGTACTTTTATGTAAACCTATGGTTTAATTTATTTCTGAACTAATTAATATTAAATACTAATACTATGGAGCCGTGATAGCTCAGATGGTTAGCGCTCGCTGTATATTTCACAGTGCGCGAGCAAACCGGTTTCGATCCTCGCCGGCACCAAAGAAATTGTTAAATGCAATTTTAAGTGCTGATTTACCACGTGCTCGATGGTAAAGAAAAACATCGTAAGAAAACCTTGCACGTCTGAGATAAGAAAAAAATTATTTCGAAGACGTGAAGTTCGCCAACACGCATTGGGGCAGCGCGGCGGACAATTCCTTGCCCTAAAACTCTATATATATATATATATATATATATATATATATATATATATATATATATATATATATATATATATATATATATATATATATATATATGTAGTAACTTTAACTTTTTTAACTAATAATATAAAACTAACAGTATAGAAAGAAACATCAACCTTTACATTTTTCGAACAAAATAACCACCCCGCTATGAAATCAAGCGACAGTAGCCTAGTGGCAGGGCGCGGACTGCGAACCCAAAAGGTCGCGGGTTCGAATCGACCATTCGACTACTTTCGTGAACCACTCCTAACACAAGCATTTTCAGCTTACCAGGAGTGGTTAAAGGGAATATTAGTAACGTTAATTAATAGGATTACTAATATTTTAATAAAAAAAAATCTGTCAAATATCGCACCTCATTTTTAAGGAGCGCTGCCCTTGTAGCAGAAAAAGCCGTGTATGCTTCACTGCCGCCAAAGAATTTTTAAATGTTGCCAACATTAATTACTGACAAATTGACTGAAATAAGCGGAGTTTTGTGCGATTCAAATGTTTCTTTTTCAATAGTGTGTGAAGATTGAATGTCAAGGTAATAAAACCTTATTTTCTAATTGCGATCCGCACCGACTTCCCAAGAGTGATTTCTGGAACTCGCCAACAGCGCTACCTACCGGGGCCAAATGTGAATAAACCATCTAGGGACCCATTCATACACACACAAATAATTTCAAATCACAATCGATTGGATGGTTTTAAAGTCTATAACGGACATGGGTGGAAACATTTTTGATGTATTATATATCATTTAAATATTCGTGTTTTACATATTAATGTGCAGTTAAAAGTGAAATACAGCTTGCTTAACATACAAAACTATGAAATTTGATAAATTTGATGAATTCCATGAATTTAAATATTTTTCGTCATTCGACTTTTAATCGATGTTTATTATATACTTTAAGAATGGCAAACCCTTGAGACAAGAATCCAATTATACTCTTAAGAAAAATTTGCTACAAGGTTGATAAGAGGCCAAATATCCAATATCTCAGTCAAGGTGAGCTGCATTGCAAAATTAATTCATAACTTGGGTAAATCTCTTACATCAAGTTAACAATACGTTAAAATTATTTTTTTAACGGAAGTTAGAAAAAGTGCTTCGTGAATCTCATCCAAGAGAATGTCAATTAATTATATTATAAAGGCTGTTACATAAATTAAGGTTTAATTAAAAAAAATGTACTTAAGAAACTCATTCATCATCATTAACATCTCTATAGATATAAATTGATTGCTGTCCGTTGTCTGTCTTGCAAAAAAACTCGAAAATGGCTCAAACGATTTTTGTCTGTATTCGAGTGGGTCCCCGTATGATTTAAAAACTCAGTTGGACTCGGTAGATGGCGCTGTTGTCGTGATCCACAAATCACGCGTGCAAACCCAGGGCGGATCGCTAGTAGATATAAAAATACTTGTATTGTTTTTTTTTAATATAGAATAAGGGTGACAAACGAGCACACAGTCCACCTGATGGTAAGTGGATGCTGTTGCTCATAGACATCTACATTTATCTTCAATTAAGAATCAAAACGTAGATGCGTTGTCACCCCTGAGGGCTACGATGGAATGACTTTTCCAGTAAAAAAGGGTCTCCGGATCTCTACACTCACCATACGAACCACAGCAGTATTACGCTGCTATTTTAAGCTGGTATTCTGTGAGAGCGTGGTCCTACCCCGGTCGAGCCGATACATTCGTGATACAACGATAATATAGCAGCAGCGTGACTCTACCACGTATAAAACAGTTCGCGTCTGTTAATCTCGCTAAAACTCGAAAACGACTCGAAAGATTTTCATGAATATTTTTGGATGCGTTTGAGGAAATCCCTGCATGGTTTAGATTCACGATTGGATGTAGGTGGCGTTGTTGTCGAGATCCAGAAATCACCCGTGCGAAGCCGTGATAGATTATTAGTAGTGTATAAAAGAATAAAGCAAATTCTACTAGGAAATTCTATAATGAAAACTCAAATGGTATTTTACATACACTGCAACATTAATATAAAATGTTAACGCTGTAGAGCTGAGCTTGCTGAGTCACTGCGCGAAGGAGCAGTCACCGAGACGCAGTGGCTTAGCAATGAGTTGCACCTCTAAGAGCCGCGGGTTCGGATCCCGCACGGAGCAAGTATTTGCATGGCCTACAAATAATTGTTCCGGTTCTGGATGTTCTTCCTTGTCAAATTTATGAATGTAAACTGCCCCCACAATACGTGAGAACATACTAGTATGTAGGTAACGTATTATATAAAAGAAAAGAAAAGAAACTCTTCTCTACTTCTCTGAAAGGTGTCATTTATATCTCGTGCTCGTCTTCCGGAGCGATCCTCACGTAAAACGCCACTTTTTGTTCCTCCGCGGTTACATAAAATATATACTCGTAATTCATTCTTATACCGTTCCACTGACATACGAGTATATCCTATACCTTTAAACGAGCAATTCTTGTATATATATATATAATCGGAATCTCAGAAACGGCTCCAACGATTTTCATAAAATTTAGTGTCCAGGGAGTTTCGGGGGCAATAAATCGATCTAGCTAGGATTTATTTTTAGATATCCTTGTGCTAGATGTCCTTTTGTCCGTGTTTTCAGGCAATAAAAAAACTGCTACAATATAAGAAGGTAAATTGCGACACATCACTAACGATAGTTATAGCTCAGGGTGGGTCGGGCGTGATATCGGAGTTCCGTGGTTCGCGTCCTGTCTCTGGTCTAGCTTTTTTCCTTCTTTTTTCAAGTTCCCTTCTTTTGTGAGAAAATCTATTAATTCACTCCCTTTTTTTTAGTAATTTTTAAAAATACGAAAATTTTAATAAAACTAATTGCATTCATGATTTTTTACTCAAATAATCAGTTCAGTTTTTTTCTATTCTGTCAAAAAGACCAAAAAATATTATTTAAGTTTCATCAGTATGTAATTTATAAATGTAATTTCATAAAAAAACCGAGCAAAGCTCGGTCATCCGGGTACTAATAAACAATTTACTAATATCGACCGTTTTAATTCATCACTCAATACCTTAAAACGGACATTAAAAACTAATATTAGTAAGGTTTGCAAGTGAGTTGCCTTTTTTATCCGTATTTTAATTCTAATTATGTTTCTGTACTTAGTTTTTTTGTTATGTAAATAGTCACTACGTAGAGTTACCATGTAACTTTCTTTTAAATTGTGTTTAACTTTTCGGTACTGTAGGTCAATTTCCAAAAGATAAGTTGTTTGTATTTTATTTTCTTTTGTATACGACTGTTTGTTGCCAAAATAATTTAAAAAAAAAGAAACAAATCGCGCTGCAACTATTATCATGGCTACTGCAAACTGGAAACGCGGTATTCCATTTTAGTCCTAACGGGTGACGACACATCTGCATTTTGATTTGTAATCGGCGATAGATGGTGATGTGTTGTGGTGAACTGTGTGATAGTTTGTCACCCTAACATATAAAAAAAAGAATGAGTCAACCGGTAAAGGACCATGTTCTTACGAATTACCAGCGTAAAATGGCTGCATGATGCAGTCGTGTTTTGTGTGATGAGTGAACCAGAAACTTTTTATCGTTGCTGAGGTTTATTATTTTAATCTTCAGAGAGTCAACTGGGTTTCAACAAACCCACGGGACGATATGGCATAGTGGTATCCTTTACACCGCCAATTGCAATAGTTGCCGTACTTGGCAGGCAGAATGGCAACCACTGGTTTTACTACATTATATTTAGATATTATTTAAACTCAGAATAATAATTATTGCAACATTACAACTAATAGTAACAACAAAGTATTAAATAAAATAATAATTAAAATTATAATATTTACGATTAAAACTAATTATATGTACAATATAAAGAAGAAACTATAATAATAAACTAGAATAATTAGGAAATCTTAATTTTAGATCTGGTAGCCCTTACTGCGGGTGCGCTTCGTAGCTAGGTGCAAGTTCGATTTTGCTTAGAAAACTAAACTATCGCGATGTTAATAAAACTACATCAAATATATTTCCTCGACATCATCATTTGTTTAGAAACGTAATATGCGATATACATCGAACATACGATATATACGAAAGTTTACAAACGTTCGAACGGAAACAAACAGATCCTTTAAAAACACTGGCATTGGGTTTTATGGATCTCAAGATGTAGAGATATGTTGAAATTTGAGCATTCAAATAACAAACCCAATTGGAAAGTTGATAATATAATCGTTGATCTTCTTAAAAGACTATTGTATCAAAAATATTTTTTGTCAACCTGCGAACATTGCTGGAAATTTGACCTTTCTCAAAAAGCGACCCCTTCGTTTCGGACAAAGTAATTCACATTTTTATAAAGCATTCTTGATAGAGCTATGTTGCATCTATATCCTATACCTTTTAATCGGAATCTCGGAAACGGCTCCAACGATTTTCATAAAATTTAGTGTCCAGGGAGTTTCGGGGGCGATAAATCGATCTAGCTAGGATTTATTTTTAGAAAATGTCCTTTTGTCCGTGTTTTCAGGCAATAAAAAAACTGGTACAATATAAGAAGGTAAATTTTGACATATCACCAACGATCGTAATAGCTCAGGTGGGATGTCGGTCAGGCGTGATATCGGAGTTCCGTGGTTCGCGTCCTGTCTCTGGTCCGGTTTTTTTCCTTTTTTTCAAGTGTCCTTCTTTTGTGAGAAAATCTATTATTTCAAGCTCTTTTTTTTAGTATTTTTTAAAAATACTAAAATTAAAAAAAAAACTAAATGCACTCATGATTTTTTATTCAAATAACCAGTTCAGTTTTTTCTATTCTGTCAATAAGATCAATAAATATTATTTATGTTTCATCAGTATGTAATTTATACTTAAATGTAATTTCAAAAAAAAAGGTCATCCGGGTGCTTATGGTTATAACAAGAATGGATCGGTTTGGGTAAGGACCACGCTCTCACAGAATACCAGCGTTAAGTAGCAGCTTAATGCTGCTGTGTTTCATATGGTGCGCGTGTAGAAAACCGGAGACAATGGAAGACGGATGAAAGGAAACGAGGCACTCGTATTCCTCTGGGGTGACAACGTATCTACATTTTGTTTCTTAATCCAGGATAGATGTTGATGTCTATGGATCACAGCAACCACTTACCATCAGGTGGGACTCGTTTATCGCCCTCGTTCTATAAAAAAACGACGTTCACAAGCCAACGCTTAGCATAACACAAGCCGTAACATTAAAAATGTAATGAGGTCGTGACTACAGCAGCAGCTAATTATAAACTGCCGTAATGAAATTGTGTCAAGTTTATCTGATGTACTACATGTGTCGTTGGTGGCCCAAGCAGGTACTTAAAATTTAATATTGTTTAGTTTGTGTGATCAATAACGGGGTGAATGATCAAAGAACGTGGTGTAAGAACATCTACTACTGCAATATCATGGATACTGCAGGTGTCGCTAGAAATGTTAGAGCGAAATTAAACAGGAAATAGGCAGCAAAATGGTGCCAACCCATGCCAAGCGTAGCAACTATGGCAAAATCGCCCCTATGAGGAGTCAGTCTATGGGGTAGGCCTATGTTCAGCATTAGATTTTATAAGCCGTATTGGAATTAATGGGAATTTGGTATAACCACACAAGATCAGGGCCTACGACGGCAGAATTTATGGAACGACAAAATTTGAAAATACGTTACAAAATTACTCTGTTATATTTACAGCGTGTTTCATGTTGTGAAACACGCTGTAAATATAACAGTAAAAAAAATATTTCAAAGACATGTGAAGTTCGCCAACACGCATTGGGGCAGCGCGGTGGACTTGCCCTAAAACCCTCTCAGAAATGAGGGTAGGCCTGTGCCCAGCTGTGGGACGTATATTTATATAGGCTGTATCTTTCCTTTTTTTACTTTTATAAGGACAAATACATACTTAACTATAAGAACAAATTAAAACTTTTTATAAAACAAGAAGGGTGTCGTAGCGGGTTGCGCCTAGGGAGTCGTTTAGCTTGCAACTTTAGAGCTGTATATATGCTCTAAGCTTACAACCGGAAATATTTGTGCAAATTTAAAAATTATTCCTGGTAGTTTGATAGTCTGCTGGAAACCAAGGTATTCCATCTTAGTACTCAGGATGACAACGCATTTGCAATTTGATTCTTTATCGAGTTTCCTCGTAGATATAGTCTAATAGACACTGTCTATAGGCCGCCACGACCACTTACCATCAGGTAGATTATGTGCTCTTTTTTCATCTTTATTCTAAAAAATGTATTCCATTTTTTTAAGATCAAAAGAAAAAATTCACCGTCGAATTTATTAGCGTTAGTAATACTAAAATTCTACTTGAAAAACTTTTTTTCAAGAATAAGCTTATTATAAGTTCTATCCTTATATTATCTTTTAATGAGATCGGTCTTCATCATCATCATCATTACAGATCTCCACAAATCTACTGCTAAACATAGGCCTCTCCAAGGAATGCGACAAAAGCACGGTTCTGAGTTACCTCTGCTTCCATCGACTTCCTGCATGTCTTACCAAGTTCTCACTCCATCTAGTGGCGAGAGGGCCACTCCCCACCCCACACTTCGCCTACATGTACGAGGCTTCCACTCGAGAACCTTGTTTCCCTATCGGTTGCTGGTTCTTCAAGCGATACTCGTATGGCCGGCCCATTGCCACTTCATCTTACTAATCCGTTGGGCTATGTCGTTTAGGTACTCTGGTTCTAGTGCTACTACTAGTTTAGTTTAGTTCTACAGTAGTTTCTACTTTTATCACGCAGAGAAACTCCGAACATAGTCTTTTCCATAGCTCGCTGAGCAACCGTGAGCATATTCATACGGCCAACAGTGAAGGACCACATCTCAGATCCATAAGTCATCACTGGCAACATGCACCGATGGTACAATCGTGTTTTCAAGTTCTGAAGTATACCCGACGAGAAGATGGGTCGCAATCCGTCAATCGAATTCGGACTTACCTAGGCAGATGTTTTGTCCTGGTTAAACATACTCATCAAAAACTTGGAGCTTAATGCTCTCAACAACTACCGGCATGACATGGTCTTTACACATCATGATCTTCGGTCTCATAACTACCAAATATATTGCAGATAAAACCCGACGCCGAATTTAATTTCTTCGTATCACTTTTCTCATATTGTGTATCCATAAAAACCCTAAGTAAATATAAAAATATTCAGTTTCTGTGATGTGTCAACATCCCGTGTAAATATAAAAAATATTAAAAACACAGTATCTTTATTAAAACCGGCAGACATATAGAAAAGCTTTCAGACTAACAAAACAACGCCATGTGGCACGTTATGCTGTAAAAACAGAGACGACACACTTTTGTTTCAGAGCAGTTAATCATATCAGCATCTGTTTTCTACTGGGTTGCGTAAATTTGTTTTATAATTTAAGAAGGAATTTTTTATTTTATGTTGTCGGTTGCTAATTTTAAAAATTAAATAAAATAGAAACGTCTTAAAGCTTAGCTTCTGAAGTTGGCGCTTAGACATATATATATATATATATATATACATATATATATAGTATCTTTGGTTTTTGAAGTCAGTTTTTATTTGTATTCAAAGTTATATTATTTTAACCTTTTGAGTGGTCTAAGGAATATCAAAAATTTAAGGTAGCAAGGTTCAGATATTTAGAATGACGTTTACATAGGTACATTAAAATCTTCATCTCCTATTTTTCCACCCTTAGTTATGGAGCTTTTTCTTTAAGTTTACCTCTACAGTACAACCTATTTAATTAAAAAAAATTTTATCAGTTCAGATGTTTCCAAGAAGTTTCCAAAAAAATATGCGTCGAATATAGAACCTTCTCGTTTTTTTTTTGGGTTCGGTTAATGATCTCTGGTATTATAAAATTGTCTTCCTATCCGATATACAACGGCGACAACTTGCAAGCGTTATGGCAGGCTATCAGCTGCTGCTTTGTTTGACAATAAAGTTAAACGTAAAGAAACGTGGACAACTAAGGAATATAATATAACGAGGACATGTGAAATGCGCCCACACATTGGAGCAGTGCGGAAAACTTCCGCCTGGTGGTGACAATAATAATCAGCATCGTCAAGTTGCCAAACGTCTGGCTCCACGATTGTCAGTACGCCTGCCAAGCGTGACGAGTACTCACTGCGACCCCGTTCCTAAGTAATCCATGTCCAACAATAATAATTTTAAAGTAACATATTTGAATAGTCCATGAATGATTTCTTATATTTATGCGAACACTACAAATCGATCAAAACTATTTATACTAATATTATCGCGTTTAATTAACTTATTTTTTATTCAGGACGTTTCGGCTGCTTTACCATCCTGCTGCCCATGGTCACGATGAGGTCTGAGCTCCGGGAAGCCTACAGTCTGTGAACATGTTCAATATCGCCCCTGCCACTAATTCAAATTTGAAAAACCACAAATCCTCGCTAAAGAACACCGATTCCTACCAAGGATGATACGCGAGGCTATTGAAATTTAAAAAAAAAACATCTTAGTTTCAATAGAGAAGAATGGATGCTGCCTTTTGCTCGGGATCATATAATTAACAAAATTAAATCCAAACCCAAGTATATCACTGCAAGATTTGAATATACTGTAAGCTCGTTGTGTGTAGATCGGATCAAAAATTAATTTTAAAAAACTGAAGGTAGCCGGGCTAACTATGATCTAGGACATTGGGACGTCAAACATCTCAGTCCGCCCCCCGTGACCATGTGTGCTGTAAAGTATCCGAAACGTCGGTAATTAAAAATAAGTTAATTAAACGCGATAAAATCCGTATAAATAGGCCATGAAATGAATATTATTATAATTATATTTTATAAATTTATCAACTTCGGTGTTTATCGTTGTGGGATTACCTATTATGATTTCGTAGGATTAGCATTGCGCCGAACGAATTGACAACTTGTGACGCCAACGAGATTAAAATAAGGTAAAAAAGGGACAAAGGGAAAAATGGCGCGAAAAACAGAATAACTTATCTGGTCGTATTTGAAAACTAGAGTTAACGTTTAAAGGAGCAATTGTTATAAATTGTTAAGGACGCCGATAAAATAAATTACTTTATTGTTAAATCCATTTGGAATTTGAGTTTGACCCCTTACACAAAGAAAAGACTTTTAGGGACCGATAAAGAAGAAAATGTTGTATGTGTTTGACTATTTTTTCTTTATCGGGTTTAGGGTTATTCGGTTTAAAAGGTAAAATAATTAAACTTTAAAAGTAAAACCGATTACAAAAAAAAAATCCACGTAATTGGTTCTGAAGTCGGGGCTTTACTCGTGATTCTTCAATTTGAAGTCGGTTCTACTTTTATTTAAAGTTTAATTTTTGTTTATGTGATTTCATACAGCCAGAAAAAAATTCTTACAGTAGTTACGTAAGCGGAGTTCACGAGAAATGTTAGAAAATATTTCATAGCCTCCGATAGATGGCAGTAAAACCGCCTACCATGCATGCCAATTACGGTTAATCTGCATAGAATATTCTATGTTAATCTTTAACAATATGAGTGGCCCGTGTCCAGTAGTAAACTTTTACCGGATGATGATGATGATGTTGCTAATCTAATTGAATATAATATATTTTAATTCAATTTAAATTACACGTAATTTAAAGTATTTATTTTTATTTTACTACTGGTCCGAAAAAACCTCTATCGTAGGAAAAACAAAATGTTTAATGTTACATTAGACATTAAACGTTTTGATCATTGGAGTTGGAGTGAGTAAAAGTTAGGAGAATTCAGGAGAATACCGATTACAATATAAGTACTTGGAACATATCAGTCGAATGTGCATGCTTGTAATTTGTTTACTCAGCTTTGGAGGCAGTAATCTGACACAAATTTTATCAACTCTGAAACACGCGACGCCTTGTCAGTTGACTCGTACTTTTATCTAACTACTAATATTAAAATGTTTTGCAATCTGCAAGTGGTATTTGAATAATGCCCTTAAAAGGAATATAAAATACAGACGAATAATATATTTATTTGAACCTGAAATAGCATAACGCGGTACAAAAAATCACAGGTTCGCACCTTTGAACCCGCAATTTGTCTTTTGTCGTGAACCACTCTTAGCACAAAGAAGTTTAACTACTACAGTCCATAGATTTCTGTAGTCAATTAAAAACAAAGAGGACTAGGAAGGAATGCTTTACAGAACGAAATTATACTGGCTCTGTATACCATTCAGACTGAAACACAGCAGTGCAGGTGCTGGCTGGTAAGCTTTCCCTCACAGAATGCCATCGTAAAATAGCAGCTAAATGCTGCTGTTTCGTATGGTGAGTGTAGAAGCGGAGACCATTTTTACTGGAAATGAGGCATTCCATCTAATCACGAGTGAATGTGGCTTCGTCTAGCTATAAGCCTTGTTATTGTCAATAAATAAGTTCAAAAAATTTTTTATAGCATTGGGTGACAAATGAGCACACAGTCCACCTGATGGTAAGTGTATGCCGAAGCCCATAGACATCCACATTTATCCTCAATTAAGAATGAAAATGCAAATCCGCGGTCATCCCTGAGGACTAAGTAAAAAGGGTCTCCGGTTCTCTACACTCGCCATACGAAACACAGCAGCCATATTATCCTTATATTATGTGAGAGCGTGGACCTGCCCTGGTCGAACCGACTCATTCGTGCTACAACTATAATATAGCTACAGTGTGGCTCTACCACGTAAAGTTTTATCAAAGAAAAATTGTACAAAAGGGAGTATTATAATATCAAGGAATAAATGAATGAAAATAACTCCTGGGAATGAGGTAATTGCCACCATGCTGATTTTGCTAAAATTCTATTAAGAATTATAGAAAATTATTTTAAAGTGATATGTTTAAAGAATCCCGCTGGGTTTCCTGCTGGTTCTTTCCAGGACAGAGCAGACGTATTTTCCAAACCATCGATAAATGAAAAAAATTATTTTCAATAAGTATTATGTAATAATCTATATGACTTTTGTGTGAAATAATTTTATTTATAAAAAGTTAATTTTGAATGCCCTACATTTAGAATATAATCATCTTCACAAATATAATAGCAGACATAACTGTACAAAAACAATCTCTATTCGTTGGCGTTCACTCTCATTCCAATATGAAAGCAATAAACGATTGTATGAAAAGCAATATGGCAGCGATCACGTAACGCGCTAGTTTTTGCCGACTTGTCTTGTTCATAATTAATTCCATCCTACGTGTACCTACGTCTTGATAGCCCAACATTGCTTCGAGTATAACATAGCAATTACATTTAATTATTTTCCTTTTTTATTATATTCTGCTTTTGTTTCTATTAATTTTGGTATGATTCTGTATTTACAGTTAAAGCTTACGTAAAGATAATAAAAACACATCACATCGGTAGCCATTCTTCCTAGTCCTATTGGAAAAGTTCCTTTGGAAGATTGCGTCAGGTGACAAACATAACTTGAAAGATTTGCCCTTACATACCAAGAGAACAAATCTACTTTTTAGGTATGTATGTTGGTAATCCCAAAGCATAATTTAAACCTATTATCGGAAGAACATCCCACATTTTCATTTAATTAGAAAAAAAAACTAGAAGTTACGATGTTGTGACAAAGTAGTGTCCAGCACGGGCTGTTATAAAAGAAAATAGAAAAATTCAAGCCGCTGATTGCGAATCGTACATCATTACTAACGCTGTATAAAATTATAAACGTGCTATTATAACACTTGTTTTAGAATAATATAATCATATTATCTTACTAAACACAGGGCTGACTGTGAAGAAATGTCTAAAAGCATTAATTCCGCCTATTGTCAATATTTTATAAAGGTTTATACAAAAAGTATAAATAAATAAATATGCAATACAATATAATACGGGTTGTTCTATGGTCGCGGAAGGCTATGGCTGCCACCTGCGCCATACTTGTGAACAAGTGCTGCTTATGAGGCTAGTCTGCCCGGGTTCGATCTGCATTGATAAGCTCCTTTTAAAGTCCTTTTAGAATGCATCAAAGTATATACTTCAGCAACTGATGAGTCTGTTATTGTTTTCCATATAGTACGCATTTGTAATATCAACTTTGAAAACTAACAAAAAAGAGGATACCTGCAGTGTTTTTTTTTGCTGCTTCTTCTCCGGTTAGAGAAACCTCATTTCGAAACGTTAGTAGATTAGAAAATATTACATTGGCTAAACGAATTTAATTTTCTTACGTCAAATAAATGAATTTATTAAATTTCATTATCAGAACAAAGTTATTGTTCTGTGATTTGATTACATACCAGCGCCGAAGTAACAACCAATAAAGGTGCCAATGCTACACATTGATAGCTAGCTTTCTTTCTGATAAGGGTTTGGAGCAGTGCCGAGTCCATCGCTCTTTCACAAAGTGTGTGATAAACGTCAAATGATATCAATTTTTTTAACTTCTCCAACATATCGTTTTTCTTCATCTGTGATTAATATTACGATTAGCAAAATCGAAATCAGAACTCAAAATTTTAATGTAAACTTCAAATCCTGCTTTAATTACTAGACAACCGTTTTCCGTGCTTCATATTATACTTATTACCAAAACAAACTGTGTCACAAAAGCGATACGTGATAGGATTTGTGAACAAGAGCAAATACGGCCCACTTCGTAACATAACTCGTCCGCACAAAGCGACATCATGCAACGCATGCCTAAGTACACTTAAACTAAACAGTGTCACCTACTCATCTACATTTTAAGCCATTGAATGATTTTTAAGAACATAGTGCGTGAGGATCGCTTTATTGAATTCCTTCTTTTATAGTACAAGGGTAACAAACGAGCACACAGTCTACCTTATGGTAAATGGATGCTGTGGCCCATAGACACCTACGAGTACGTTAATAGTACTCGAATAATACTTTCTCTGTCCGACTTTCAGACACAATAGTAAGGCAATAGCAATGAGCTGTACACACGTACACGTACACGAGACAGCGAAAGGGTTAAGAATCAAAATGCAGATTTCCAGGAAAAAGGGTCTGTGGTCCTCTATACACACTATACGAAACACAGCAGCATTATGCTACTATTTTGCGCTGGTTATCTGGGAGAGCATGGTCCTTCCCCGGTCGAACCGACCCATTCGTGCTACAACCATAATACAGCTGTAGCGTGACTCTACCACGTATAAATAATACGCTGTAAATTTCACAGAACGTAAGCGACCCGAGTTTGCCTCTCGCTGTTACTAATGAAATTGTGTTGCTTGTATTTTAAGGGCTAGTTTACTACGTGCTCCGCGGTGATGGATAACATCGTGAGGGTTCATGCATGGCTGTGAAATTATAAATAATGTTCACAGGCATCGGCAGCGCGGCGAACACTATCTAGCTCTAAACTCCTTTTAGAAATGAGGGGATGCAGCTTTACTTTTATTTTTTACTATTCATACTTACTACATCAGCCCACAGCCCACAGCTGGACTTCAGTCACAGTCATTCTTGGGGCAATGTATACCATTTTACAACAGAATAACAGAAAACATACAATTTTTTTTACTGCCATGTTCAAAAATTTTATTACACAAGGATTGTACTAAAATGGGTTAATATATTATTTAGAAAATTATGGATTAAAATAACCCCTAGGAATGAGGAGATTAGACATCTAAAGTGATTGATATAGTAATTTGTCTAAATAATACATGACTACATATATAAACTGTTCTTTTTTTTCAAAAAAGAAAGGTCTCCTGGATTTTTTAGTAGTTTAGTTAGGAGGATTTAATTCAATGTAAGTAACTGTTTAGACGCCATTTGAATGGTATTCCTTAGTTCAATCAAAAGCTTAAAAATTAAACTTAAAAGCTGACTTAAAGATTTAAAAAGAATAAAAAAATTTCGCATTGATGCGGGGCTTGATTCTTCTATAAATTGTATCTTAGTGTCATTATAAAAATTTCTTTTATTTTTTAAGAGCTTAAGTTTTGTGCTAAATTAGTGTAAACATGTTCTGCCAAGATAGCATTATTTTATAAATAAGCTATCCTGGTTTAATCCCGCTGCCAATAGAAGGTATAATTAACATATATTCTGACTTTCTTTCAATTCCATTGTATATCAACTTTTTGTTTTGCAAAAGATATAACTGCTTTAACGGTTTTGCAGAGAAATTTCTTCATATAATGTACACGGAACGCGTCACCGCATCACCTCTCTGTTTAAAAGCTAAGTCATGTTTTTCGCGGCTGTCACTCTGATATTTCCGCTAAGTAACCTCATATTGTAAAGGAAGTGTAACTCCATTTATTTATGCGAGTTTTTTTTATTATTTTAATTACAAAATAAAATTTAAGGTGGTTAAATTAAAGGTACACGAGAAACACCCACAACCTTTCATTATCTAAGGGAAATCTATAACCCTAATTCATGCCGTGAGTGTCGTAAGAAACGACTACACGTGACGTCTGGTACTCCGATTTTTAGTCTGCATTAGAAGCGTGACAATTAAGAAAAAATCCAACATATAACGGGAGAGAACCCAGGTATGGACTTTCAAGTGCTGATGATGAAACCCTTATCCTATTAAAAAAGGAGATGTTTGTGACTCGACTTGCGATCACTATCAATTTCCTACTTCAATACTCAATACTTTATTGCATTACTTCGTTTGATAGTTCTACTTCTATGCATCAAACAAAATTAGTTTGTTGTTTTGGAGCTTTTTTATAGGATTGGGTGACAAACGAGCACACAGTACACCTGATGGTAAGTAGATGCTGTGGCCCATAGACATCCACATTTATCCTCAAAAATTATCAAAATGCAAATGCGTTGTCACCCCTGAGGACTAAGATGGAATACCTCGATTCCAGTAAAAAGGGTCTCCGCTTCTCTACACTCACCATACGAAACAAAGCAGCATTACGCTGCTATTTTACGCCGGTATTCTGTGAGAGAGTGGTCCTGCCCCAGTTCAGCCGACCATTCGTACTACAACTACAATATAGCTGCAGCGTAGCTCCGCCACTACACACTTTGGAGCTGACATCGCGATTGCTGATTACGGGGTCTCGTGTAAATATGGGTATTTTCGTTCCGGAGGAAATTATTATGACAGGCCTGTTGGTCTAGTGGTTAGTGACCCTGACTGCTATGCCTTATTTATTAATATTATATTATTTAGTAATATATAATATATTGTAATTTATTATTATTTAGTATATATAAGTATGTTTATCAGTTGTCTAGTACCCATAACACAAGCTCTGCTTAGCTTGGGACTAGATGGCGTTGTGTGATGGTTGTGGAATATTATTATTATTATTATGTTCTCGAGATAATATACGAGACGAAAACGTGTATCATACGAACACACAGAGAAATATCCTTTTAAGAACAATAGAATCGGTATCCTAGGGACCTAACAACATGGTGGCAATGTTATGGTATTGTAATTACACTAGCTCTTTACCCTTCAGGCCGGAACATAATATAGCACGCGTAGCTGTTTGGTGGCCGAAATAACAAGATGGCATCTGCCCAAACAGTCCCCCAGGCAGAATAGAAAACTAATTAACATAAAAATAATAAAACATGGAGTTGAAAAATTAAAATACGCTTTGCTATACCTACTTTTTTTATAGAATAGGGTGAACACGAGCACACAGTCCACCCGATGGTAAGTGGTTCCTGTGGCCCATAGACATCTACATCTATCCCCAATAACGAATCAAAATGCAGATGCGTTGTCACCCGTGAGGCCTAAGATGAAATGACTCGTTTTCAGTAAAAAGGGTCTCCGGTTCTCTACACTCACCATACGAAACACAGCAGCATTAAGCTAATATTTTAGGCTGGTATTCTTTGAGAGCGTGGTCCTTCCCCGGTCGAGCCGACCCATTCGTGCTACAAGTATACTTCTAATATAACTGCAGCATGGCTCTACCATGCATAAAACAACTACACAATTCCTTTGCATATGCATATAAAAGCAGATATTATTTGGTAAATGAACGCTGTTTGTGTTTGTAAATAAGGAATCTAATTGCAAATTGCGTTATTGCCCCTGAGGACTATTATGGATATCGATACTAGATAAAAATATCTTTAATGCTTGTTACACGCTAGTATTCTGTGAGAGTGTAATAATTGTGTAGGTACGTGGTTATCCTTTTTTAACTATTTTGAGACTTTTTACTTACGACCTCTAATTTTATGAAAGGTTTTCCCACATTCGCTCTTGTTACAAAACCGTTATAATACACTAGTAAAATGCATAGTACATACTTGTTTATGTAATGTACAAAGAGTGGTTTCTAACTAAACTAATGATTTCTTATAATATGGAATGCTACAACATTGAATGAAACTAATTTTTAATTTTGACTTTTTAATTTACAGACATTTCGAGTATTTTGCGGCACCTACATATAATCTCGGAGGGCACTGAGACAAAATTGGGATGTTTATTTTTAAATTTCAATAGCATCCCGAGTTACACTTGATAGAAATCGTTCCATCGCCGTTTTATATTAAGACCAATTACCTAATAGTTTGTCTTAATAGAAAATATGTACTGTTTTGTGTTTTCTTGTACACTGCTACTCTTAAACTAACTTATTTTTCACTATAAATATTTATTGTTTTCACCCTATAGATGGTGTACATGTATATAAAGTATTATTTTGTATGTGTGTACTTAGCTTAAGTTTCTGCACCACTTTCGTCATACGCGTGCAAATTATATCATGTAATCAACTAATAAGTGTATTATCAACACCCAGTGCGGTCGCTTTTATTTATTATCATTGCATTTACCGTCCATATCGCTTAGCATTATTATAATAAAGTGTTAAGGGGATATAGTAAGTCAGCTCAAATTCTAATTTCGCCCTCACTTCTCCGCGCTTCGTATGCTATGTACCGACATGTTTGTAATCACTAATACTGTAAGTAGATAGGTCGTTAGATACTTATTTCATTAGGTTTATCATATTTATGCATGTTTCTTAACGCCAACCCAGTCGCTTCTTATTTTTATCACGGTTATTTCTCATTTTAATTTTACGTCGTCCTGTTGCGTAATGTGTATTCTGATCGTAAGCGACACAACTTCTCCCTTCAAAAGCCTAAGCGATACTAACGGGGCGACAGGAATCAAGCTTCAAGGCGCCGATAGTTTAGCTAATTTCTTTTTACAGTGAAAATAATGGTATTTTAAAAAAAGTTAATAACATAAGCACTGCTTTATAGTTAGTTCAGTTAGTACGCAACGTTTCATGATCTTATTTAATGTATTTTAGGAATAACAGCGGTTTATTGTTCAGTTTGGAGGTAACTTTGGATTTTTTTTCTATTGAGAAAATTTTACGAAATCGTGTTTTCGTCTAACATAGTCCTTAACATTAATCCTCAACTTTACCATATATTTATTTCAAAATTAATGCTGCAATACTTTTCCCCTTAAGGAAACACCCTACAGTTGGTTTTAGTAGAGATGGAGTTTATTCTACAATATCTGCCATTATGACGCAAAAGTAAAGAGCCTAATGTTATTTCCCACAGCCGCAGACATGGATAACATTGCACTGCGCAATCGGACTAACTCACTTCACTGCGCCGTTCTTCAAAATGTGTTGGCGGACAGCGCAACAATGCAGGGAATTTCGCTGAGTTACCCATGTCTACACAGCCTGGCAAAGGCCGCCCCGCTTCCATAGTGTATGTCGGTGGATTTAAAATTATTTCGAAATATAGTTTTTAATTTCTCTGACATGCAGATTTTCTCACGATGTTTTCCTTCCCCGCCGGGCAGGTGGATATTCAGCACTTAAAATTTGAGTTATCAATTTCTTTACTGTGATATTTACACCAAGAGCTTAACCACAGAGTTTTCACGGCTTTTTACTTTACTTTTATTATGTGGACACAGAAATAAACTTTTAACTAACAAAAAACGCTTAATAAGAGTATAAAAAGATTAACCACGTAATCATCGTACTGAATGTGAAGCGAGTGATTCTGTAATTACTACAAAGCGGTTGGTACAGGTTCGGCGGTCGTTCACCTCTCAAACTGAGCACGATATGTAGGTATGCAAGTTTTTATACCTATATATTATAACAATAACAATCGTGAAGCTGATTATTTCACCACGAACTACCGCGTCGGGTCGGTGGTACTGAGAGCGCGAAAGCAAATAACTAATGTTAGTGGATATGGCATTTTAACTATGCACAGGTAGCTATGTAATGCAGTCAATTTTAATGGGTTTTTATCATCTCTAATAGTCGTATGAAATATTGGTGTCCAATTTAGGTCGTATTTTAAACGTAGTAGAGCCACGCTCCAGCTATATTACGACTGTAGCACAAACGGATCGGCTCGATCGGGCAAAGTTCACGCTAAAATGAAAAATGAACATGAATAATGATTTATTGATTTACAATGATACATTTTTAACCTGTCGCAAGGACCCCTTTCATACTAGGCTGGGAACCTGTATTACTGGGTATCCCGCTTATCCACCAAGACCCAGTAGCAATCGCCAAATACAATATCAATGAATAAATAAGAAAAGGCAAGGTAAAATAGCAGTTTAATGCGGCTTGTTTTTTTTTTTGTAGGATAGGGTGACAAACAAGCACACAGTCCATCTGATGGTAAGTGGTTGCTGTGACACATAAACATTTACATCCTCGATTACGAATCAAAATGCGGATGCGTTGTCACCCGTGAGGACTAAGATGGAATGCTTCGTTTCCAGTGAAAAGGCTCTCCAGTTCTCTACACTCACCATACGAAACACAGCAGCATTAAGCTACTATTTTACGCTGGTATTCTGTGAAAATGTGGTCCTTCCCCGGTTGAGCCGACCCATTCGTGCAACAACTATACTACTAATATAACTGCAGCATGGCTCTACCATATATGAAATTGTATTTCATATGGTGAGTGTAGAGAACCGGAAACTACTTTTATTGGAAACGAGGAATTTCATCTTAGTCCTCACGAGTGACAACGCATCTGCATTTTGATTCTGAAACGAGATATAGATGTTCATTGGCTTATCATTAGACTTACCATAGTTTGGCACTTACCATTAGATAGAAAGAAACTCTTTTGTTACTCCTATTCTATAAATGTATTTATCATCAAATTCGCAATTGACGAATTTTTTTTTATAATACTATGGCAATTTAGTTACAGAAAAGTTATAGCATGTAATAGATAAGGTTCAAGTGAGGCACTGGATACGCAGAAACCTATTTCGAAGGTCGCGTTAATGACATCTGACCAAGATTTCTTTTTACGCTCTACTCTTTTAACCTCTTCTAACCGTTTTAGGCGGCTTTACCCAAAATTACAATTTAGATTAGCTATACTTTTTACAATTAAACTTTTGACATAAGCGAGATAAATATAGTATATTTTATGTAGTATATATCTATCTAGATTGATAATATATCTATTTAAAACACAAAAAATGATTTTGCCTTTTTCCGTTACAGACTTTGAAACCAACCAACCGATTTTGATGAATTTTTTGTGTGATTGAATGGGTCCCTAGCCATAGATGGTTTATATTGACATTTGGACCCGGTAGGTGGCGCTGTTGTCGAGATACAGAAATCACCCGTGCGAAGCCGAGGCGAATTAAATTAAATATTAAATATGTTAATATGTATATAATATGTTGTATCTACATACATAAGTGTACTATATTTTAAATATTAATGATATAATTGCAACGTTCATTTTTATTTTAACATCTATAATATAATATATTTCCGCAAAATAACGGCTGATTTTATTATTACATAACCAAAGAAAATTACTATACAATGAGCTAAATAATCCATAAATATAAATAAGATTGATCTTTATTTACATGCCATTAAGACAAATATTTTTTAAAATCTGTATGTCTGTCTGTCCAGGCTAATCTGAGGAATGGCTGAACCGTTGGTATTTTTTTTATAAAATAAGGGCGACAAACGAGCACACAGTCCACCTGATGGTAAGTGGATGCTGTGGTCCATAGACATCCACATTTATCTTCAATTAAGAACAGTGCCGTCTTTAGGATCAACGAGGCTATGGGCCAAGGTACTGGCTGGGGCCTATGTAAGGAAAAAAAGTTTTTTAAGCTGTATATAATTACTGTTATTTTAGTGCAAAAATAAATTTTTAAACAAATTTTCTAAATCTTGTTTCTATTTTACCAAGTGTGTGATTTGATATTTTTCTTATTATGTTATAAAATTTAAAATTTGTTGTTGTATATCGAAAATTTTCAGAATTGTGGGGCCCCTGCCTACCTCGGGGCCTCGGGCCAGGGCCCTGCGGGCCCTGCCTTAAAGACGGCACTGATTAAGAATCAAAATGCAGATGCGTTGCCAGCCCTGAGGACTGAGATGGAATGCCTCGTTTCTAGTAAAAGGGTCTCCGGTTCTCTACACTCATCATACGAAACACAGCAGCATTAAGCTGCTATTTTACGCTGGTATTCTGTGAGAGCGTGATCCTACCCCGGTCGATCCGACCCATTCGTGCTGCAACCACAATATAGCTGCAGCATGGCTCTACCACGTAAAAAAATTGGTGATGAAATTTTAAGAACAGATTGGGACCAATGCTAGGAATGATCAAGGCTTATTTTTTTTTTTCGAAAAGGGCAGAACAACGTCTGCCTGGCAAGCTAGTAATAGTATAAAATATAATGAATTATACTCGTAATAAACGCCACATTAATAAATCTTACACAGGCGATGCCGGAGCAGGGCGAGGCATATATATATATATATATATATATATATATATATGTATATATATATATATATATATATATATATATATATATATATATATATATATATTTACCTATCATTCAAAACACCACCTCCAAGTTTTTTTTTTATTTATTTGAAAACGTCTTCTAAGCTCCGTGCCATGATATTCATAAATAATTCCGAGAACACCATTTGGTTCATGACATTGAAAACGCATGACGAATGTGATAATAAATGTTAAGAACTAAGTCAAATGGAATAAAGTAACCAATTTCAATTAAAGTTAGTACAAGTTTTACGTCAGTTCTCTAATTTACGAATTTAGTTATTTAGTTATAAAAGAAAACGTACCTGAAACAAAAAAACGATAACATTTTTATTAACGTATTAATAACATGGCAAAAGAACTTAGGTTAAACTAACTTTCATACGACTAAGTTTTAAAAAAGTGTAACTATAGATATATTATATTTCTATGAGTGTAACTTAAGTATACTTATCGAAAATATCCGCAGTAGGACCAGATCAACCGACGTCCGAGGTAGCCCTAAGGATCAGTAAGCTGGATTGTTAATAGAGCGGTCATATAGCTCGAAGAATCAACAGCGATGTGTTAGTAAGGTACTCGTTCAACTTTTTCTAAAATAAAACTTTCACCTACACGCGACATTCCCCGCTGTTTGACGGACGAGACTTTAACATCCGACTGATGGCGTAAAATCAACCGAAAACGCACAGACTGGTATCGTAAATATCCGGCTTTTTGCAAACATCCTCCTAGACGAATCATCAAAGATCCGATTTGTCCGATTATCGCCCCTACAGCAATCTAGGGTAATCTAGGTGAGCCTATGTTGAGCAGTGAAATTTTATGGGCTGCAATAGATGGAGTTTAATGTTACATAGAAAGTTTCAAGTTTACAATAACTTTTTGGGGCTTACTTTTTTACTCCTTCACTCTTTTTCTTCGAAAGAAAACGTACCTGAAACAAAAAACGATAACATTTTTATTAACGTATTAATAACATGGCAAAAGAACTTAGGTAATCACTAAAAGTGACGTCAATAATATTTAAAAACAAAACAGAGTTAGTCGCTTATTTCAATAACCGTAAAAAGGAATGAAGCACATAACAACAATGCTATAATAAAAATAAAAATGGAGACTGATTACAAATACGGAATTGAAACGCATAAATAATGAGGGCTTTACTTGAATACAGACGTTACCTGAATGAACAAATCAAGCTGAGCGAGGGTCGGTTCACTATAACCCCTTATGGGGCAATCGAGCAAAAACCCTTAGACCATTGATTCGTGTGGGAAAGTAACCCTGTCCTTTTCTACCCGGCATAATCGCTTCGCAAACCGGTCCTTATCACGCTACTACTTAGTGTAATTCTAGTGTGTGTACAAGTATACAACTTACGCAGTAAGTAAAGTTATAAGACGTCGTAGAATTACTAAATCTGATCACCTTTGCTATTACACTATTAACAGTGAATACGAAATATCTCCCGCACAATTAATATGCTTTGAAAGTTTTCTCGTATTAATATTTACCTATCTACATAAAGTTACCGTTACCGTGTAGAGCCGGTGTAAGAATATATACATATATTATTATCCCATATCATCCTGTGGGTGTCGTAAGAAGCGACAGAGTGAAAGAAATGAGGAAGTAGTATATGATACGTTGTAGATCTACGCTGCAGCTATATTATGGTTGTTGTACGAATGGGTCGGCTCGACCGGGGAAGGACCACGCTCTCACAGAATACTAGCGTTAAATAGCAGCTTAATACTGCTGTGTTCTGTATGGTGAGTGTAGATATCTGGACTCTTTTTTTAATGGAAACGAGGCATTCTATTTCAGTCCTCACGAGTGACAACGCCTCTGCGTTTTCATTCTTAATCGAGGATAAATGTAGATCTCTATGGGCCACAGCATCCACTAACCATCGGGTGGACTGTGTGCTCGATTGTTACCGTTATAGGTACTATAAAAAATGGGGTGCAGCGTTATTCTAATAACGATAAAAATAAATAACTGCAGTTGACAAACTATGGGAAAATCTATGGGGAGCCCTATGTTCAGTAGTGTCTAATAGGCTGTAACGGTTACGACAAGTAACGTTACATCTTTATACGACAACCTTTATAATACTGTAGACAAGAGTGCCATATTATGTTGCAGCTGATACGTTTCATCCGTGCTTTTATAGCCTTGCACCGTGTATGACACACGATTTTTAAATGTAGATGTCCTCTGCGGGGCCGCGTCATCGCATCGTCATAACGCGTCGTGTCGCCCTACACCGAGCTAAACTATTTATTAGTCTGTGACCGAGCAAGAAACTGTAACCATAACTGTTACTGTTACTATAATGCTTATATCTTAATATTTATTTAAAATATTTTGGGCTCTAAAGTTCTTGAGAACTTATGAATCACAAATATTAAATGTGAATCGTCATTCAGAAAGTGAATTTATATATTAAACTTTCTAAATGACGATTCACACTATATTTGTAAAAATAATACATTTTTTTTAAATTCCAGAGAAGACATCATTAGTTTATTGTAAACAATGAATTCAGTTATAAATTACATGAAATTGATTGTATTTTTTTACAAAACTTAATGAAGGTAGTTAATAAAGTGTTCATAAAATTTAACTTTAGTAATAAGTCATAAACTATTGTTCCACAAGAAAAAATGGTTGACCAACTGTTTGATTCCTTGCTCTAAAACCATCTCAGAAATGAGAGAGGGCCCGTCCCCAGTAATATATGGGCTGTAAACTTTACCGTTTGATTGATGTTCAACGACGTAAAACTTGTAGGACTTGGATATAAAAGCCTAGAGATCAACATAGTAGCGTACACATAATTAGTTAAACTGAAATGAAATATAATGACCTCCCTCACGTCCTATTGACATGGGCCTCTGGAAACAATTAGTTATTCACAAATAATTGATTGAAGAGTTTTGATCAATTTTATTCTCATGTTTTAGCCATTTACGACGACCATTCCTCGAAACTTTATCTTGCCTAAATCAGTCAGTGTCACCCGCAAATTCCTTTAATTTTTTTACATCCCAACGACATTTTTTTATCCCGTTCAGTTAGAAATCTACCAACTCATTATCAAAGCTTCTCATATGGTTATAAATATGAAAATAATTAATCCTTTGCACCCTTCTCTTCACAGACCAAAAGCCATATTCGAAGATATGAATAATTCTCTATGGAGTGAGGAAACACAAGCCATTGTAATATATTCCTTTAGACTTGGTATGTAGTAATCAAACTCGCACCTCACGGTAAGTAACCTACCCTAAATCACTGCCTTAATCCATTTATAATTTATAGACGGGGGTCTCAAGAACGCCATTCCAATGAGAAGCCAACACTTGTCAGTGTCAGCCGCCCCGAAACGTATGAATTTGTAATGAAGGCATTTATATTGGAGTAAGGAACATTGCGAGTTTTAAATCGGTACAAAAATTATAAGAATACTTTACTTATGAATTGTAGTAGCTCAGGGGATTAGCACTTACTTTCATCATTATATCATTGTCATCATTATCACAGCTAGAGTTGCCAGATGGTCGGGATTCGCTTGGATTCTCCCGACATTTTAAATGATCTCCAGACTCCCGACGAAATTTAAAATCTCCTGACAAACAACTTCTCAACAGACTGAACTTTGAATTAAATTGTATTTTAAATATTTTCTGAATACTCACAAAGTATCCAAATTGGAGGACTAGGTAAAGTGCAATGCCAAATGCATGTGGCAACGTTTTTTATTAGTGATCGATGGTGGCAACCTAAAAATTACGTCTACTTAATTTAGTAATGTGTCAACAATGTAAAAATTTTCTGTAGCCTATATTAATTTACAAAATAAACTTTTTTTAACATTTTTCTTTATAATATTTGTTTCTCCCGACAACAAACCCAAATTGCCGACATTTTCAAATTTTCCAGATATTTTGGTTTTCCGATCTGGCATTCCTAATCACAGCCCATCCAAATCACATAACACAGAACATAGACCTCCCCCATATATTGCCGCATAAGGGGGATAATTGCCATCGTAGCAGATTGATAGACAGGTTTGCCACCACAATTTTTACATTACTTTAAATTGTTATTATGAAGATGGTTCTTCTTAAGACAGAAGTTTTATCTGAAGTAGTGGCAAAAGCATAAATGAAAATCAATAAGAATACTTGTAATCGATCTTGAATACAAAGTATTCCATTTCTTATATTAAAACTTTATAAACAACTTAGACAAATAAATATTTTTACTGGTAAATATCCATTGAATGCTGTGAAAACTACATTGACTATAAATGAGAGTCGCAGAAGCTTAAGGGATAAGCGCCTACCATACAATTTTAATAGCATACAAACAAAAGCGAATTTGAGGCTTTTGATCCATAGTTTACCATGTGCTTGGCATTAAAGGTAAACATATTGAGAAAACGTGCATGAATAAAAATTAAAAAAAGTGTATAGTCACATATCCTGAAAATATCTTTTAATTCCCAAAAGGCCACCATTATGCATTGGTAAAACACGGCAGCCTCTTCGTCTGCCAAAAACCCTATCAGCAAAGAAAAGATACCAGTGCCCAGCCTGGGGACGTATCACGTAAGTAGGCTGTTTTTTACTTTCTTTTTCATGACTGCCTCGTTAGTTTCATAGCAATAAACGCAAATTGAAATCTGAGTCATTACCGATAACTCCATTATTGAGCCGTTTTCAGCCTCCTATTAGCCGTTGCTCCTACGCTTGATCTCTTTCCGGTCGTGTTCTATTGCCGACCCATGGGATATGAAAGCGAGGAAATAAAGAATGTAGTTGTGTTTGTGCACCCACTCCTGCATTATAATTCTGTCCTGCGCAGATGCTTCGATCGCAACCGTGATCCGTTTAAACTGGCCGTCCAGAACGGTGAAGTGCTGTAAAGATGACGATGATATGAAGTTAGGCTTATATTTTTTATAGAAGGAGGGGGGGGGGGCAAACGAGCATGCGGCTCACCTGATGTTAAGTGACTACCGCCACCCATGATGCACCGCAACACCAGGGGAATTGCAGGTGCGTTGCCGGCCCTTTAGAAAGGTGTAAGCTCTTTTCTTGAAGGTCCCCAGTTCGTATCGGTCCGGAAAAATCGCCGGTGGTAAACTATTTCACAGAGAGGTCGTACGCGGAAGAAAACTCCTTTTGAAACGTACACCACTGTACGTACGTACAGTACGTATTTGTCCTAGGAGTAGTACTATTATATATTCTGTACTAGGAGTCTCTCTGTGTTAGTAAAACCGTATTCCTGCTGACATGTATAAATACACTCACTTCTGTATTTGGGTTTGACGGATAAAATCGACGGTATAAATATCGTCACAACTGTCAAAATCTACCGCTGAACATAGGGCCTATTACGAACTAAGCGTTCCAATTATTCCAATGCACGCGTAATCTAGGTATGTTTGAATTCGCGTAATTTTATGCATTGCGGGATTATGAACACGTGGTGACAAGTCAGTCGAAATACAGCTGTCGTGTGCACCACCACTGCGGCACTTCTCATTGTGCAACTAAAAGCCGACTGGTTTTTTTTGACTCCGCGAGTCGACACGCGTGCTCAAATTGTATAAGCGTTGCTACCGGTGCGGACTAGCGTTCCTGCGCGTACATTGGAACGCGTAGTCTTATAATAGTCGGTGATATTAGCCATAGCTGCCACGCTTGTCAGGCGGTTTTGATATCCGCAGTTATTAAGAAAACGCTGCTGCCCATCGTCTGGTCCCTGTGTCGCGTCATATGTGGCAGCGGATATTCTTACACCTCCACTACACGATTACTACACTAATACTACAGGATGGTGTTGTAAAAACAATTTTAAAAACCATTATAATTTCATTGGGACCGGCAATAAGAACTCTTACCCTTTCAAACATGCTGTGTTGATGACTTTTTTAATACCAATGTGAGAAGAAAGACATTCAAAATTATTTAAGCTGGATTATGTTCGTTAATATATAACTGTCAGCATTATAACGAAGCCTATATCCACACAAAAACATTCAAAGACAAACGAAAATTTGCAATCATTATAGATGGGATGTGAATGAATGTTTCTGTGCCCTCATTCCTAAAACACACCCAACAGATAAAATAAATGCCACTCCGGAACGCTGAGTGAGGACGACCGTGACATATACGGCATAGCGTGAATCCCGCGTAAATGTCGTAATGTCACGGAGAAGAATGAGGAGCTGCTGAAACCAAAACAATTCGGTAGCTATGTAGGGAATGTAAATTAATTTATACATAATTAACTTTGGCATCGATCATTTTTTTACAGAATGAGATTTTACAGAATTGACAAACGAGCACACAGTCCACCTGATGGTAAGTGGATGTTGCGGCCTATAGACATCTACATTGATCCTCGATTAAGAATCAAGTGCATATACGCTGTCACTCGTGAGGTACTAAAGGAATGGGTGCTGTTGGCTGAAAAAAGCGCTAGCAAGCGCTTGTAAGCAAAATGGCGATCGTAAGCGGTAAGCGCTGTCAAATCGTAAGTAGCTATTTTCCTCTAGGACACGATGTTAGTTTTAACCGGGGAACCTAACCTAATTTAAATATATGTTTGTGAAGTATTCATATTAAAAAACAATCATTAATTTTTAATAACATGTATAATATGTCTATTCATGTCATTATATTACTTAAAACTAATATTTCACAAAACAACTTATAAACTCTACTTCAAAACAAACAAATTAAATAAGCAAAATGGCGGATTGTGTCAGCGCTACTGAAGTAGCAATCGTGTCCTGGCCGAAAACTATTTTAGCGCTAGTAAGCGCTTGCTAGCGCTTTTTTCTGCCAAACGCACCCAATGTCTCTATACTCACCATACGAGCCTTTATACTTTAGAATAAGGGTGGCAAACGAGCACACAGTCTACGCGTATCTTCGATTAACAATGCAGATTAATGCCTCGTTTCCAGTAAAAAGGATGCCGGTCCTCTACTATCAACTTAGAGACACAGCACCATTTAGCTGCTATTTTACGCTGGTATTCCATGAAAGCGTGATCCTTCCCCGGTCGAGCCGACTCATTTATGCTACAATGATATAGCAGCTATCAATGAAATGACTTGTTAAAGAGTAATGAACAATAGCAATTAAAACTTACTAAATTATATGCAGTGTTCGTGATCGTGACTAAGTTCGTCTAACCTTTAGAAGCCAAGTCATGTATCATTAAAATACAAGGACGGAATTTCGTATTGATATCTCAACTCAGAAGTTTAAGTTGCATCGGTTTAAATTCTAAACGACACCGAAAATTCAGACATTGACTTTTTAAGACAAAATTAGAAAAAAATAATTTAATATTCAATTATTTTAAATCGATTTATTTTAAAAACTTCTTGTAACGGATATTTTGTCTATTGTCAATCATTATAACGAAACTAAGTGGCATCGAAATTACCATGGTTAAACACTCTTGCACTATAACTTACGGTTATAGTACAGGAGTGTTTCTCCAATCGCGTCAAAAGCTCGGAGTTACTCTTCAACTCTTCCTGCACATTAATGGACTGCTTATTTCCGGTATATACGCCAGCCAAATGTCCAGGCCAGTCGAGATCAAATCCAGTCCGACAGGAAGCTATGGTTGAGCGTGCCATTTGGAGTCTGTCTGTCACTGGAGAGACGTGCTAAGAGGCTTATTAGTAACTTTAATTTGGTTGAAGCCAATCTTGTCAGCCTGGAGCACAAGCGCAGAGAAGCCAGCCTCTCGGTACTCTATAGGATGCGTTTCGGCAAGTGTGCGCAGGAATTACATGCTTTAATTCCTACGTCTTCTTTCCAACATCGGACAACCAGGCAGTCGGCGGGTCTTCACCTCTTTGTTGTCGATATTCCACGCATTAGAACCAAATTGTTTGCATCGTCTTTTGTAATGCGTACAGCAAAACTGGAATATTTTGCCGCTGTCTATCTTTATATCCGAATACAACCTGCGCGTCTTCAAGGCAATACTAATAATAATAATTTATCATCTAGACCTTCATCACCACTTACCATCAGGTGGGATTGTACTCAAACACTGGCTTATAATAAGTAAAAATAAAGTACTTAACTTACTTAACTGGCACCGCCGAAACTATTAATAGCAATCGAAGCGTTTAACTTATTTAGCAGGAGTGACGATAAATGAAAATATCGTAAGAAAAACTTGCATGACTTGAAATAAAAACTTTAAAAAAATGTTACCCACATTAGGACTTTCTCCTCTATCTTGGAGGTATTTAAGATACATAAGTTGCACAAGGACAAACATCCAGACTTAGAGCAATTATTTGTAGACAATACAAATACTTAATCCATGCGGGATTCGAACCCGCGGCCCTCAGTGCTAAATCTCATTGCTAAGCTACGGCGCCAGGGGGTCCACATTAACAGGGCGGTAGACTCTTTACAGCTCCAAAACTCTCCGGAAAGGAGACCAGTAGACAGCATAAGACCTATATAGACTTCTATTGCATAGGGAAACACAATATAATGTCTCAAGACGATCGTCTTACGAGTACTGTACACTAGTAATCAAATTGTCTTAAGTCATAATAAAGTTAATTAGCAGGTTTCAATGACTAACACCAACACTCTAATCTAATCACACGAGCGGTTTAACATGCAACGCACACATTTGTTTGCGTGGTAGAATGCAAGTATTAGTAATTATCTAAACCAATTCCACAGATAACATAGGTGTTTGTTTATGCAACGAACAACAAGGCCGACGGTAAACAATTATAAAGCATTATTGTATAGCAGTTTGATTTGTTATTTAAAAATCTCAAGTAATTAAATTCAAGATTGTTATCACACAGGCGAATTGGATATCACTATGTCTGATTCCTGACATCCTTTTTTCATCTGTAGAATTTACTCTCATATGGGTATTTAAGTACTCGTAGATAGATAAGCAGAAAATTCTTTATTGCACTCAAACAAAAAAATCGGTACTAAGATGCCGAAAAGGTATTATGTTCCAGCTAACTTTTGGAAGTGTGGGGACTTGCGCGTCGTGATCCTTTTCGGAGTAGTAAGGGCTATAAATACCCATTCTCTTCCATTCGCACAGGTTTTTGCCCCTAACCATATCTAAAAATTGGTTTAAGCTCGTATTACTTGCTCGACTGTATAACTAATTCTAAAATAAAAAGTTCTTCCAGGCTAGAACACTTACTTGTTAGTCAAAACATATGTTAGTTATAAATGACTTCAAAAAGAATATGGAAACGATATAAGGATTAAATTACAAATAAAATAACACGCAATTTATTTATCACTAGGGTGCATATTATATTGGATGTTTTCAAAGTCTATAACGGAAATAGATAGAATTTTTTTTGTGTTTTATATACCTGAATGGATATCGTTTACTTAAGTTTAGTATCAGGCGCATTCACACACACACGCACACACACTAACAGCCTACATGCGTTTTACTGCCAGAAACAGGCCAGAGGGTTTTATAAACGACAAGAGTCCGTCGCCCGCCCATGCGTTTCGTAGACTTCACATGTCCAAGAAATATGTTTCAATTTCTCAGATCAGCAGGTTTCCACACAATATTTTCCTTCGCCGCCAAAGACGTTGCAATAATAAATTATAAGGCAAGTGCGTATAAAGACTTTTTTTCACTACCTTTTAACTACTTCAAAATTGTAAAATGGAATCTATATTTTATACATTTTTTTCACATTTTCGACTTTAATGAAAAAAGTAAGTCATTTACCTAATGATTTTTTACATTAATCAGATAGATCAGAACATTTCCTAACCAAAAACATAAAAATCTTAATTGTAAATTAAATAGTTTAAAAATTGTACTTTATCAAACACGACCTCTTAAAAGCGCAAGCTGCACGTGCAGGATCATTTATGATAGTTCAAGAGGCGACCAGGGCGACAAATTTTTCAAAGGTCATATTCAAACAGTTATAATACTGATTTTTTTTGGTTACAATTAAGATTTTTATGTTTTTGGTTAGGAAGTTAACCTCCAGAAGACACAAGTTTGCGCGTTAACCGCTAAAAAGAACCCCTTTGTCGTATCTCCTCAGCTTCAAGGTACTCCCCTTGTTGCCTCAGCCAGTATCGGAATCCTCGGCGTCGACATATCGAGTGACGTGCAGTTTCGAAGTCACTTGGAAGAGAAGGCCAAATTGGCCTCTAAAAAGCTTGGCGTGCTCAGCAGAGCGGGACAGTATTTCATGCCGGCACACCGCCTGCAACTTTACAAGGCGCTGGGGCTCCCCAGTACCAGCTCCTTCCACTTGACCGCATCCAGCGCAGAGCGGCTCGAATCGTCGACGACCGAGTGCTTTCCGATCGGCTCGATTCACTGGCACTGCGAAGAGATGTTGCATCTCTTTGCATTTTCTTTCGCATATACGAGAGTGCTCTGAGGAATTGTTCGGATTAATCCCAGCCGCCAAATTTCGTGAACGCACTACGCGACAAACGTCCCGATACCATCCACACCATTTGGATGCTTGTTGTTGCACTGTATGTTTCAAAAGGAGTTTTTTTCCGCGTACAACCTCTCTGTGGAATAGTTTACCACCAGCGAATTTTCGAAAGCGAAAGGCGAAAGGGCCGGCAACGCACCTGCAATTCCCTTTTTCCTGAGACCTGCAAGTCTTTTTAGGATCTAAATACAACTTTGCAGTAAACGTTTGCTTTTATTTTATTACGCGTGTCTTTATCTATCCAATGAGACATCTTTTAAGAATGTAGGACTTCTACATCGGTGTATATTGTAATTTTAATGCGCGGGGTCGAGGTGGTGACACTGAAAAATTTAAATGGCTGCCATTTAAATACAGCTAGGCCTAAATGAGATTTGAGACATGATTTGTCGATGAAATTGATTATATTTTATAGCATTAAAAGCTCCGACACCGGTAACCGGACACATTATTGTATATATTAACGTTGGAACATTGTAAGTTTTTGGGGCTAAAACACTGATGTTAATCACATCTTTCTTTTAGAATAAATTGGACTAGGGACATTCTTTATAAGGTTTCCCCGAGGTCTAGTTTAATTGATCATTTGCATCAGCCGATTGAGGCAAAAAGGTCTACATTAAATAAAGATTGACTGCCGAGCGTCACCGCAGCGGATGACGCAAGGTCAAATCCATTGACCGCCGTATTATATTAAATTAGAAAAATAATGTATGTTGAAAATTACTACATTTTCTAATTTTTGTGTCCTTCTTAGCTTGGAATAATACCAGCTTCTTCAGTAACCCACAAGCCCAATGGGGATGACCTTATCATATGTAAATATATGGCTTATATCATATCTATATGGGTCCTTCCTGTAATGGAATTTTCTGGATTCAGGATTTTCCGCACTCTTTGGCATTTATACACTACATCTATTCTCGTGAATGAAAAAGTGAGTGAGTGAAAAAGCAGATGCGCTATTCACACCTGAGGTCTAAGATAACAATATAAGATGCCTATAGCCCCACCGTACGAATTATAGCAGTGTTAAGCTGTTATTTAACGCTGGTATTGTGTGAGAGCGTGGTCCTTCCTCCGTCGAGCGGACCCATTCATGCTCTACCAATTATATCTTATATAAAAGAAACGTGCCATGTTGTGGCGGTGAGCCATTTCTTTCGCGCAAGACTTAAAATACCAAGACCAGCGTCGTGAAGCAGCCCTAAATATATCTGGTACCGCTATCGTTTATCCACCTGTTAGACATGGCAATCATAGCAAATGCCCATGGTAAAGGGCCATGTACAGAATAAAACTTTTACGGGCTGATGCAAATATTTTACCGATGTGATAAATGATCAGTATTATAATATGTCCGCTATCATTAATAAGTATTTTAGTCTTCACAAGTGACAACGCGCGTTTCCATTTGCGTATAATGGCTATGAACTCTGTTGGACTGCACGCTCGTTTGTCACTCTGATAAGATAAATTACATTAAAATGAAGAAAGACACAAATAAAGGTATATATACACGTAACTAGTGAACAACAATCGTCTATGCAATACGTTTGGTAACACATAACTATAACTCTATTACGACAATGTTGGGTCAATCGAGCGCTACAAACATTACGGTGAAATATTCTACTTTGCAATACGACTTCAAAATAACGTAGAGTTTCATTTTTCTACATCATATAGGTTGCGGGATACTGTAAATAAATAAAATAAAAATAAAAATAAAAAAGCCTTTTATTCCATGCTAAATAAGTTTTACAATATAACTTTTTTTTACAATGTAATTTGCATTTTATAAAGTAAAATTGAAAATTTAGTTTTTTTTTTAAATACATTAATATATATCAATCTTTTTTGTAGATTTTCATGCATTAATTTTTTTTAGATTTTAATATATTTATTTAATTTAATTTTAATTTAATTCTATACATTAATTTATTTCTATATTAATGAATGAATTTGATTGAGGTAATAATTAATGTCATAATTTTAGGTATGATAACTATTTTTCATTATATTTGGTTAAAATTTAAATGTGCATTACTAATAACATTAATATTTTCAATCTATGTAATTGATTTTTAAATTGTAAGTGGCTATTTTAATGGATTTGGTGTTTTATAACATTATGAATAGGATAACATTAATTTAAATTTAGTTGCAAATTGACAAAATATTTTTAATTTTATAATTTATTAAGGATCTATATACTCGCGGGATACTGTAATGATATCATTATTGCAAAATAAATTTTTATGTCCACAAATTGTATAAGAACTTAAAGGTGTTATTTAAAGTTATTTTTTCTGATGGTTTCATTTTCGATTTGAGATATCACGTGGTAAGGCCATGCTGCAGCACGATTGCATCGGCTCGACCCGGGAAGGTTCAAGCAAGAAGAGAATAAATTAGTCTTATAAGACAAGAATACTTAATGAAAGTCATTTATGAGTTTACCATTGGTTCGGAAAAAGCCAGCAAGAAACTTTTTTAAATATTACGTTACAATACCTGTTGTACAATTATTGACAAGGAAAAAGTTAAAATTATATAATATAGCGCGTTCAAACTAAAACGTAGTAATTATATACTCTTTGGTACAAACAGGCTATAAGTTTAATAATATAGTTACGTGTATTAAATTCCATAAAATGACCCACGATTGCTATAGTATGTCTACAGAACAAATGGCTCGTCTTGACCGAAGAAAAAACACATTCTCACAGAATACCAGCGTAAAATAACAGCTGAATGCTTCGTAAAGTGTGACGAGAACTGGAGATTTATTTTGTTTGAAAGAAAGCATTTTACCTTAGTTCTCAGTAGGGACAAACGCATCTGGATTTAGATTCTTTATCGAGGATAAAAGCAGTAGATGTCTTTGGACCACAGCATCCACTTACCAGTGGAGTGAGTTGTGGTGAAATATGTGCTCGTCTGTCATGGTTCATTGTACAATTTAATCACGTATTGAAATAAAGAAGGCATATAATAGTGACATAATGGCGTAGATAAATGAAAATCGTTTTTTTACGTACCAGATATGATACCTTCGCGATAAAATTACTAGAAGGCTTTCATGTATTTTTATGCCTTTACACATGGACTATCGCAACACCATTCCGAAACCTCCAGACCCAAAATCCAATAATTCGTATTTTCAATGAAATAAACCGCAATTCAGTATTAAAGCTCTAGCCACGTGGTCAAAAAACATAGTGCAAGTAAAGTTGTACAGCTTGGGTATGTGTGGTCTCACAAATGCAAAGGTGCTGACAGAGGCCAGAAAGAAGATTGACTTGGTATCGACTCCTGCAATACCGACAGGCAGCCACTGGAGCCCGTATTTTGGATATACCAGGAGAGAATATAACCTACTCCTAGTCCTAGGCACAGGCCTCGTCTCTTTTCTGAAAGGTTTAGGGCAAGCAAATGTCCGCCGCGCTGCCACATTCAACACGTGCCGGATTCCACATGTCTTCGAATAATTTTTTAACATACATTTTTCTTTACGATGTTTTTATTCACCGCCAAGCATGTGGTAAATCAGCACTTGTAATTGTATATAACAATTTCATTGATGACGGCGGGGATCGAACCCAGGTCGCTCGCGAAGTATTACGGTAAGCGCTAAGCTCCTGAGCTACTTCGGCTCTGAATTCGACGTATAGCAATGATTGTTTTTATATAATGAAAACATAATACAGAACCACTCATTACATCGAGACGTACCTGTAATTCTTAAGACGCTTTCACTTCTTTCGCGAGACATTCGTCTGCCTGCTTTACACCTACTGGCATCGCTCCGTGACATTTTTGACCACGCTACGACCGGTTTATCGAAAGTCCGCCCCGAATTTATTTTCTATAAGCCATGTATACGCATATTAAAAACTTGATTCGTTTATTGAGCATACTGTTAAATTGGCATGATCATGTAATTCGCCAAATTATGACCTGTCACGGTTTATTAATCGAAATTACTTAAATTGTCGGTATAATTTACCGATTGCTGCAAAATCATTCAACTTTAGATAGCACGTATCATACAACATAATGAATACTTTTTAATTTTAACTATAAGAACGACCATGCAAGTCGAGTGTAGCGTGCTAAGCTTTTTCGGTGTCTTGCCGAGGTTATTTCTTCAAATAAAACCACAGAAAATTAGCTATATTATACTTTAATGAGGTACTGAGAACAATAGTCAAAGGATTTTTTATAGGGGAAGGAGAAAACGGTCATGCGGCTCACCTGATGGTAAGTGACGACCACCGCCATGAGATGTGAAAAGGAGAAGTTTAAAAGGCCGGCATCGTAAGGTGCATTGTTATCCTTTTAAAGAGGACTAAGCTCTCTTCTTGAATGTCCAATTTTCTTGAAAACGATTTCAGAAAGAAGTCGTGTGGGAAAGGAAGGTTAGTATCGAAAATATTGCCGCGAAGTGCGATGGTGAAATTTGGCGGCTGGAATTAACACGAACTATACCTCTGAGCACTGACTTAGTAAATGCGATAGAAGATGCAAGGGGATGCAAGATCTCTTCGCAAAACCAATGAATCGAGCCGATCATAAATAACTCGGTAGTCGACGATACGGACCGCTCTTCGCTGGATGTGGCCAAGTGGAAAGAATTGGCACTGGGATAACTCAGCCCGACTATGAGAACAGTTTCCGTGTGAGGCTGAACTTACGCCTTGTAAAGTTGCAAATGTGCCGGCATGAAATATTGTCCTGCACTATTGAGCACGTCTTGCTTTTTTGTGGCCAATTTGGTTTTCTCTTCCAAGTGAGCTCGGAGATGAACGTCACTCGATTTGTTGACGCCGAGGATTCGAGTAGTACCCTTAGATGAAGGTGTAGTATTTACCTACGTTTAGGAAATATTTAAAAGTTTGAGTATTAACCTTTGTTTTTTTTTTTAAATATACATAGAATAAGGCTATGAAAGTATCCGTACACCGTACGAGGCAGTGGCATTAAGCTGCTATTTTACGCTGATACTCCCCAGCCGATAATAATAAGCGAGTCACTTAGGCATGTCTTCTCCGGATATTCGGCGCTTTCTAACTCTTTGTACAGACACAGCCCAGTAGCCAGGATTCTACACCAGGAGCTCGCTCTGAAATACGGTCTCGTGGATCGGAAATTAGTAGATATAGTTTCAGAATTACTTACGAGAAGCCGTGCTCGAAAATGACCGCACCGGGTTCTGCTGGAACCGGGCCATCATCACAGACTAGAGCATCATCATCATTATTGTTGCGAGTAAGCATGATATTGTACTGATGGACCGGGCACTGTCAAAGATACTTTTGGTCGACACTACCGTTCCGTATGACGAGTACCTCGTGAAAGCCGAAACAGATAAGAAAACAAAATATCTGGACCTGGCTCACTAGTTGACCGACATGTGGGTTGGTCTGCCGACCGAAATTATTCCTGTAGTTGCCTCTGCGAACGGGCTAATCCCGGTCAGCCTCTCTGGTCATCTGCGGCGACTGGGACTCCGTGACGGACCACTCCGGGCTCAAATGCAGAAGGCGGTGCTCGTGGATACCGCCCGCATCGTCCGCCGGTTTCAGTTCCTTTCCCCCTAACCCTCGGCCGTTTGATCTCACCTGCCGGGGGGTCCCATCTGGTAGGGCATTTATTTATATATGTATTATTTATTTCATTTTGTTATTATAAAATAACGTGTATTTTATTCAGCCTAACAAGATGAGAATACTCCATTTTGGGGGTATTCCCAAAATAATAAGAATAATATTCGGCTTGGCAGACGGATAAGAAGTCCCAGTATGAAACGTATTACAATTTCGACGCTAATCTCCGTCGCTGATCTTGATATTTTATAGAACTTTACTGACAAAAATACAAAAAATAATTTAAAAGAACTCTTAACATTTTTAAATCATAAAAGCGCGCTGTATAAATGTCGACAACGTCATTTATATTAGTGAAAGTAATAAGGTGGTACCAAATTCAACGCCGTAGAAAGATAAGAAAAGCAAAACGTTGTTCTTGTCAATTCGTAGATCAGAGTTAATAAAAAACAAGTATAAAATTATAGTTAGGAGGTACTATGCAGATAATAAGTGTCTGTCTGTTTTAAGCATGATAAACGCTTAAGCTGTTTTGTACGTGGTTACGAATGGTTCGACTCGACCGGAGAATGACCACGCTCTTATAAAATAAAATACACAGCGTAAAATAGCAGTTTAATGCTGCTATCTATGTTTCGCACAGTGAGTGTAAAGAACCGGAGACACTTTTAGTGGTAACGAAGCATTCTTTTCTTAGTCTCAGATGGAATGCCTTATGTAATTATACTACTTCTCTATACCCTTGAAACCAGAACACTACTGTGCACGTAATGCTGCTTGCTGGCAAAAAGAGGTGAGAGTTCGAGAGTACTTTAAGCATCAGTTAGTAATTACCTGCCATATACAAATGTGTGATTTATATCTATACGTTTATTTAATTTCTGCTAATATCAGTCATAAATTAGCTTGCATTGTTCGACCATTTCTAATTAATGAAAACTATTCGCCAACCACAACACTATTTGTAATAAGTCGAGTAGCAGTAATCAATCTAGCGGCATACTGCGGCGACAGGAAGCGGCCGCGGTCGACCAGTTAGAGGCCGGACTGATCGCGCGAAACTAGTCTCATTTGGGTTAACGCGTCTTAATATCCACGACTTGACACTATCAGTGGGGTACGTTGCAATTGATGGCTATAGATTCGGGTTGTGTAGTAACTCAATTTTCTATTTTTTTAGATAATAAAAATCCTCAAACAGCTTCGAGAATGACATCGTAACAGAGGAGATCATCATCGAATTTAAAGCTCCGTTTAACAAGCGCAATATTTTTTTTAATATTAGCGTATGAGTTAATAAACTGACAGCACTAAAAATTTCTTAATTTTACCTTTAATTTCAGATATATGCTTCAACCTCAGACTATTAAAGAAAACGTCGGAAGGCTGAGTATTTTCAAGAGATGCTGAAACAATGCTCAACTTCTTCACACGCACTCACGCAAACGTATTCCTTCTTTATAGAATAAGAGTGACAAAAGATCACACAGTCCACCTGATGGTAAATGGATGTCGTGGTCTATAGAAATTACATCCATCTACGATTAAGCATCAAAATGGAGATGCGTTGTCACGCAAGGCCTCCTGACATAAGTAAGCAAGTAAAAGAAAAAAGACTGTTATACGTGGTAGAGTCACGCTGCAGCTATATTATGATTGTAGCACTAATGGGTCAGCTCGACGGGGGCAGGACCACGCTCTCACTGAATACCAGCGTAAAATAGTAGCTTAATGCTGCTGTGTTTCGTATGATGAGTGTAGAGAAGCGGAGACCCTTTTACTGGTAACGAGGCATTCTATCCTAGTCCTCACGGGTGACAATGCATCTGCACTTTGATTTGTAATCGAAGATGGATGTAAATGTCTATGGACCACAGCAACCTCTTACCATCAGGTGGACTGTGCTCGCTTGTCACCATATCCTATAAAAACCCAAAAAACTATGATGGAATGCCTCGTTTCCAGCAGAAAGAGTCTGTCCTGAAAGTAAAGTAAAGTAAAAAGTTACAGCCTATATGCAATATGCATATTGCAATTAACAATTTCATTGGTGCCGGTGGGGATCGAACCCGGGTTACTCGCGTTCTGTTATATTTACAGCGAGCATTAACCATCTGAGCTACCACGGCTCGTCCTGAAAGTACGAGTCAATAATATGACTAGCATCATATTAGGTCTTATAACTTGATCGTGTACTGGCGGTGTAAGAATATCCAGTACCCCATATCGTCCCGTGGGTGTCGTAAGAGGCGACAGAGTGAAACTAGCCAGGCGGTGGGCAGAAGCGTCTTCCCGAGAACGACTTATAGGACTTAATATTATAAAAAAACTGCGGCTGTCAATGTCAACCCGTCTGCCTGCAGCGCAAGCGCCTGGCAACTAGAGCAAAATCATACCCCTTTATGGGGCAATCTACGGGAGAGGCCTATGTTCAGCAGTGGACTTTAATAGACTGTACTGGATGGATGGCTGTAGAGCAAATAGGTCGACTTGACTGGTGAAAGACCACGCTTGTACAAATGCTTAAAACAGTATTGATGCTTTGTTTCGTAGGGTCTGTGACGGGAACCGGAGGCCCATTAGGTACCATCTTTCACGTAGTTCTAATGGGTAACAACGCATCTGCATTTTGATTTTCAATCAAGGATATATGTATCTATGGGTTACAGTACTTACTTACCGTTAGATTGATTGTGTGCTCGTTTGTCAACGATACCTTAAGAAGGTTGTGAAGTGCCTGTACGTGCGCGATTAGGTATTTTCAAAACTTCTATCTGTTTCATACCGCTCGCTCCGTATCGCCGTCGTGCGATAGAAAGTCTTGGAGCCAATTGCCTACATTTCCTTTTTGAAATATTGTTTCGGGCGATAACGTTTTCACCCCCAAAACCTTTACGAAATCGAAAATTTTGGTCTCATAAGATTCAGTACACCTTAATCTAGGTCTGTAGGGAAGGCTAGGTCTATAGGTTCTTTTTAGTAATTCAGTGTTGTTTAAAAAAAATTAAAACGTTCCATGAAGTTTTTGAGTCAAAAATATGGATATTTTAGATGCTCATAACTTTATCGTACGCAATATTTCTTTCAATTAAAAACGTACGAACCTAGTTTTCTATTATATCTACAATATTTCCAAAAGTTATGAAAATTAAGCTAGATTTACGAGGGGGGAATATTATCATTTTTTTGTATGAAAATTTACAGCTTCACAATCCTCCTAAGAAAAAATCAGCCATTTCATTTTTGCACACGAATCTTAGTCAATTAATTTTCACATAATCAAACACGATTAATTAGTACAATATTGTTTTAATTGTAACTGCCCACATAATATGTAATAGATAAAACCTTTAAACAATAAACCTTTCAAACGTATATGCCTACCTTTATTACATGATCATATTGTTATTATTATGATATATTATATTGTATGAATCGGCCAGTTTCAGCGGCGCGTGATACAACATAAATAAAATCCAAGCGTAAAAATAGGCATTTACCGTAACACATGTAGCGGAAACAAATAAACGCAATGTTATTTTCGACACATTATGTCACTGTTGCTCGTTGACGATAAAAATATATTCTCCAATTCAGATATTTTGAGATATGGCCAGATATTTTTTTTAATTAAAAAATCATTATCATTTCAGCTTATCTCAAACCCACTGGTGATCATAGCCTAGGAGTGCCATGAGCACGGTCCTGAGCCATGCGAATCCATCGGCTTTCTCCATCTCCTACCACATCGTCAAATACACTAACATATGCCCTTGTGACAGCGGCGTCAACGAATTTGATCACGAATACGAACGGACGACGTTGTCCAAATGCCTCTCGTCTCTATGAAAATTGTCTGGTTTTAAAGCTTTACGTTTTAAAGTGACAGCTAACGGCATGGCGTCCCTTTACGAAAAGATAAATCAATGTGGGTGTTACCTACGTTATAAAGTTACTTTAATTGCTTTTCATTTTAGAGTTACTCGTATCAATGCCGAGACGTCTGTCTATCCATCTATTACAGCCTATAAAAGTTTAAGTTTAAGTTTAGCAGTGGCTAAACATGGGCCTCCCCATAAATTGTCTCATAGGGGGATTTTGCCATAGTAGTCACGCTTGGCAGACGGATTGTCAGCCGCAATTTCTTATTATTTTGATATTTATTATCAGGAAGATGCTGCTGCCCATCTCCTGCCTGTCTCCCTCTGTCGCCTCTTACGACACCCACGGGAAGATATGGGGTAGAGGATTTTTTTTTAAATATTTATTGCCTCACAATAATGAGCTTACAAACGAGTGTTGCAAATGCAATAATTAAGGCCGGTGGCAAATCATTCCATATTTAAAACATAAATTTTAACACTACCACCACAACACGATTGCATGCACGGAGACGCCATCGGTCAAACGATGAATTAAGTAGCAAATGCAGGACTTTATAAGAATGTCTAAAATTTTACGTGGTAGAGCCATGCTGCAATTATATTAGTAGTATAGTTGTAGCACGAATGGGTCGGCTCGACCGGGGAAGGACCACGCTCTCACAGAATACCAGCGTGAAATAGTAGCTTAATGCTGCTGTATTTCGTATGGTGAGTGTAGAGAACCGGAGACCCTTTTTACTGGAAATGAGACATTCCATCTCAGTCCTCACGGGTGACAACGCATCTGCATTTTGATTTGTAATGGAAGATAGATGTAGATGTCTATGGGCCGCAGCAACCACTTACCATCAGGTGGACTGTGTGCTCGTTTGCCACCCTATTCTATAAAAAAAAATATAATCACATGACGGTGACAACGTATACTGTAGATTTGCAGTTATTTATGTTTTTCTTCTTCTCCAATGGCCCGTAAATGTCCATTGCTGCACGTAAACCTTTTTGATTTCTTATAGTATTTCTGATATATTTTTGTCTACTACTGATTTCTTATATTTACGCGAACTCTAGGTACGGTACACTATGAATGAAATATATTTTTTTTACAGATTTTATCACGTTTAATTAACTTATTTTTTAGTTACTTATTTTGTATTCCGATGTTTCAGTAGCTTTGTAGTGAAATGTCGTGATTATAATAACTGTAAATTAAACGCGATTAAATCCGTTAAAAAAAAACTAGTTGCATTCAGTAAACCTGTCCTATTGGACAGAGGATGTAACTTAATAGACACGCTTAGCAGGCAGAGTTGCGATCCCAGTGACAGACTTCTGTCTGATTGGACGCTGCTTTCCTTCGCCAATCTAGGTATTTTACGCATGACAAACGTCCATCCATCAGAAGCCATGACAATTTTTCTGAAGCGTTCTCTACGTGAGTGAGTATTAGAAGAAATAGCTTGAATGATTTTCTTTAGCTACCAGACTTTAGTATTTCTGGTACGTAGTATACATGATATCCCAGTCACCATGTTTCACTATCACGCATCCTTATCTGGTATTTATGTTTATGAGCTCTAAAAGCAATAGAGTTCATACGTCATTACGGTGCGAATCCTTTATAGACATAAAAATAACGAATTATTAAGTATTAATAAAATTAATAAAGAATTAGGTTAAAAGATTACTGCATGACTTGGAAATAAACATTGGATTCTTTGTCAGCCAACATGGAATTAACTATACTATCATATTCCTGTATTGGTTTGGTAAGCGAATTAGTGGCCGGTAAGAACAAACTTCACACAAGTTTAGTAATTTTGGTAATGGTGATTCCGATACGTTACTTACGAGAAGTGAAATTATTATTGATTTATCATAGTTAGATACTTTTATAATGTTATTAGAAGTTCATTTCATATGTTTTTCCTTAGATCTAATTCGCCCAGTTAGTCCCCCTTATATACTACATAAATAAATAAAATTAAAAAAGTGACTGGACCCTATAAACTGAATTATAATTAACTGTACTGCTACTGATCCGCTCGTGAAGCAACAGATTGAGATCGTAAAATAGCTAATATCGAAATTATATAATTTACGTTTGGAAATTTGTCACAATGACTCTATGTGTTATGCAGCATTGGTTCAACCAGTGCGAGGATACTTTTTGCTTACCAACGGGTTGCACAGCGTGATGAGTAGACGGTAGCTCTATCAAATTATGTTTGCTGTTTAGTGCAATGGAATCTTCCATGAGTACTAAGATAGGTTGTCTCGTACCAAAACCGAAGACCTTTTTGTCTCTGGTTCTAATCGAAACAGAACTATTAAGTGCTTGCGCTTGTAATTTGCAATTTATAACAAGTTTTACAGAAATATAATATAATTATTTTGTTACTTTGTCCGCTATACTTGTTTACTTCATAATAAAATAGCACTGCGGTACACAGTGCTAGTAATTTCTAAATTAAAGATTTATTTAATTGAAATCACCTCATTCTGTTGGAATCAAACATTAATACATTTTAAAACGGTGCACCGTAATATAAGGAACGGACTATAAGGAGTCAGCACAAGTCGTTAACCGAATTACGTAAGAGCCCCCCGCTTCGCTTGATATGTGAGTTATTTACAGTGCTTACAAACAGTGCAGGTAGCCTACATTGACACAATATTCATCCAAAATAGCCTGACACTTGGCAACCATGTGTTTCCTTAAAAAAGAATTTGCTCCGTGTAAGAGCTAGGGATCAATATAAACTTGTGTTTGGTATGTTTGAACCGCTGTATTTGGAAATTGTACTTTATACGGTTTTCCTCGAATTGCACCAGACGGCACTTTTAAATGGATAGAGTTATTTTGTAAAAATTCTTAAAGAGTGATACATAAGCCATTCCTTTTGCGTTTAAATAAAATATTCTTACATAAATACAGTACATATAGTCCTATTTGGACCATTTCCCATAAAATAAGTTTTTTTTCTTAGTTCTGAATTCGCTTTTTTATATTTATTTTGTACCTATCTGCATTGTCAAAACGATTTATTTTTCATTAAAGTAAAAAAAGTAAAGTTACAGCCTATATACGTCCCACTGCTGGGCTCAGGCCTCCCCTCATTTTTGAGAGGGTTTAGGGCAAGAAAGTGTCCGCCGCGCTGCCCAAATGCGTGTTGACGAACTTCACATGTCTTCGAAATATTTTTTTTCTTATTCCTCAGACATGCAGGTTTCCTCACGATGTTCACCTTCACCGCCGAGCACGAGGTAAATCAGCACTTAAAATACAATTAACCATTTCATTGGTGCCGCGGGGATCGAAACCGGGTTACTCGCGTTCTGTTATATTTACAGCGAGCGTTAACCACTGAGCTACCACGGCTTATTTTTCATTGTAAGTGTATAATTAAGTGTAGTTATAAGATCACCTATACATAATCATTATACGTTTATTTTGAGTATTTAGTGCTAATTTGTTAAGAGATGGCCAAATAAACATATCTTTGTTTCTTTCTTCTTTCTTTCTAAATGGTGTTAACAATTATACCCAACGTTGTATATATGTAATTAGATAATTCCAAATACACTTATTTACTATTGAAAACACATTACATAATACAACTAGATAAGTAATTTAAAAGAAAAAAACAAAAAATCTTTAAATGGTGGAGACGCCAGCAACTTAAGGTATCTTCGATAAAGATTTAGTGGACTGTAATTTTGGTGCATACGGCAAAGGGGAAAATAAATAGGTGGGATAGCACGCACTGACCTGATGAGGGCTGCCGCGCCTTCCTCCTGGAGTGTCTGCTATACAGCTAGCTCGCCACGTGGTTCGGCGCACACGCACTCTCGGAACAGTCTCGTGAAGTCCCACACTCTCCACCTTTGCCCTTACGGGGGCGTCTCACACTTTTATGAGTTACAAAGACACAATGTCTGATGCGGTGAATATTAAACATAAACAGGAGAACTCAACGTTCGTCCTGCGCGGTTTGCGGTTAATGTACATAAGACGCGACGGGTGGCCGTGCGCTGCGGATGGCGTAATATCACTTAGTATAATGACGCGCGCCGAGATCCTCTTTTTCACCTCGGCGGCAGCGCGTGCGGTAGGAAAGGGAAGGAAGGAAGGAAACAAAAAATATGCACTAGTCATGTTGATAAAGTAGATATAACTTAGGACGAACTCAATGCGATATGTAATGTAATGTTGATAAAGTAGATTGTTAACTGGCGTTACCATTTCCTCCCGCCCTTAAAGGGTCACCTTTAAAAGACAACCGTAATATAAAAGTAAAAGGAAAACAAATAAATAAGCGGTATATAAAGTGAGAGGATGCGCTCAATGCGCATGTCTCATCTACTAACCTTACTTGGTAAGCGAGAAAATGTATACATAAATATAATATTGCGGTTTAATACTTTTTTAATATATATAAATATAAACTTAATTCCTAATTTAGATAAATAATTATAATCAAATAATCGTGATTTATTGTCTTGGGAGAGGGCAAATACGAGCAACAGGACGGAGATATGTTCCCTTAGTAGTTCTCACGGTCACTACTCGAACTACGCCATCCTTCGAAGGATGAACAGACTCGACAATCGCTAATGGCCAAGCAAGGGCCGGTTCATTATCATTTATCACAATTACAACCATGCCTGGTACGATAGCCGTAGACGGGTTGTTCCACTTCTGACGAACTTGTAATCCGTGAAGGTATTCCGTCCTCCACCGGTCCCAAAACGACTGAACTAATTTATCCAGTAAAGAATGCCTGTGTAACAGACTGGTAGAGTCAGATTTGACTTTGGGTGCGGGTAATGACAATAAAGGTGCGGTATTCAAAAAATGACTCGGAGTAAGAGCTGAAGGCTCTGCAGGATCAGAACTCAATACTGTCAAGGGCCGCGAGTTTAGCAAGCACTCAATTTGCGCAAGAACAGTATTAAGCTCTTCGTATGAAAGTAACTGATGTCCGATAACTCGGAACAGATGCGTTTTTACGACTTTGATCATACTCTCCCAGGCGCCTCCAAAATGAGGAGAGTTGGGACAGATGAACTTCCATGTTATACGATTCTCAGCACACTCTTGCTCAAGCTTTGGGCGGTATTCAACGTTTAGAAATTTATAGAGATCGCGAAGATACGAAGCGGCACCTTTAAAATTCGTTCCATTATCCGAATATAAAAACTGAATCGGCCCTCGTCTAGAGAGGAAACGTTTAAGCGCAGCGAGGAAACTAGAACTACTAAGATCTGTAGCGATTTCTATATGTACAGCTCGAGTCGTGAGGCATGTGAAAACACATAAGTACGCCTTCTCGCTGCGTACACCACGACGACGTACAGGAGTGTATGCGATAGGACCGGCATAATCGCAGCCCGTGTGTGTAAATGCCTTAATAGCTTGTCTTACACGACTATGGGGAAGATCAGCCATCAAAGGGTAAGCTGGACGGGGTCTAAGCCGGAAACATATATTACACTTGTAGACTCTGCTTCTCACAGTGCGGCGTGCGGAAAGTATCCAAAATTTTTGACGGAGCAATGACAATAACAATTCAGGACCAGCGTGTAAATTTTTAATATGATAATAATCAATGATCATGTTCACTACATGATCACTGCGCGGGAGTATAATTGGATGTTTTTGTGTGTAATCTAATGCGGAGTTCGAAAGACGACCACCAATGCAGATTAAACCATTCTCAATAAAAGGCCTTAAACGATTGAAAGCGGGCGAGCAAGGTTTGTTACCTTCAATATTTAAATATTCCACTGCAAAATGCTGTTTTTGCAGGGCGGATTATAACCTCAGAGAAACTGAGATCATCAGCAGTCACTACAGTAGTGCTGCGGCGGGGCAATAATTTAGCAAACTTACACACGTACGCAATTATACGTAGAAGTTTACTCCAAGAAGAGATGCGGAATGCGAGCTCATAAATCGCAGAATTACAGACGGATGTGCACACAGTGTGCGACAAAATCTTCTTCTCAGGCATATTTGCAATAACCTCATTGTCTAAAGTACGAAGAGGCCATTGAGATGGATCTAACGAAGTCCACTGAGGCCCATGGAGCCACAGGGGGTTTGAAACTAATTTATTTGGCGTAACGCCACGTGAAAGTATGTCAGCGGGATTCTCAGTACCTGCGACATGATAAGAGTTATCAGCGCGAATATTGTCGGTAATCTGAACAACGCGGTTTGCAACAAAGGTCTGCCACTTGTGTGGCGAACTCTTTATCCAGTACAGAGCTACTTTTGAATCTACAAAGGCATAGACAGATATTGCAAGGTCAAGAGAATAATTGTCGAGTACTCTGCGAAGCAATTTTGAGAGTAAAACCGCTCCACAAAGCTCAAGGCGTGCAATAGATAGTGGTTTCGTCGGTGCGACTTTAGTCTTTGCACAAATCAACTGGACGGTGTTACCATTGACGCTCTTTACATGTATGTAGACTACGGCACCGTATGCGTGCTCGCTGGCGTCGGAAAACCCCAGGAGTGACGCAGTACAGTTTTTGGATACACCAACATGTCGCGGGATACGTAAATCATTAAGAGCTGGTAATTCAGCACAGAATTGCCTCCACATGTTAATAATTGGCGGTGGTGGTATGTCGTCCCAATCTAAATTAAGTTGCCAAAGCTGCTTTATTAACAATTTGGCGTACGCTACTGTGGGAGCAACGAAACCCATTATGTCCCACAGGCGAGCGACAGTAGATAAGATGGCGCGCTTAGTGCACGTCACATCAGCGGGAACAGATATCTTAAAATAAAAGGGGTCACTATCGGTAGACCAATGCAAGCCTAGTATTTTATGTGGCATTGATTTATCGAACTCTACTTCTCCTGTAATTTTATGGGAAGTAGGGAGGTCATCTAAAACAGATCGACGGTTGCTATGCCATTTTATCAGGTCCCATTGGGCACCCTTGAATAAGTCTATCAGCTGCCGAGAGGTCTCACTGGCCTCGGATTCACTGGGCATAGAGAACGCGATGTCGTCCATATATAGCGAAGTAAATGCGATACGACTCGCAAGTGGATACTTTGCGCCGTCGTCATCAATGAGCTGTCATACCGTGCGCAATGCATGGTATGGACTCGAAGTTAAACCGAAGCACACGCGATTGAAGTGGTATAACACAAGTGGGTCTTGTGGACGGAAGCGGTATAGGAAGCATTGGTAACGACGATCAGAATCGCGAACAACTATTTGCAGAAATTGTTGGCGACAGTCGGCTGTCATAGCGATTGGATGTAAGCGGAAAGTTAAAATTATATTAAACAAGTCGCCTTGCAAATTTGGTCCTGAATGCAGAATATCATTTAATGATCGCTCAGTGCTAGTCTTACTGCTAGCGTCCAGGACGATGCGCAGACGCGTTGACTTCTTATCTTCGCGTAAGACTCCATGATGCGGTATGACATATATTGGAGCGGGTTCATGAGAGTCATACGGCGGTGCGGGGGATATATAATTTTTAGCTAAGTATTCTTTTATGACGTCATCATATGCTAACCTTAATGTAGGCGAGGCTTGAAGTTTCCTCTCCAAGCACATGAATCGTCGTCGAGAGGTTTCATAAGAATCTCCGAGAGAGTAAACGTCATCTTTAAATGGCAGGCCAACAATATATCTACCAGTAAAAGGATCGCGGGATGTCGTAGATTTATAAAACTCTTCACATTCTATGTCTGAAGGACACTGAATGGGCGGTGCGGAGGGTGGCTGTTCAAGCTCCCAAAATCGTTGCATTAATTTGTCAACGATAGGAGACTCTAGAACTGAGCAGCACGTTAAAGAATGATTTACCTGAAGTGTCGGCACTGAGCCCATAATAACGTAACCAAATACCGTATTCAAAGCCGAGGGCCCGGACAAGTCGTTAGACGAATAAATTACGTCTGGACATAGTAAGTGCGGGAAAAGGGATGCGCCTATCAAAACATCAATTTTATTAGGCATGCTATAACATTCATCAGCGAGTCTTATGCCATGGAAGTGTGATAAGACAGATGTGTCTACCACAGCGGTGGGCAAAAGGTCGGTGATTTGATCAACAACTAGCGTTGAAATATTGAAGTTAATATTCGAGTCGAATCGTGAGAAAATTTTAATATTAATCGATTTCGATTTTACAATTTTTTCAACTCCACCGAATCCCTTTACTACAGTACATTCGGTATCGTGTTGTTGAACGCCTAAACGATGACAGCACTCTTTAGTCATAAAATGGCTTTGAGCCGCGGAGTCTAATAATATACGAATAATTTGTTTCTCTCCCTTAGCATCGTAAGCAAATACTTGAGCGGTTGATAATAAAACAGTTCTCTGCGAACGACTTGCGCGCGCGGGAGGCGGTGAACGTTGAGAAACATTCTTGAACGAAGTACACAGCGCGACGTCTGAACGCGCACCTGCGGTGAGGGGTGGTGAGTGTGCGGGCGCGGGGGTTGTAGACTTCAGTGTAACTGGCTGAAGCGGTGGAGAACGCGCCAGCGCAGGGGAAGCATTATCGCTTCTGCGGTGGAAGTGCAACAATGTGTGATGTTTAAATTTACAAACTCGACAACTATAATTTGAAGAGCAACTAGACACTCGATGACTTAAACTGAGACAATTCACACATGCATTGTTACTCTTTACGCATTTAAATCGTTCCTGCGGCGTCATTTTATTAAAGTCTGCACACTTAAATAGGTGTTGATGCACAATATTATCGCACAGACACTTTGAGCAAGTAGTCGTCGTGCTTACGTACGCCTGATACTTCGGCGACGAAGTATTATTACAGCGACGATTATTACCGTTACCTCGTCGATTGTTTGGTGCGCTATTAGAATTTGTACTAGAATCGGTGCGTTGCAAAACTTTGGAGTGGGTCTTAATAAAATTTACTAAATCATCAAAGGTAGGTACCATCGAGTTATGACTATATTCGAAAGAGCGAATGGTATCCGGGTCCAGCTTCTTAAGCGCGATATGAAGAACAATTAAGTCCGCGAGATTATCTAACTTTAAGTTTTGTAAAGCGCGCACTGCATTTATAAAGTTATCAGTAAATAAATCAAAATTATTTGCGGTGGCCGATTGCAATGGCTTAAATTCGAACATCTGATTAATATATGTAGATGCTAGCATACGCCGGTCTTCATATTTGTCAACGAGTGCTTGCAATAAAATTTTATAATTTTCAGCGCAAGGAGTTATACCTGAGCATACAGATAGGGCTTTGCCCGTTAGTTTACCTAGCAAATAGTATAACTTTTCAGCGTCGGTAAGCGATGTGTTGTCATGGACGGTTGATTTAAAGCTAGCATAAAATAAAGGCCATGAGCGAATGTCACCCGAAAATGGCATAAGTTCGATAGGCGGAAGTGTGAATCAGGCTTTAGACGGTGTACTAGTACTTTGTGAATTAGATTGCGAATATTGTAAATAAAGCCTATTTATTCTACCGCAAAGAGACTCAAACGCAATGAGGCTGTTATAATCAGGTTTAGCAATAGGGTTTATTTTTAATAAATGTGAATTATAATTATCTAAGACCTGTTTAAACTCAATACGTAAAGCATTAATATTAGAACTTCCATCAAGAAAACGCTCAATCGTGGAAGTGTTTGTGTGGATGTCCGAGGACATAACATATATTTTTGCACTATTTCAAATAAAGCATCTCGTTTAGCTAACAATAAAACCAACTCAGCATCAGGTGTGCCCTCATTATCCGAGGAATCGCTATTATTCGATGCTATTTGTTTTTTAGGCGGCATTACAACTTAAGTTATGCGGCAAAAATAATATAATTATAAGCGGGTAGTCTGTAAGCGACCTCGCTACGCGGTTGAATTATTAAATATTAGTTTTGTTAACGATGAACTTTAATTGTTAACTTTTATAATAATTATGAAGTTATTTATAACGAATATAATGCTTAAATATATGTGCAAATAATAAATGTAATTTAACAGTATAATCTATAGATGTAGTTAAAAGTTGATGACGTGATGTGAACATACAACAAATAATTTATATAGATAATTATATGCTTATTCATTCTATGAATATAGTTTTAAAATTACTATGAATGTCACCTATTAGGACCTATTCTAGTGTTCTAATAAGGGCGGGGTTAATCCAAAGTCGGATTAAAATATAAATAATTAATTATATAAACGCTTATTACGATAACGATCTAATAAGGGCGGAAAGTCAAGGTCAATCCAGCGAGAAGTGACCATTAAAAATGGAGACGCCAGCAACTTAAGGTATCTTCGATAAAGATTTAGTGGACTGTAATTTTGGTGCATACGGCAAAGGGGAAAATAAATAGGTGGGATAGCACGCACTGACCTGATGAGGGCTGCCGCGCCTTCCTCCTGGAGTGTCTGCTATACAGCTAGCTCGCCACGTGGTTCGGCGCACACGCACTCTCGGAACAGTCTCGTGAAGTCCCACACTCTCCACCTTTGCCCTTACGGGGACGTCTCACACTTTTATGAGTTACAAAGACACAATGTCTGATGCGGTGAATATTAAACATAAACAGGAGAACTCAATGTTCGTCCTGCGCGGTTTGCGGTTAATGTACATAAGACGCGACGGGTGGCCGTGCGTTGCGGATGGCGTAATATCACTTAGTATAATGACGCGCGCCGAGATCCTCTTTTTCACCTCGGCGGCAGCGCGTGCGATAGGAAAGGGAAGGAAGGAAGGAAACAAAAAATATGCACTAGTCATGTTGATAAAGTAGATATAACTTAGGACGAACTCAATGCGATATGTAATGTAATGTTGATAAAGTAGATTGTTAACTGGCGTTACCAAATGGTATCGTTCCGTATGCGCCCAACGTTGAATATAATAATTTCAAATATTATTACTATTGAAAACACATTACATAATTCAACTGGACAAGTAATTTAAAAAGAAAAAACTAAACAAAATTATTACAAAGATGTAACTGATATTTAGCCGTGTAGAAGCGGGGTGTATTCAATACTCCATATTATCAGCGGGCGTGGTAAGAGGCGACAGAAGGAATCTGAATTAGGAGATTACGAACCCGCGTAACAACCTAACAAGTGTGGGAACTATGGCAATTTTTTTTTATAGAATAAGGTTGGTAAACGAGCACACAGTCCACCTGATGGTAAGTGGATGCTGTGGCCCATAGACATCTACATTTGACATCGATTAGATGGAAAATACTTTACGATTGCTATTTTACGCTGGTATTCTGTGTGAGCGTGGTCCTTCCCCGGTCGAGTTGATCCATTCGTGCTACAACCATTTTATATTTTCAGCGTGGCTCTACCACGTAAACAAAAAGATAGATTATCCCCTCATGATGCAATTTACGGGGATGCCTATGTTTAGCAGTGGGCTTATAATAGGTTGTAATGAATGAACTTAAATGTGTGTAATGAATGAAAAAATGAGACCACTGTTAAAGTATACTGTCGTTAAAATTTTACAAATTATATAGGGCAAACAAAAACATCTATTAAAGCCTTCGTAAAAGAACAGTGCTGACGTGAAACACCAACGCTCCAGGAAGTCTGCAGTATGATTCGTGAGACAAACGTACCAATGCAAGATTTCAAGATGTACAGTAAGCTCATTCTACGAAGATCAGACCGAAATTAATAATTAAAAACTGAGGGGAATCCGGAGAACTTCGGGGTGGCAAACACCCCACCAGTGACTATGGGTTCTGCAAAGCACTCGAAATGCCGGAAGTTAAATATAAATTAAACTATATTCGAGGCGTGAATTTATTCGAATTATTCGAAAACAGTGTTCGTTTCAGGGCCGTATCCCCTCATTGTTATAAGCGTAAGCGTCGAAACTGTATAAAACATTAAAACACCATCGACATTTTGTAAATATTTACAATGTGCGAAGCAACCTTGCTAAAATAGCAGCTTGTACAATAACATAATGAAAATATGTACTACTGTTTTTACGTACAGTTACGGCTGGCGAGCGCGACGGGAGAATGCGGTGAAATCGAACGCGAGAGTAACCAAGTGAAATGATTGGATACGTCAATCCACCGTGAACAGCCGGCCGATATAATTAAATGACATTGATGAGACCGCACGCTAATCCAACCGGATACGTCATTCGCTACCGCTTTCACGATAAGGTCCTTTTAAGTCAATTACATCCTAAAAGTTAACTTGAAAAGTGGCAGCATTCTTGACGAATTGTTTTTTTTGCTTATTGGTCTAAACAAAATTAATAAAAGAACTTTTATATAATGTTCTCCAGACCGAATTTCGGTCACGGCGGCCTACCTCAACGGAGACTCGCCATCGACGCGGGACAATATTATAGCACTATACAAGATTATACCAAGTGTATGCGCAAGCACAGGCGCACTCTCTATTCCCTCACTCTCGTTTCAACGTTTTTCTATTCTAATCATAACATATCAAACATCAAGACTATCGTTTTATTCTAATCTGTAAAATTAGTGAGTTAGTGAATTCTCCCAAGAAGAGATGAAGGTACTACAGCATGACGATTATCTGTTCTTAAAGTTACAGCCTACATACGTCCCACTGCTGGGACGTATAAAGGCTGCTGTTTTAGTGCTAGGAAATGACAATCGCGCTGCCCCAAATGCGTGTTGGTGAACTTCAAATGTCTTCGAAACATTTTTTTTAATTCTTACGATGTTTTTCTTCAACACGAGGTACCTCAGCACTGAAAATTGCAATTAACAATTCCATTATTGTCGGCGGGGATCGAACCCGGGTCGCTCGCGTACTGTGAAATTTACAGAGAGCGCATTACCCTTGAGCTGCCACGGCCAACGTAATATCTGTTCTTATTCAGTAGTAAAGTTCAAGGCCCTACTAATAATCACTAAAGAATTCCATAATTAGCAGTCAAAATTAATACCAGTAGTCGTTAAAGATGTATTCTGAATCCACCAGTTAAAATTGCCATAGTATAAATTGTTAACTGTCTAATTCCGTTACACTTTCCGTGCGTTACTTCCGCATTGTCAAAATACGTATAGCGATGCTAAAGATCATGAACAATGTCTTTAATAAAGTGTAATTAATACTTTAAGTTCCTAAAAACTTTCTAGAAAAACAAAACAAAATGATATATTATACACCTACGACAAACTCTCACCACTCCACGGGTTGACAGCTAGAGAATGCCTTTAGGCATTAAGTCCGCCGTTTGTATCCTTTTTTTTTCTAAAGGGACGCAATAAAGTTTAAAAAAATATGCTCAATTATCGCTTTCTCTGTGAAGTCATTAATAGGAGCATATTTTACTTCATGTGTCACCATTGCATACTTAAAAACGACCTTAGTACGGAGTCCGACATTGATGAATGTTTTTAATAATTTCCACGAGCCTAGAATGCTTTAACGTGTGTGAACCACGTAATGTATGTAATTTATCTTCATGATATATCAGAGTTAACACTGGACTTAAAAGGTCCTCTCAAGATAAGCGAGATTTTAAATGAACATTCAGTACATTTTTATACAAAATTGTATTCCAATTTTGTATACAATTTTGTTGTATACCTCACTAGGCTAAAAAACGCTATAAAATTAAAAAAAGAGTAAAAAATTTACTTATAATCCATACATAACAAATCTGTAGAAGAAGCATGTGTTGACGATTCCCGAAAAAAACCACCGCACAGATTTGTTCGGTATGTAGGCAGTAAATGACCGTGTGTAACATATAGACAACTTTTCATCCGCTTACGGAAGAGTAAAAAAGGGTTCTGTTTTCCTTTTTTTAATTTTATTATCATTATGGCTGCTGATGGTTGTATTAGTTCCAAAGACTTTTCTAAAGATGATTTAGCTCTCTCTAACGTATAATAGATATATAGAAAAGTGTGTGTGTGTGTGTGTGTGTGTGTGTGTGTGTGTGTGTGTGTGTGTGTGCGCGCGGGTGTGTGCGCGCGTGTGTGTGCGCGCGCATGTGTGTGTGTGTGTGTGTGTGTGTGCGCGTGTGTGTGTGCGTGTGCGTGTGCGTGTGCGCGTGCGCGTGCACGTGCGCGTGCGCGTGTGCGTGTGCGCGTGCGCGTGTGCGTGTGCGTGTGCGTGTGCGCGTGCGCGTGCGCGTGCGCGTGTGCGTGTGCGTGTGCGCGTGCGCGTGCGCGTGCGCGTGCGCGTGCGTGTGCGTGTGCGTGTGCGTGTGTGTGTGTGTGTGTGTGTGTGTGTGTGTGTGTGTGTGAAAATGAAAGTCACCGCGCCACCAACCAGAAGGGCAGAATAACGTCTGCCGGGTCAGCTAGTAACAACTAAAATAATAATTTCACATTCTGAAGTCGGGGCTTTAACTCTTGTAAGCAATATTGGACGACACACACGGTCAGTTCAACTGATCAATTCAAACTAGGACTGTGATATTTTTAAAAATATCGGATTTTCTGACATTATCAAAAATCACGTTTTTTTTTATATAGAAGAGGGGGCAAACGAGCATGCGGCTCACCTGATGTTAAGTGACTACCGCCGCCCATTATCAACCGCAACACCAGGGGAATTGCAGGTGCGTTGCCAGCCCTTTAGAAAGGAGTTAGCTCTTTTCTTGAAGGTCCCCAGGTCGTATCGGTCCGGAAAAATCGCTGGTGGTAAACTATTCCACAGAGAGGTTGTACGCGGAAGAAAACTCCTCTTGAAACATACAGTGGTGGACCGCCAAACATCCAGATGGTGTGGATGGTATCGGGACGTTTGCCGCGTAGTGCGTTCACGAAATTAGACGGCTCTGATTAATTCGAACAATTCCTCAGAGCACACCCCATGGTATATGCGAAAGAAAATGCAAAGAGATGCAACACCTCTTCGCAGTGCCAGTGAATCAAGCCGATCGGAAAGCACTCAGTCGTCGACGATTCGAGCCGCTCTGCGCTGGATGCGGTCAAGTGGAAGGAGCTGGTACTGGGGAGCCGCAGCCCAGAGATGGGAACAGTATTCCATATGCGGCCGAACCTGCGCCTTGTAAAGTTGCAGGCGGTGTGCCGGCATGAAATACTGTCCCGCTCTGCTGAGCACGCCGAGCTTTTTAGAGGCCAATTTGGCCTTCTCTTCCAAGTGACCACGAAACTGCACGTCACTCGATATGTCAACGCCGAGGATTCCGATACTGGCTGAGGCAACAAGGGGAGTGCCTTGAAACTGAGGAGATACGACAAAGGGGTTCTTTTTAGCGGTTAACGCGCAAAATTGTGTCTTCTGGGGGTTAAACTGGACTAGATTTAGTCGCCCCCATTCCGAGACTCTGTTCAGCAAAGACTCGACTTCAGACACAAGTTTGTCCCGGCACTCGGAGACGTTTTCCCGAGAAATATTGGCTCAGCCGGTGTAAAGAGCATCACCAATGCTGTCATCTGCATAGCAATGAATGTAGTAACGTAAGTTCATAATAACGTAAGTTCACCACAGATAAACGTTTGACCCCCGTAGAAATTACAGCCACAACATTTGGCTTCGAAAGTGAGTTCACTATCGACCCGTCTAATCGGTTGCCTCTTGAGTTACTGATAATCACGAGAAGTCATTCATAATCATTCATTACAGCCTATCAAAGTACATTGCTGAACACAAGCCTGCCAATAGAATGCCACGCTTGGCAAACGGGTTGGCAACCAGCTGTTATTGGAATTTCTTACCTTTCGATTAGTTTCTTACCCTCTGTCATCTGTCACGACACTCATGGGCGATATGGGGTAGCGGATATTCTATTATCGTCACTACACGGTTAATTACGGGAAGTCATGTCGGTCAAATGTTTGATACCAATAATGGTACCAAACAAAATCAAATTCAAATTGTTTATTGCATGTCACATTACAAATTTAAGATGAATCTTGCAGGGCGTCACATGTATTTTGATAGGTATACATGTGACGCCCTGCAAGGGCATAGCTACACTAGAGGGCTAACTATTTTTGTATTATGTAATTTTTAAACATAAATTACAAATTATCATACCATCAACATTCAATATTATTTTATAAAAATTAATTTAATTTGAAATACAATGTTCCTAGTCGAAGTATTCTTATTTTGTCATTATTTATCGTCAAAAAATTCATTTAAATTATAATAACATTTATTAATAAGAATTTTTTTAATTGTTTTGTAATTGTTGATTTTCCAGGATTTTTATGGAATTTGGTAAATGCTTATAAATCCTTATTGACATAACGTGAGTGCTGTTCGAAACTAATTTTAATTTGGAGAGGGGTATCTTAAGCTTATATAAATTTCTATCATTTCTTTTAGTTTTTCCAATAGGTGAGTAGAGTTTTGGGTGTTTCCCAACGAATTTACAAGATTCGAGGATGTGGATAGACGTAAGTGTTAAAAATTTTATTTTTAATGAAGTGGGGTTTACATGATTCCATTTTGTCCAAATTTATTAATATTCGTAGACACTTCTTTTGTAATACAAATAATTTGTTTACATCACAAGAGTTTCTCCACAAGATGATGCCATAGGAGAGTACGGAATGAGCATGTGCATAGTAAGCCGCAAGGGCAGTCTTAAAATCTGCCACAAGTTTAATGTGTTGCAGAGCATTAATAAATGAGGATAGTTTTTTTGCAACTTTTTGTATGTGCTGTTTCCAACTCAAATGTGTGTAAAGGTCCATTCCTAACAAAGTGCCAGAGTTAATGGTTTCTAGTTTAGTGTTTTTATAGTTAAACGATATTTGTAAACCAGTTTTTTGGTAGGCTTTAAATTGAATAATTTTAGTTTTATTAAGGTTAAGTTGTACGTTATGTAATTGTAGCCAGCCAGTAATTTTATCTAATGTATGGTTCAATTTTGTAGTTAAATCTGTGGAATTATTGCAAGAGATTAAGATGGAGATGTCATCGGCAAAGAGCACACACAGATCGTCGAAACAAACACTGCTTAACCAAATATTCGACGTAAATAAAAAGAAACTCTTAATGTATTTGCAATAAAAATATCCGTAGCAAGCGACACTCAGCTCGTTGCACACTGAAACAAGTTTGCATTCACTTTGACTTTCAAACACTTCACTTCGATCGTAGATCGTGATTATGTTCTGTCAGACTTCTGACGAAGAAATAAAGATAGACGGAGCGCTGTGTACATTTTTAGTGATGCCTAAACCATGATCAACTTCTTGACATGCACTCACACACACATCTTTATTTTTTCCTTGTTTATTTGCCAGTAAGTTAACTGCTGGACGTACGCATATGCAGCCAAAACCATGTTGTTGGTTGCAAATTATTTTAGATGCATACGCATATATACAAAATGGAAGCCTCGTATCGGTAGGCATAGTGTAGGCCCTACACCCTACACTGTAGGGCGACCCCCCACTAGATGGAGTGACGACCTGGTAAGACATGCGGGAAGTCGATGGATGCAGATGGCTCAGGAACGTGCTTTGTGGCGTACACTGGGGGAGGCCTACGTTCAGCAGTGGACTTGTGAAGGGCTGTAATGATGATGATGATGATGATGACGCATATATACTGGTGACTTGTGAACGAAGTAGAAGCCTATGCCTAAGCCTATGGCACTGATATTTTACAAAAAATAAAAACAAAATTTTTTTAATTAAACGTTTTAAATTTTTTTTAACAATTACTTTGCCCTTTGCCCTTGAGCCTGTGACTGCGAAGTGACAAGGTCAAAGATGCCTACTAAATTTAATATTTTATTGCCGTTCGTAAAGTAGGGTAGATATAATTTGAATCCCGATAGATTTTAATAAACTTATTTATTTAACTCAAAATTTTTGTTTTTATTTTTTGTAAAATATCAGTGCCATAGGCTTCAACTCCGTTCACACGCTACACCCAATTTTTTACAGACGGTAAAAAAGGTCATCCACTATATGCATTGAATATCTACATATGTGTACGTGAATGTATGTCCTTTCAATATGTAGAGCATTGTTTTGGCTTCCTTCTTAAGTCAGTTGAAATGTAGTAACAAACAAACCAAACAAACCAAAAATCTGATAGCTTTTTTACTGCGAAAAAAAGCTATCAGATTTTTGGTTTCTATTAAAGAAAGGTAAATTAAATTAATAAACTGCAACGGCACGATTAGTTCCAATCGACAGAATACTAGCGTAAAATAGCAGTATTATGCTGGAGTGTTTCGTACGCTGAATAATAATAACCAGAGACTTTTCACTCGTAACAAGGTCAGGCAACTTTTTTTTACTTTACTCTCAAGGTGAGTGTTTATTTGCTTTGGATTCTCAAATCGAGATGCAATTAACATTAGATAAACTGCGTGCTCGTTTGACAACCTGTCTTTAAAAAAACAAACCAAAGACACACCCCTTACCACTGTGCCGCTTATAGTTAAATAACCAAAGCTACGATATTTGAGTTGCGTTTTACGTTTCAAAATCAACACAACTATTGTACAATCCTAATGATATTTTCTTAACCCCTAAAGCAAGGATGTTTCTTTTATTCTTAAGACGCCATCTATTGCTTGAGTTGGTATTGTCTGAGCCTACTAGTGTTAGAATCGTTTTGTGATAATAAATGTTCGTTATAACTGAAAAGGACGTTGGACAGACGGTGCCCGATTTATACCGTATAAATAATTTACGTATATGTACACGGTTTAGGTAACGCTGCTACCGCTACAGTCTATCAAAAGTTCACGGCCGAACAAAGACCTCATAGAGGGCTTCATACAAGGGATATTTGCAATAGTTGCCATAGTTGCCAGGAAGACGCTGTTGCCCATTCCTAAATTTTTCACTCCGTCCCCTCTTGCGACACCCGATATAGCGATATGGGGTAGTGGATATTTTTACACCCCACCGCCACTACACGGTTAAGTAAAACATTATTATGATATAAGGCACTTGAGGGTAGTATGATCAAAGATCTTGATTCTATTGCGGATTGGTCTTTGAAACATGGCCTGACACTTAGTCCCTTAAAGAGTGTCACCATTGCACTTGGAACAAATCACCAGGTTAAAACGATTAACGAACGGAAGCCTCTAGTTAAGATCTTGGCCTTACGAGGGTTGTGTTCGCAATTTAGCTCACCTCATGGATGAGAATTTAAAATTTGAGAGAGAGTGTGTATGTGTATACGTTTTTGTTTTAATATACCGAGAAGGGTTAGGTTTCACCTTATTTAGTCAGTAATGGCATTTTAAATATGTCCAATAGCACCAAGTTAAAATATGCCTGCTTTCTGCACACACTGCACCGCGCAGTCTCTAAGATATTTATGTGATAAGATAAGATAAAAAAGTTTGCTTTCGGTTAGACAAAATTGTCATCGGCTTCCACTACCCAAGATTAGACTCGCTGGAGCCAGAGGGTGTTTTAAATTCGTCGCTGCTAAAATTTGGAACAATTTGCCACCACCAGTCCGGTCTACTCTATTACCGTCTTGCGACAAAGATGTCCCAAGTGGCCAATTCAACAACAGTCCCTGGCTCAAATTAGTGAATTTTTTTTGTATTTTAGGAACTATTATTTACTTATTGTTTTAATTTTTTTTATTTATTGTTGATACGTGTGTTTCACCAATTGCCTAAGACCCTGTAAGATTAATGATCAAAGGCTGTAGCGGAATAGCAGAAGTAATAGGTTTCCCGTTACAACTGAGTCACGGACCGTTTTGTCACAACATAAATTGTCAGAAGAAAATCATTAAGCTGTCTATTTAATTTTTTGTGGCAAATAAATACTTTGATTTATTTATTTATTTTGTATGGTCACCATAAGCTTTACCGCTTTATAAAACCAGAACTAGGAGGAGGACAGAGACAAAACAAGTCGTATAATAAAACTTCTTGCACGAATTACCACATTTGTTCAAGTACAACTTATATAACTAACATATTAAGCAAAAAGATTGCAAATAAGCTTTGGAAATAAGTAGGAACACTTCAAAAAATCAAATTAAAACAAAACCAACTACATTACACAATACTAAAATCGATTAATTTTTTTTACTTAAATGTCGACTGTCAAAATGGCGTCGATAAAGCGGTGCCCTTTTGACCCTTTACTATTTGATTGACCGATAAAGAGCTATCGTATCATCACAAAGCCATCTATGCAAACAAGGCTGTAGGTTCCGACTTACAAAAAAGTGACCATACCATATTACCCTCACGTACTATATTATTATTACCGTATCATTAAACCGCTGTTTTACCCCAGCCAAACTCGATATAATTTTTATATAATGGTTCACATTTGTTGCTCTATTACGTCTTTTTTAATACATATACTCGTCTCGTATACGACGACGAAAATATACCATAACAAGGTAACAAGTCATGAATGGTGACAAGCAAATGTCACGTTAAACGTGTTTAAAATAGAAACTCCGTGGTATCTCCATTTGAAATAGAAAAACTTCGTGAAAGAAATCGGCGGTTCCAGAATGCTTTCACTGTACTAATTAACTTAGGGAAAGTTCTTCCAAGTTTACTCTTATCTTTCAAAACTATTGTGCAGATACATTAACATATAGTATGTACACAGTCTACATACTGCATGCATTAACATAATATAATATGCATATAACCTACATTCGTCACATTTAAATTTAATTTGAAATACTAGCTCACAAATATACAGAATCGACTGTATATTTTAGTGACTTTAACCTTCATCAACTATCTTATCTTAAATTCTCCAATACCTGGCAAATATCTTCATGCCATGTCGATAAGAAATTATTGTTGATAGGACCTACACGCCTTGCATAACAATCAGCGCGCTTCGCAGTACTGATACTGTATTTGGTACTGTTTTATATTTCGCTTTCTTTTATCTGCTTTACGTTCAGTTTATGTGTGTATACTAAAGAGTTAGGTGTAAAAAGTATGCCATCAAAAACACAACTTGTAAAAAAATCAAGTCTCGCAAGTCAGTTCTTTGAGATCCATGTAATACCAAGTCGGTTAATTTATTCAGTCCCTACATAAGGGTCCTTATGTTTTAAGTTATTACGTAATTAGCTAACCTAACAACATTTTATAGTGACCGTATCAATGTTAAAATCTTATATGTTTTAAATATATGGATTAACTTGGCGATCGCACTAAGCAATCTAATTTAATATTATTATATAATTTAATATTATACAAAGAAGGGTTATGTCGGACTCGTACCGACTAAAACCCCATGGTGTACCGCCTTCGTCGCAAATTGTCAGGGCCACGGGAACGCTTTCGCACACATCCGGGGCCCCACGAGCGCTGGTTGCCCCATAGTAGCCTTGAGAGAGGACTACTGCTCCCCCATCTCCTTCTCAGGTAAGGCGCACCAGAACACATGGCGCGCCCACCTCCGCGACCTCCAACTTCACATGCAAAACAGACGCCCCGTGTCCGATGCGCCAAGGCTATGGGGTCAGGAAAAACGAGCACTCAGAAGCAATAGCCTTCCTGACTCCAGCGACAGATCTGTTCTATGGCTCCGCCACTAACCAAGATTCCAGTGCAGAGGGTAGGGAGAGCGGCACCTCACAAAACCAACGCTCCTCTCCCCCTGCAGCCCCGCCACCACTGCATCAATTAACGGTGCGGCCCCGTCAGATTCGCGGCGGATATGGTGAGTGGCGCATTGCCGTACCAACACTCCTCCTCAATTGCAGGGGCAGAGGGCACCCCTCTCGCCGCAGCCTACCAATACATATCCGAAGGGGGTCGTCGAGCCCACTCAGTGGCCTCCTCGGGCCGGCCCTACACCTCGGGCCAGCCATGTGGGTTGCTCTTAGTTCACCGCTGGTGACCAAGCCACAGCTACTAAACCTCCCGCCACTACAAGGCGGGAACCCGTTCGGGGGGGATAGCAGATAACCCTAGACCTAGACCATAGACCTCCAGTTTTTACATGAATACAAAAAAAGTGCTTTATATAATAACTAACTACTACTAATGATTTTAGTAGTCGTAAGCGTGACTGCGGACTGCTGACCAGTCCTGGGTTTGAAATCCGAGTCGAGCCAAAATCGAAAAACATTATTTTTAATTTTTGTCTGTCAGTCTGTCCTGGCGAATTCTTCGGAATGCCGGAACCGATTGTGATGTTATTTTACGAATAAATAGAAAGCCATGCCAGTAGGGATCTAGACTTATACGAGTATTGTATCCCAAAAACTTGAGACATTTAAAAAAAACGAAAAAATTATAAAATAAATGTCTTCAATTACATTAATAACATCACATAAATAGATGCTATCCAGACGAAGCATGCAATTAAGGCGGAGGACATAAGTTTAATGAATATCTAAATCTTCATATAATTAATTTTAGTCACATTTTAACACAAATTACTAAATACCGAATATATATTTAATTATTTGCGTTAATAATACTGCAACAAAATCTACATGTAGAATAGGAAGAGCGTAACAGCATTTAACTGTCTGAAGAAATCGAAAACGCTTTCGATAGCGAACGTGAAACGAAACGCTGTACAAACAGAAAAAGTAAGTCAGTCGGGGTTTTATCTTTTTAGATAACTATTGTACTCGTAGATAAGTCGTTATTTAGAATACCGAAATTAAAACAGTGTCTATAGTTAAAGACACATTAAATAATAGAACACTTAAAATGTATTATAGTAAAATGTAAAAATGAAAAAAAAAACTTTTTTCTTAACTTTTTGTACGCTAATATGTTTGTTTTTTCTCCTTATAATCTCGTTATTATTTAAGTTAATTGTAAATATTCATTAAATAATAACAATGATGATTTTATGAATAATAATATTGTATTTGCAAATATTTGTAGTGCCCTTGTAGGGTTTTTGTTCGGAACTATTTTTTATAATTATAACCAAATGTATACAATATGAATAACAATAGAGTTTAATGTAATTTAATTAAATTGAATCAAAACTTAATGATATTATATTTGGGTTTGTAATTTTTTTCGTAATTCCACTGGAATTATCAATTCTGAGCCGTATTGAAATTTTACACGTTCTTTCATTTACGCGTAAGCCTACCCAATCCCCATCCAATCTCAATATTATACGAATTTATGAGAATTAATATATTTATACGTCACTGATGAAAAATGTTAAAAGCGAATAATATAACTAAATAAAATTTTTGATAAACTTGCGAAGAAGATTTTTATCAATTATAAAATGGGTTTGTTTGTCTCACACCTTACCTGATGGTAAGTTATTACCGGTGTTGATGAACAATGGCAACACCAGAAGATTTGCAGGTGCGTTACGGGATTCTTATAAAGAAGAAAGCTCTTATCTTGAACGCACCTAAACATAATTTATTTCCTAATTATAAGTGTTGTCATAGTTGGTAGTAATAAAGTGTAATCATAATTTAGTTCTTTGACAGTGTACGATGGTGGGGCTCAGCAGTTCGAATTAATAAAGCAACCCCACGGAGCACTTCCCGTGGTATATGTGATGCATGGAAAGACATATATTTTCAAATAATATATTCCCACCTTACTCAAAATACTTTTGTCATCATCAATATCTTCTACATTAAAACATCCATTTTACGCCAATAACTGCTGACATATATTGCAAGAGTCTCTGCCACTATTATATTAAATATTTCGTGTGCCCTTCACCGTTTTGTGCAATTTTAGATTCACACGTCCGTACTCTAAAGGTAACGTAATTATTTTCCTCAATTAGAGGCTTATGTTCAGCGGTATACACAAAAAGAAAACTGTAACAAAATTGAAGCTACTAAGTATATAGTTAGAAATGTTCAAACATTGATCCTTCCTTTTCCTAAGAACCATCTAAGAAATAAAAAAATCTTTTTAAGAAATAAAAAGAATCCCGTGGCCAGAAGTAGAACGTTTATAGGCTGTAACTTGATTCCCAGATTCATTCCTACAATGGAAGTGTAATAATAACATCTTATAATTTCTCTACATCCGCTTACAATGTGGGTATCTTTAAGACAAGGCTAACTAAGTCGCTTTAACATCTTCGGCTACCTCAACACTTACCATCAGGTGGGATGTTAGTTATGCACTGGTTAACAATGGTTAAAAAAGAGAGACATACATGTCCATCAATGCATTGTTTAGGCTGACAAAGCATAGAGATATTAAATTATAATGTTTGAAGAATAATCATAACATCTTAAAAGGTTTTAAATTAAAGTGAAAATTAAATTATATATATATTATATATATATATACATATATATATATATATATATATATATATATATATATATATATATATATATATATATATATATATATATAAGGTTGACAAGCTAGCACAAAGCTGATAAATGCAGATCCGTTATCATCCTTGAGGACTAAGATGGAATGCCTAGTATCCAGTAAAAAAGCTCTCCGGTTCTCTACTCTCATAGCAGCATTGAACTATTTTACGCTGGTATTCTGTGAGAGCATGTTGTTTCTCCGATTTAGCCGAACCATTCATGCTACGACTATAATATAACTGCAGCATGGCTCTACCATATGTAAAATATTCAGTACATAAATAAGGTTACAAAAAAGTCATAAAGAAGGGTATAAGATAAAATGTTTATTATTTTATTATTATTAAATGATATTGTGACATTTGAGCACATCTAAATTTTGAAGCTGTAATTATCGCGGCCTGAGGGTTCCATGTAAACCTAATTATGTATGTAGATAGTTCATTCATCCCGGGAATTGTTGATAAGGTAACGAACATTGCTCTAGCCAAAGGTTTAGTCGGATTGTGGGACAATTTAACTTTGTAGTAGGAAATAATGTTCTCCTATACTTCACTCTTCATCACGGTCGATGTTCCAATTGCAATAGTAAGTTTGTCGCAAAAATATTTTTACGTTATAGCACGAATGGGTCGGCTTTTTACAAATTACAATAATTATTAAGATCTTTTTTCCTTTACTTGCTTACTTATGTCTTGTCAAATTTCATGATCGTAGCAAAACGGAAAGTAGGTACCCTATAGATTTAGATAAATGTGTGACAAAGTGTAGATATCAAAATATGTGACACGAATGGCCGTATCTTTGTGTCACGTATGTGTTAACGAGGTGATAATGAATCTGTAATCGGTAGCCTCCTTTTGAGCACGGCTGGAGGTGTCCATGCACTTCAGTAGCCACTTACCATCAGGTTTACTTATAGGTCACTTTACATCAGACTGTAAACTCGTTTATCACTTCAGTTTAATTAAAAAAAAAACTATTAACATAATCCACACATTCTCGCAAACTCGCACACACATTTACCAAGCGTAGGGATGAGTTTGAAAGTACATTATACATTACGGCATTTATTTTCATAAAATATTCATTGACATTAGAAGGCTTAACATTTTACATTTTTATAAACTTTGTTTGCGAACAAAAGCGAAAAAGTTTTGGCTCCAGCGGACCCGAGCGGCAACAACCCATACGAGACTGCTGTAGAGTTCAACGTAATAGTCCATAGTCCCTATTCACTATGTAATAAATGCGGTTAAATCCGTAAAATTAGTTTCATTTATGGTGTATTTTCGCGAATTCGTGTAAATGTCATAAATCATTAAGCACATCATAAGTTTTTCTTTCTCGTTCTGCTTCTACAAGCTGGTAGTGAACTCAGAAGTGAGCGTGTGTTTAAAATACAACACCGACCAAACGCCAACTGCAAAATGTGTCGGAATAGTTGGCAAGAGGCTAGGAAAACAGCGGACAGCCGTTGTTGGATGGTTTCCAAATGTATACGAAAATTTTATTGGGAAGTACGACAAAATTAATGCCATTGCAATATTGCAGTTTTATTAAACAAGAAGATGTCTTTATCTATACTTAGTCTTAACATATAATAATCAACTGCGCTCCGTTAGTCTCACTAAAACTCGAAAGCGACCGATTTTGATGATTTTTTTTGTGTATTTGGGTGGGTCCCCGGATAGTTTACATTTACCATTGAACCGCGTAGGTGGCGCCGTTGTCGAGATCCAGAAATCACGCGTGCGAAGCCGGGGCGGATAACTAGTATATTATATAATCGTCGATGTGTCTGTTAATGATCGTGTAACTTGTGTAAGATATGCTCAATTGAGGTTATATTCACTCAATATTATTAGTTAGTATAGTTAATTTGTAAAAACGATGATTCTTAATTTTTTTTATTCCACAATCATTTACGGAACGTTTAACGCTTAGCGTATGTCAGTCCCATCATACCCTGACATACATCACTAACTCATGTAACGTTATTTATTGTTAAGTGGGCCATGGATTCGAACAGAACTTTCGCATCGTCGCCATTTGATCGGGACAGAATATTATGATATGTAACCTACATTAGTTCTGTTCGAATTGGTATTTAAATTGATGAGGTATAATCATTTTTCAATAAACGTATAATAACAATTATGTCTTTACAAGGTGATACGACCTTCTGTCTGCCTAGCAGTAGTACACCTACACATTAGGGAGGTACCGCCCTCTTTATGTTACTATTTCTGCCGCTAAATAGCAGAGATTGCACTACTGTATTCGGGCCTAAAGGGTATAGAGAGCCACTATAAGTACAAGCTGTCAGGCATTCCATCTTAGTCCTCAGAGGTGACAACGTACCAGTAGCCTATTTTGTTTGAAGTTGGCTGCTTTAATGAACTACATTAGCTAATTAGCTAATTACCATCCAGTAAGATAGTTTTTCACTTCAGTTTTTATAAAAAACCAAAATGCCTAATAATCACTATTTATGTTGGCTTAGTGGTAAAAGAAAATAACAAAATCTAGACCCGAGCAGCGAGGAGATAAATTTTGTTTTTAAAATTATATTTAGATTTTATACACAGCTTTATTTTAATTTATTTACAATAAAAAAATGACGACAAATGGGCAACGAGGTGTTCCTGAAATTTGGCATGGAGCAATAATACTCATGGGGGCGGGGCGAAGACCACGACAGCAAAGCCGTGGGGAAAGAGAGCATTTTATGTTTATAAACAAATTACACATACACTACATATATACGTAATTTGTTCATACTGTGTAATTTGTTTCCTTGAAACGCCTCTAACGATTTAACGATAACACAGATAATATTTTACTTATCCAGTTTATCTAGATAGGTGCCATTCGTTAGAAAATGTTTTCTTCTTATGTCAAGCAAAGCTCCATCGCCCAAGTATTATACGTTGGAATAAAAAAACTACAATCGCTCGGTATTGTTAGTACTGTGGTCACACCAAAACGGATCTCACAAGTAATGAAACTCCATATGTAAGTAAATTTTACTGTTATATAAGATAAAGAAATTCCCGAATAAGTTCTTTGAGGCGTGTCGACATAAGTGAGATCGGTCAATTGAACATAAGTCCAGAGAACATTAAAGACAGGTTTAGTGGTACTTTTAGTTAAAGTTTTCTCATGCGTTGCGGTAAAATGACCTGCTAACGTACCTCTACTAAATTATTGGTAATAAAGATTGTTAGGTGCCCTTTTATAAAGAATAGCGACAAATATGTGCACAATACATCTGATGGTAAAATGATGCTGTGGCTCAGAGACACACGTATATACTACTACTAATATTGAATGCCTTGTTATTTGTAAAAAGGGTCTACGGTTCTCTACACTCGCCTTACGAAACACAACAGCATTGTGCTGCTATTTCACGCTGGTATTCTTAGAGGAATTGGTCCTTCCCAATCAAGCCGACCCATTTGAGCTGTAACCATATTATAGCAGCAGCATGGCTCTACCGTACCGAATACCTACGACGTGGCTCTACCACGCTAAAGTTGCACACTTTCTATTGTCAACATTACTCGTTTTATGACAAAGCGTAAAATGTTTTAAACATTTTTTTAGAGAATTTTATACACACGGCTAAATCTAATATACACACAGCTAAACAGGCCCCATAACCACTTTTCTAAATATGTAGCTTATATAGCGTTCTAAAAAATAAAACCAGTATTTACTCGTTTATGGAAAGTTCGGAAATTTTATTTTTAAATACGAAATAAAATAAAGACTATTAAACTCCTTTCACCAATGGATTCTAAACAAAAAATTGGATGATTTTTGCAACATTTTTTTATTAAGGAGTAGTTCACGATAGAAGCGGAATGGCAGAATTGACTCCACGGCCTTTAAGTTTCATGGTACCCTTAACGCCGGTGTTCTAAATTTTGGGAAGAGCGTTTTTTTGCTTGTATCTGGAGCAGAGCATAGCGTAGACTTCATTTTTTTTAATAGCAGTGACAAACCAACACACAGTCCACCTGGTGGTAAGTGGATGCTGTAGCCCATAGACATCTACATTTATCCTCAATTAAGAGTCAAATGTCACCCGACTAAGATGGAGTGCCTTGTTTCCAGTGAAAAGGGTCTCCGGTTCTCTACACTCACCATACGAAACACAGCAGCAAGCTTGCTACTGATATTCTGTGAATTATATTGTTATTTGTTTACATATATTGCCATCTTACTAATTTAAATTATTTGTATTTAAATTTTTGCAAATTAATTTTTAATATATTATTATCTGCAGTGGACTAAATGTACGGAATCATCAGTACTCAAATTTTATATAGGATAGGGTGACAAACGAGCACACAGCACACCTGATAGTAAGCGGTTGCTGTGAACCATAGACATCTACATCTATCCTCAGATACGAATCAAAACGCTGATGCCTTGTCGCCCATGAGGACTAATCAGGAATGCCCGTTTTCCAGCAAAAAGGTTCTCCGGTTCTCTACACTCACCATACGAAATACAAAAGCGTTAAGCTGCTATTTTACGCTGGTATTCTGTGAGAGCGTGGTCCTTCCCCGATCGAGAAGACCCACTCATCATATATGCAATCATAATATAGCTGCAGCATGGCTTTACCACGTAGGTATATATCATACCCCGACTCCAAAAAAATTTAATTGCTATATCCTCCGAAACGAATTTTCGGATTTCGATGAAAGTTAACACACATAATGGACTTAGTTTGACCCGTGCATTTCATTTTCCTGTGCAAAGCTGTTTTCATTGATGCGCTGAGTGAAGCCAAGCGGACGTATTATGTGTAGAACAAATTGTTACTACACATAATAAATTTTATTATAATACATATCCCAACCCCCTTTCCTCTCCACAACACGTACACCACACACGACATATTGTATCATTTCCTGAACTACTACAAATCCTTCTTGGGATTCAATTAAACATAACTATTTACCTTAGAACCGTTTTTAATTCTCTTCCTTTCTTTCCGAAACAATTTTAATTTTTACTTTAACCGCTGTTCTTTTCATTTGTTTATGTTGTATTTATCCGATTAATAAATTTAAACTGACGATTGAAAAATCAGCCCTTAGACTAGATTTTTTCCTTGATTTGAGATACAGATATAACTTTACTAACTTTAAAAACAAAGAGGCCTTTGCGGGATACGTGTTTAAGGAACAAACATGATCTTTTTACTATTGTAATGATTTCAAAGCAAAAAATTAATGCAAATTATTGTTAGACAAAAAGTCCATTCGACAGTCGTATACATAATCATAACCTTGAAACCTTGAATACATACTGGACACTAGCAACAAAAACTGTTCACCATTGTGCTAACCACGGGTATATTATGTGTAACTATACTAAGCCAGACACTTGACGAATACCTTACGTTATAATCATGTCTGCTTCGTCATTATAACAGTGTTAATTTTCAGGTCGACGTGACGCACGTCCTTTTTAACCGACTTCAAAAAAAGAAGATGTATGTTAAGCGATATCTTCTTCAATTGCAAACCGGGTTTAATTATTCTTTTTAAATAAATATGTTATATTATAGGGGTTCCATTAAATGAAAAATTCCGCCCTAAGGGGTGTAAAAATATAGTATGAAGTTTTGAATGTAATTATTTTGATGATATTCTAGTTCTTACCTTAGATGGAAGCAAAAATGCCACAAAGCACGGTTCTGAGCCACCTCAGAACCGTGCTTTGTGGCATTTTTTGGGTGAAGCCTAAGTCAACAAGTTGACTTATTGATTGCTTGATTAGCTGTAATGATGATCATGATGATGATGATACCTATTGAAAGTCATTTACGCTTTCACCGGTTGTTTGTACCTCTGTCGTGGGAAGAATCAGCAAGCAACCCAGTGGGATATTTTATAAATAGTAATTTACAATAATGACATAATATATTTGAGTACTAATATAGGCAAGGAAGAAGATAACGGTGTATATAGCACATTCAAAGTTCAAACAGTATTTTGCTTGTTAATTAGTGTCAAAGTGCATTAAATTCCATAATTTTCATAATTTATTCCGTAATTATAAAAAGTGTTCGTAAGACATTATTTTTCTTTCCAAAATAACTTTACAACATAATTTCTGTTTGTTAATCTACTGGAGTCAGTAGCAGTGAAAGTTTGTCGGTTATGTTGTTGCCCAATCGAGCTTCGAAAGCTTAAGGGATCCGAAACTTACATACACATGTTGCGTTGTGTCGAAACAAATTGTTTCGTACATACTCAAGCCGCAGTTGGCAGGGAATATATTTTCGGGATCACCAACGGTTTTATTAAAAATTTAAATAGTGCAGACCATAGATAACATACTATATAGAGCAGTGCAGACGCCGGATTCTCAGCTGTACGTACGCGAGTTGTGCTAATGTAGAAATAATTTAGTGTTATACCCTTATCGACTAAAAACTACCTTTTAATTTCACCTTCAATACTTTTCTCTCTAAACAATAATAGAAATAAATCAAATATGTAGAATACAAAGATGTGAAAAAAAACTTAAACATTGGAACCCAGACAGCTGCTGTTTACATTTACGTAATTAACGTAGTTGTAATAGCCGTGACAGCTCAAAGGCTAAACACTCAACTAAAGTTTTACAGTACGCGCGGAACCCAAGTTTGATCCCCGCATCGTGAACAAGGCGCTCGGCAAAGAAGGTAAATATCAAGGAAACCTACATGTCTGATTAATAAATTTCGAGATCAATGAAGTCCGTCAGGGCTCTTAGAAAAGTGGTAAGGCCTATGTACAGTAACTTACAGTGGTGGAATAAGAGAATTCGTAATAACTATTCAACCTTTCAGTGTCGTAAAAGATTATTCAAAATACAAGGGTCTCAAGACGGCGACTGATGATGGTATGACTGTATCATATTCATATCCAAATGTGTAAAACAATATCGGCGTCAGGGTACAAATTTAAAGAAAAAACATCTCTTATTGCAGCCGCAATCAAACAAGCAGAAATTAGCTTGCATACGTAATTAAAGAGGTCAAGTAGTGTACCTGTTTTGGTGCTAGTTAAATTTAAAAAGGATGCATGATTAATGACAACTGCATTCTTAATTTAAACATGGATTGATTCAAATGAAACTGTATAATTTATTCACAATATCATACAAATTGTTTGTATACTTAACGATATTTGATACAATACAGGAAACTAAAAATTTTAATTATTAAACATTCCATTTTATACGTGGTAGAGCCATGCTGCAGTTATATTAGTAGTATAGTTGTAGCACGAATGGGTCGGTTCGACCGGGGAAGGACCACGCTCTCACAGAATACCAGCGTGAAATAGTAGCTTGGTGCTGCTGTGTTTCGTATGGTGAGTGTTGAGAACCGGAGACCCTTTTTGCTGGAAACGAGGCATTCCATCTTAGTCCTCACGGGTGACAACGCGTCTGCATTTTGATTTGTAATCGAGGATAGATGTAAATGCCTATGGGCCACAGCAACCACTTACCATCAGGTGGACTGTGTGCTCGTTTGACACCCTATCCTATAAAAAAAAAATTCCAACTCCCCACAGTATAGGGCCAAAATCACAGGATGTGATTATCGCTGCACGGCTGTACTTATCCTTAGGGGTAGAACAAGTGGTAAAATTTAATTTTGTGTACAACTGACTTCAATATAAATACAATGAGAACATTACCAATGTAGTCGAAGTCAATTAAACACGCATTATTAAGGATTACTCAAAAGCTACTGGTCAGATCTTGACCAAATTTATATGCGACCACCTGAGAAGCACCAACTTTCAAATAAAAAACATCGTCAAAATCAGTTCACCCAGAAATAATTTCTTTAATTTTTATGTGTGTTATCTTAGAAATTATTTCTGGGTGAACCGAGAAATAATTTCTGAGATAACACACATAAAAATTACAGTCTAATTGAGAACCTCCATCTTTTTTGAAGGTTTTGATAAAAAAGTTGTCTTGCCTTGATGCGGGTATAGTTCCTTTAAAAAATGAACCGGCCAAGAACCCACTTGGACAGATAGTCACTTGGACCGATAGTCTCTACAGCAAATGGCACAAACATAACGGTCGTCTCTCAAATACTCATTATTGCGCCATTCACTCAGTACACATCGCACTACTGTCGAATCAACAGCTTTATAGCTTGTGTTAAACAACAACAAAGTAATTTTTGGTCGGTAGCTGTTGTTAACCTTGCGCCTCAATAGAGAGCCAATTAAACCATTATGTTGGTATTAACCATAATTCTCATAAGGTAATTAGAGTTACCTTGTTGGTTATAACTTCACAGCTGTCGCATTCAATGGAGAAATTAAATGTCTATCTATCTTTCACAATCTATTTTCAATGGGAATATTAATCAGATATCCAAATATTATTAAAATACGGAAAATAAATCTTTAAGAGTTATAACGTAACAGACCTAACAACCTGTATCTCGGGTGTATGCTAATAGATATACTAACAATATAGTTAATATCGTGAGTGTAAGGAACCAGAGACACTTTTAACATTTTACTGGAAATGAGGTATTCTATCTTAGTACTCAGGGGTGACAACGCATCTGCATTTTGATTCCTATTCGGGAATAGCGATGTCTATGAACCATTGCATCCACTCACTATCAGATTATACTCTTTTTATTCATAAAGAATTGTCGTGAAGCGACAATAAAAAACTAAAGAACCTAACTTAACTATAACGAAAACAACCAAAATAAAATAAATTATTTAAAAATTTGAAAAGTTTTACAGTTTCTTTTATAAAAAAAGGTATGAAGGTGATGATGGGATGTAATGAAGATAGTGATTTACAATATTATTAAAAAAAATAACAAAGATAAAGATACTGCAACGAAGTATGCACAGGCTATGCCTATGATAGGTGCACAGCTCCTGCTCTAGGTACACGCAGAATCTGGAGAAAGCACACGCAGCGTCTGGAGAAGGTACACGCAGCGCTTGGAGTAGACACACACAGCGTCTTGAGCAGGTACGCAGCGTCTGGAGTAGGTCCACGAAACGTCTGGAGTAGGCACGCAGCGTTTGAAGTAGGTACACGCGGCGCTTGAAGTAGGCAAACACAACTTCCGGAGTAGACACACACAGCATCCGGAGTAGACACGCAGCGTCTGGAGTAGGTCCACGCAACGTCTGGAGTAGGCACGCAGCGTTTGAAGTAGGTACACGCGGCGCTTGAAGTAGGCAAACACAGCGCACTAGTAGGCGGAGGCGTAGGCGTGGCCAGGCGACGACGTAAGGAGCGGGCAGAGGCTTGCAGGATCCCGAGGCAGTGCGGAAAAGGCCTTTAGGAGATGCTTCAAGTATCAAAGCTCAAGTCAGACTCCCCCATTCGCCGATTGTTCGGCTTATTTTTTCTTTTTGACGGATCTGGCATAAGAACGGAAAATTATTCTCATTAAATTTGAAATTATTTAAATTAAAAGCAAATTCTTGTAAATGGCCAAGAAGAAAGGAGTATTTTGAAGTAAAAACATCAGGCCGGTAACGATATTTGAATAAAAATTGCCATGACAACCTGATAAACAACGATGTCAAAACATGTCAAATTTTGGTTTTAGGCTCGTAATACAGAAACGGCAAGATTTAAGTGAAAAATGAGATATTATTTATATAGGAAAAAAAAGTAGCGCAACAGCGCGCACGAAACCCGAAATTGCAGAGTTACGGAGAACTAAATAAAAGACCGAAAAAGGTAGACTCCATTGACATCGATTTAAAAAGTGCTGATAACGGGAAAATACGACGTGAAAATGATTTGTTATTGTGTTCTTATGGTTTAAAAATGTTACAGGTTCCTATGGAAATAAAGGTGATGCAAAATATCTAGTTTTGAGATGAATGCAGAAAATAGAAAACAGAATGGAAAAATAAATTTAAAATAGTGTAAAATGATATGTAAGTATGTATAAGCATAACACTACATTTTCCCCCCGACCCTGGAAAATTTTTGACTCAGCAAAAATTTTGACATGTACATTCTAAAATAAACCATGAAAACACAGCTTTGCAGAAACAGACATCACCAGGCAAAATCAGATATACTATCTCTTACATTCATCATCTGCATTCAGGTAAGGGTGGAGTTCACATTCAATGACTACCACTCTAAAAGTGTGTTTTCGAAAGGACATTCAGGCTTATTTAAGGAGTTGTCATCCGCTCCTGCGTGGAAAAAAAACATTTCGAAAGGACATCCAGGCTTATTTAAGGAGTTGTCATCCGTTCCTGAGTGAAGATAAAGTTAAAGAAATTAATCTTAAGCAAGCTTTAGTCGCTATGACTTAAGTAAAGATTAAGAACGGCCAGAGCGGTAGGGCTCAGAGCCAGAGATCAGCAACATCACTAACGAGATGTGTCTGAAATTGATATTTATACATATATACAAACTTATATACAAATATACAAACATATATACAAATGTAGTGTCATGCAAAACAGTATTAGCTGGTTCCACACATCTAATCTTCACTTCGTATTCGAGTTCGGCCTTGTTAAGAAATTTGTACTTAATAATCCTTTTCATTGTTATAATTAAGTGCAAAGTTAAGTTTAAGAAATAAAAATTTAATTAAAAATTGTACCTCTTTAAGTTATCTAGAATAAAAATATTAAAGTGATGAATGTAAGTGAAGTGTTATATGTAGGTCTAAATATAATCCAGATAAGTTGAAAAACTAGATGAAGTTTTGTTTTAGAATTTGGAAGATTGTACCTCTTTAAGTTATCTAGAATAAAAATATTAAAGTGATGAATGTTAGGGAAGTGTTATATGTAGGTCTAAATATAATCCAAATAAGTTGAAAAACTAGATGAAGTTTTGTTTTAGAATTTGGAAGATTGTACCTCTTTAAGTTATCTAGAATAAAAATATAAAAGTGATGAATGTAAGTGAAGTGTTATATGTAGGTCTAAATATAATCCAAATAAGTTGAAAAACTAGATGAAGTTTTGTTTTAGAATTTGGAAGATTGTAACTCTTTAAGTTATCTAGAATAAGAATATTAAAGTGATGAATGTAAGTGAAGTGTTATATGTAGGTCTAAATATAATCCAGATAAGTTGAAAAACTAGATGAAGTTTTGTTTTAGAATTTGGAAGATATGATAAGGATGAGTAAATAAAGAGTTAAGAACGAAAGAGAAAGCAATTCAATCAAAAGGAAATGGATAAGGCGTAGCTAAGGTGAAGAAAAGAAGAACTTTACGTCGGGCGCCAAATTGTCGTGAAGCGACAATAAAAAACTAAAGAACCTAACTTAACTACAACGAAAACAAACAAAATAAAATAAATTATTTAAAAATTTGAAAAGTTTTACAGTTTCTTTTATAAAAAAAGGTATGAAGGTGATGATGGGATGTAATGAAGATAGTGATTTACAATATTATTAAAAAAAATAACAAAGATAAAGATACTGCAACGAAGTATGCACAGGCTATGCCTATGATAGGTGCACAGCTCCTGCTCTAGGTACACGCAGAATCTGGAGAAAGCACACGCAGCGTCTGGAGAAGGTACACGCAGCGCTTGGAGTAGACACACACAGCGTCTTGAGCAGGTACGCAGCGTCTGGAGTAGGTCCACGAAACGTCTGGAGTAGGCACGCAGCGTTTGAAGTAGGTACACGCGGCGCTTGAAGTAGGCAAACACAACTTCCGGAGTAGACATACACAGCGTCCGGAATAGACACGCAGCGTCTGGAGTAGGTCCACGCAACGTCTGGAGTAGGCACGCAGCGTTTGAAGTAGGTACACGCGGCGCTTGAAGTAGGCAAACACAGCGCACTAGTAGGCGGAGGCGTAGGCGTGGCTAGGCGACGACTTAAGGAGCGGGCAGAGGCTTGCAGGATCCCGAGGCAGTGCGGAAAAGGCCTTTAGGAGATGCTTCAAGTATCAAAGCTCAAGTCAGACTCCCCCATTCGCCGATTGTTCGGCTTATTTTTTCTTTTTGACGGATCTGGCATAAGAACGGAAAATTATTCTCATTAAATTTGAAATTATTTAAATTAAAAGCAAATTCTTGTAAATGGCCAAGAAGAAAGGAGTATTTTAAAGTAAAAACATCAGGCCGGTAACGATATTTGAATAAAAATTGCCATGACAACCTGATAAACAACGATGTCAAAACATGTCAAATTTTGGTTTTAGGCTCGTAATACAGAAACGGCAAGATTTAAGTGAAAAATGAGATATTATTTATATAGGAAAAAAAAGTAGCGCAACAGCGTGCACGAAACCCGAAATTGCAGAGTTACGGAGAACTAAATAAAAGACCGAAAAAGGTAGACTCCATTGACATCGATTTAAAAAGTGCTGATAACGGGAAAATACGACGTGAAAATGATTTGTTGTGTTCTTATGGTTTAAAAATGTTACAGGTTCCTATGGAAATAAAGGTGATGCAAAATATCTAGTTTTGAGATGAATGCAGAAAATAGAAAACAGAATGGAAAAATAAATTTAAAATAGTGTAAAATGATATGTAAGTACCTATGTATAAGCATAACACTACAGAATCCAATAAAAGGACTAAAAATTTTTTGCCTTTGAATGCCGCGTAGTGGCGGCGTAAGAATATCCGCTAAGGAGTAGAGTCAATAGTATCATCCTGGGGGTGTCGTAAGAATATCTGCTATAAGGTAGAGTCAATAGTATCATCCTGGGGGTGTCGTAAGAATATCTGCTATAGGGTAGAGTCAATAGTATCATCCTGGGGGTGTCGTAAGAATATCTGCTATAGGGTAGAGTCAACAGTATCATCCTGGGGGTGTCGTAAGAATATCTGCTATAGGGTAGAGTCAATAGTATCATCCTGAGGGTGTCGTAAGAAATATCTGCTATAGGGTAGAGTCAATAGTATCATCCTGGGGGTGTCGTAAGAATATCTGCTATAAGGTAGAGTCAATAGTATCATCCTGGGGGTGTCGTTAGAATATATGCTATAGGGTAGAGTCAATAGTATCATCCTGGGGGTGTCGTAAGAGGCGCTCAGTCGCTACTGAGGGGAACGAAACAGGAGACAGAACAGTCTCGTTATATTAACGCAGAATAATAAAACACCCGCCTTCCAAGCGTGGCAGCAATGGTAAATATCTTCCCTTTGCGGCAATCTATGGGGGCTTTTAATATTCTGTATTGATGATAATGAGGATGATGTGGATATATAGTCTATCATCAATTAACAATCAAAAGCTGTTTTGTCACCTTAGAGGGTCAAGATGGAATGCTTCGTTTACATTATAAAGGGGAGGCCCTTTTTGTTTTATAATTATTCTATTATATATGTACCCTATTTCTATTGTATTATAAGGGGAGGTTCTCTACACTCACGTTACGAAACACACTAGCATATCGCCGGTCGATCCGACCGGTCCGTGCTGCAGCCATATTGCAGCGTGGCTCTACCACGTACATGTGCGGCATAGTAACGCGATCGGCTTAAATTTTAAGTAACCGCTGTTAAGAACACTGTAATATATAGCAGTAAATGAACGTTCCGCTCTGCTGTATGCTTGACACTGATTTTCAGTACTCAGCGTTAAGCCTTGGTAAAGAATATCCGGCGAGCCGTACAATATGATTAATAATAATAATAATGCATTGTTACATAAAAATAAACGTGAAGTCTTGGTAGTCAGGAGATAAATAAATTTCATTTCAGCAAAGAACGTTTGGCGATGCGTGCAGATTGACCCTTTACCATTACTGTTTCAGCCTACCAAAACACCATTGCTGACATAAGCATCCTCCACAGATTGCGTCATAGAGTAATATTTGCCATAGTTGTGTTTTTGAATTCGTCGTAATCGTAACGATGCGCACAAAATGTAATTTTAGTGGCCGCTACATAGAACACTGCTATACAAGAGCGTGAGTTTCTCATGCGCGCCGAACCTCCGCTCACCGGCCGAAGGTTTTCCAATGAGGCCTTCCCCTGATGCCTAGAATATATGTAATAAATAGGTAACGAAATCTTTACAAAATAAAATGTCTTAATAACGTTACGTAATACTATGTTCACACATACACAATTCAATAATTAAATTATGGCGACTTTTATCTATAGCACACAGAAAAGGTATTTTATGCAATCAATTTTCTACCTCCCTAGCATAATACGCACGATTACAAAGCATTGATAGCAGACGTTAGCGTGTAACAAAATAAAGGTTAAGCAAATCTGACTAATACCTAAATATATAATACTATTTGTGTAAATAACATGTTTATCAATTCAACAATTAAAGTTGGATATTGCTAGGTACTTTAATTAATTTTGTATGTTGGTGGTATTTGGTATTCACGTTGTTTTGTTTATTCTTTCTTTTTCACCAAGAACTACCAACATACAAAATAAATGCTCGTGGTTTCTTTACAAAATACATTCAATATCAATGTTACTTTTAATCAGCTATATAAAAAGTAAGTATGTTGGTCCATAGGCGAAACCTAGTTCTACCTGTCATAGCTTGTTCGTGTATATTGAACCTAAAGTTAAGACCTAAATAGCTCCCACTACTGGGCCTGGGCAGTTAGTTCACAGCGCTGCTTCAGATTTGAAGACTACATTTAAAGTCTATGAGATTCTCAGATTCTTCACGAAATTATATACTTCACCGCCACACGTCGGAAATAAGCATTAAAATTGTATTGAGCCATTTCATTGCTGCTAATGGGGATCGAACTCCGGTTGCTCGAGTGTTACGAAATTTATTAAGCACCAAGCACCTGAACTACCAATCAAATTCTGCTTTAAACTATTATTTACGTTCGGTGTCCAGGTGCTGTGATTATCTATCCTCCGATCTTTCATCCCAGCCGGAATCAACTACTGAGGTTCGACCCCAGGAAACGATAATCATATGTATATTATGATTTATGACCCCTTATATGCGGTCGATTTAATAAATAAAAAATAAAGTTACAATTTTATTGCCTATGCATACCTACCTGCCTCCCTTTGCACCCACAGTATCTATAAAATAGGGATGGGCCGAATATGGATTTCACCTAATACGAATATTCGGCTGAACGTTCGGTAAAATTTTTACCGAACCGAATATTCAACCGAACATTATTCGGCAGGATTATCTCGGTACCTAACCAATTTATGTCTAAACGCTCCTTCGCCACAACTGACATGTTATTGCATCATCCAGTACTGAGTAAATTGCCGGCATATGCTTATGTTTTGACCATTTTTGTGAGAAAAAAGTATTCTTAGTGAATATTGATATGTATGTGATGAAAATGAGTGGCAGGAGATCTACTATTTGGACCAATTATAGAAAAACTGACGGCAGTAATATAATATTTCTTTGATTCCAAAAAAAAATTTTCCAAGCTTTCTATTGGCTGTAATTGGAAATAAATCTACAGTGCCTCAAAAACATAACACTATACGCGCTATACAAGCAGATTTAACCCATAAATAAATATACTTTCAACAGTAAAATTATGAAAGACATGGCATTACTCATGTCGTACATTTTCCATACAGTGGATACTTTGAGTACCACTTTAACGAATATTCGGTGATTTAGCCGAATATTCGGCCGAATACGAATATTCGGTCAACCTGCCGAATATGCCGAATACCGAATATAAAACGAATATTCGGCCCACCTCTACTATAAAATATAAAACTCAGTCCCTATTGTTACGCATTATATGGTTAAAAGCTTTAACGGAAAGAATTACAAGGATTACTGACGTTTTCAAACATTAAGATTGTTCGAGATAGACATGGGTTTGACACGCCGCAACGTCGTAGTACAATAGGTCTACGTAGGCTGGACTGACACATCCATATCATATTACTTACTCTTGCGCTATAGAGCAAACGTTTCATTTTAAATGTCCAAGAATTTTTTTTATACATATCATAGATAAGGTTTTCTTTTTTCCTGTTATGACAATGCCCTGAATAATTCTTAATCGAAATGTTGTGTCTAATGTCTATGGACCACAGCATCTACTATAATATGTTGTTTGAATTAAATACTTAAATACTTGTTTAGTCCATCCAGCCCACAGAAATTTAAATATTCTTTGGATTCCTGTGGTCTAGTCGCACATCAACCTGTTAACTATAAGTACATTACATTTTACAGTACACCAGTCACCAGTACCTACATAAGAAGCGGGGATCAGGCAGTTTAAAACGAAATCCATAATCTCATGTGTTGAGCGCCACACCAGATTATAGACATTTCCTTTAAATAGTTTCTACGACATCCGGGGATAATGTAGAGAGATGGATACTCTTATGTCGTGACTTGAGTTGTTGACGGCTCAATGCCGTGGGTTCGAATCCCGCACGGAATAATGTTTTATTAAATAAAAACAAACAAGTGGCAAAATTAAATATTTTGTGCACGTAAGATGTTTTTTGGTAGTCAGGTAATTAGTAAAATAAAAATATTGATTCATTTTATAATAATGTATATTTCTTGTAATCATTAAAGTAATCATAGGTATATAAGCAACTTTCGCATAGTAAAAATTAACAAAAAGGCTATGAAATAAGTATTGCTGTAGGTGTACTTGAATTTTCGTAATTAAAATTTAGATTGTATGGTGCAAATAGAAAAATGTTCGTCATATTCAAGCTTCTCGTTATTCATCCCAGCTTCAGAAAAAAAGATGATCTGAATAAACACTACTTCTTCCCAGCTGAATATTTTCGCCTAATATTGGGCTATTCAGCCGGGAAGCCCGCAGAATATTTGGCATTCGGCGTGTGGCCGAATATACTATTCGTACTTCGTAGCATATCTAGTATTCATTAATTAAACCCAAACAGAGCCAAATGTCTGTCATCTGACAAGAATTTGGGATCAGGTTCTTTTCATTCATTCATTCAATAGATTGTCTCTTTTGGGGGATATTTGCCATAGTTGCCACGCTACAGGCGGATTGGCAGCCGCAGTTTTTTTAGTTGTAATTAGGAAGAGGATGCTACCCATTTCGTAGTTTGTTTATAATCAGCTGTTTAAGATTATTTTAGGATTAATAAACACAGTACACAAACAACAACAGAGTAGGATCCGGGGCTATTGGTTTTGAAATCGTAGGAATTTAATTGAAGAACAATAGCGCTGTGCTCAGTCTAAAAATATCACTCAATGCACTCACCATCATCATAGAAGTATGCATCGTAACTCGCTCAAGGCTCAATTCTTCGCATCCTTAGAAACTAGGATTTGATCCTTGTACTTCATCCGCACTGACATCACAAACGTTAAAATAACTGCCGAAAAAACTCACGTCGACAAACACAAGGTCACAGAAAAAAAGTAACACAATTATATAAAACAGAAACCAACACAATATAAATAAAATTCAATGATAATTAAATAGTTTGATACGGTCACTTCTGATTTCAAGTCATGCGATACCGATTTCAAGGAAGGTGTCACTATCAAAACAGATCACGATAAAGTTTGTAAATACGGTGTTTAGAACGCGGACAACAGAACCAACCCCTCCAAGATACAACGCTGCACTGAATCGGTTGTTCGGTTCGGCTTCGGCTTCGGTTTCGCTTCGGCAATCGGCGCGGCGCTCGGCGTCCGTCCGTCGTCGCGTCGACTAGTCGTTGCTGATCGCCCATCGACTACGAAACGCTGCGCCGTGCCGAGGCGGGCATCTAAACCCGAACTACATATCTCTGTTTCACATTACTTTCACTCAAAAGCATACGACAGACAGAAATAGCAATGTTTCTATTATTGCGTCTTTAAAACTGCATTCATTGCATAAAAGTCTATAATTCCGTGTAGCATAAGGCTTTTCTCACATGGAGCTATTCAAATGAAATCTGTTACAACTCGCAATACTAATCAGTTACTAGATTAGTTAATTAGACTTTTTAATTTATATTTAAAGTCTAAAAGGTGCAGATAGTGGTGCAAAAAAAAACTTTATTTTCTGCACGATTGGGATCAAGTAGGTTGTGCTTTCCTTCATAAATCAAACCTGCCTCATAAAATAGTCCTTCGGAATAAACAGCTTACTGGTGTGATTAAGTATCATTTAGCAAGCTTACTTAAAATGGGGGATTTGGCATGATTGTTTTTCTTTTTAAGTTACGCTTTCTCTATTTCAGTCTATAATTCAATTGAAATTTTTAATCAAGAACATCTTACTTAACTTAAGCACTTGTTCTCGTTGCGAAATTTAAAACGTTGCCCGACGCTACGTCACATCAAGCAAGTTCATCACGAATGACAAACGAAAATGCGTGCCGCTCAAACTAAACACAAGACCAAGAGGAATTGATTGGGCGGGAAATTCTCTACAGACTGATTTCTTTAACTTCATTGTTTTAATTTTTCTTATCCTAAGAAAAATGATAGATTACTGTAACAAATAAATGATTAGTAAGTTTAAGACTACTACAAGCGTGATATTATTATTTGTCGAATAATAATGGCGAGTTATTAGACTATTCGCAATGGGGAATGGCGATTAATCGGTACTCGTCTGTAACAACTATTCGCGGTATCTCTATTTAATATTTCATTATATAGCGTAATAATAATATAAGTACAATCATATCTATTACAAACAAACTGAAAATTTAAATTGTCATACAGTCCTAATACCAGCGGTATAGAGCCAAGAACGTTAGTTTCGTTTTTTTACTGGATGAATGTTGCGGATACAATTCCTTTAGGAACTTCACCGCATGTGGATCTCACAGACCGATAGTCTCTACTGCAAATGGCACGAAAATATAGTCACCTCTCAGAAACTCATAAATATATACCATTTATTTAGTTCAGATGCCGCTTTGGTGCCGCTCTACCGCTATGCTCGGAGGTACCCCTAAGATGAGAAGCTACCAAAGTGTTTTCGACGTAGCATTCCACATAAGGGTTTTGTCTCTCTCCCAATGGAACAAAATATTCTAAAACTGAGAGAACAGACACGAGACAAGAGCCCTACGGATAACGTCGTCCAGAAAACCGTTATGGAACAACGTATAAACAATTTTCTTACATGAAAGTCCGACATGTGATCCCACATTTGTCAACAACGCTACCACATTTACACTGATATATTGAGAGATCGCAGCTGTTAGTTGGATTCCTACGACTATACGCAAGTTTTCCCGTCAAGTAATATATCGAGATTACTTGATGGTCAAGCGTGTAACCAGTGACCAGATTTCTTATTCGAAACAGCTGGAATTCAGTTCTATATTGAAATTAAGAAACAAATCTTTCTGCTCACTCTCACTCTGTACCGACAGAATTTCCCACTGTTGCTGTTAGTTAACTTGTGGAAAATTCTCATTGAGAAAGAATTCGTCACTCATAGCTGTGTAGAATTTAATTACATAATTTCCGTACATAATGATCTGTACATGGAAGCAAGAAAGACGGGCAATGCAGACAGAAAGATTTCTTACAACGATAACTCCAAATTTTATAGGTAAAGTAGCTTAATTCCAGCTGTTAATTTGAATTACAAGAAAGATTTAAAATTTTTCTATATCTATTTTACGATGAATGTCGATTTCTTTTAAAATATTTAAGCTTTTCTCGACTGAACTCGAACATAGTAAGTTAATCTGGACAAAAGATGAAAATATTTTAATGTCCACGTCGCTCTTAATATAGGTATATAATTTATGAATATGGTTTAAAGCTGCAAACCTGAAAAAAAGTAAAAAACGACTTCAAAGAAATAAAATCAATAATACTATTTTACATTCTGAAGTCATAAGAATTATAGCGTCGACTTCTGAATGCGAAATTATTTGATACTTTTGAGTTTTTTGTCGGCTTTTACTTTTTTAAAGCTTCATCGGATATTTTGCCACCCTGACGAGGTAGAATTTCGTCTCCATATTTTATATGGGACCACCCCTACTTAATAAAAAAGAATCACCAAAGTAGGTCCACAAGTGACGAAGATATGTTATATATATACAATTAAAAACATAACCTCATATATCTTGGCTAAAAAGTGATATTGGTTATTAAATGACGTTACCAGTGATGAATGATTTCGATGACATGAAATAAACATACAACAAACAATATCTGCCCGATAAAAATTATATTATTAAGTTAAATTCTATTGCCGTGAAATGAAATAAATTAGAATGAAATATAATATATTTCTTCGACGTAAGATAATTTTTTTTTGTCAAATGTATTTTTCTCCAAATATGATACCATTTTGAAAGAAAGTTTCCCTGATCGGAGAAGAAACGGCTAAATAGTCTTAATAACATATAAAACAAGGAAATTGATATTTGGAGCTCATCGATTCGTAGCGAACTTTACCAGACTAGCTTCCACAAGCAGCACCTGTGCACAAGCAGTGTTGCCAGATGCCTTGAACCTTTTATCTGTATTAGAAACTGCTAAAATCTGTATTAAATCTGTATGCTATTTAAACTTAAAATCTGTATAAAATTTGTATAATATAATAAAACAAAATAGAATAATTGATCATCATTATCATTGCTTCTTTTGAAAAACAAGGAATAACTACTAACGTGATAAGTTGATAAAGTTTGATTATCGTTATTAAATAAAAATAATTTAAAAATATAAATAATTCTATAAAAATTTTTTTTATAGAATTAGGGTGACAAACGAGCACACAGTACACCGATGGTAAGTGGATACTGTGGCTCATAGACATCTACATTTATCCTCGATTAAGAATCAAAACGCAGATGCGTTGTCATGCCTGAGGACTAAGATGGAATGCCTTGTTGCCAGTAAAAAAGGGTCTCAGGATTTCTACACTCACTATACGAATCACAGCAGTATTACACTTCTATTTTACGCTGGTATTCTGTGAGAGCGCGGTCCTTCCCCGGTTGAACTGACTCATTCGTGCTGCAACCATAATATAGCTGCAGCGTGGCTTTACCAAGTATAAAATATACACTATACACAATTTTTTTTAATTAGCAAAATTGAAAACATTAATTTAAATAAACATTGTATTAAAACTCAAACATTTGCAACAAACGAACATATAATTATTATTTTCAGTCATACATATTTTATAATACGCTTGTAATTCTGCAGTACCAACTAATTACGTTGTGAAAAAATAAATTAACCAAAGCAATGATGTGTTTAACGCGGTATCTAGTCACCTATTTTGCTTCGTTCTGTTTTAAGTTGAATATTATGGTAATCCAATCAATAGAGTTAGAAAATTCTGTATAAAAATCTGTATCCAGTGCTAATCTGTATCAAACACCGAAAATCTGTATAAATACGGGGAAATCTGTATATATGGCAACACTGTGCACAAGTACGACGCACGTTTCAGTCGTCGCCCTCCTCGATCCTCTATTAAAGGGAAGTGGACGCACGACACGATGCCGCCTCTGACAAAGACTTTTAAACGAACATGACATTTCCAAATCCATCACACACTCAAATGTTTTTCCAAAATACAAATTATTTAGAGAACTTACTGAATACACTTCTTGTAATTTCACATGGGACCACTTACATTTCTCTCTCGCAGAACTTGCAATTTAGCTACATAGCTGCCACGATTGTCAGGCGGGTTGGCAACCGCTGTAGGTATATTATTTTCTTGTTTTTATTAGGAAGTCAGAAAACGCTGTTGTCGATCTTTTGGTATGTTTTCCTCCTTTTTAAATCAAATAAAATAATTTATAAAATTATTTGTCATCGTTGTTTTGAGCCATTGTGTACAATTGAATTCCAACAATTTGGTCACCTTAAGCTTTGCCTAAGCTGAAGCTTTGCTTAAGCTTGGTGGCCATATCAAAACTAGACACAGGAAGACAGAAACAAAAACACAAAGTTGTATACTATAACTAATATATTAAGAACAAAATAGAAAACAAACTTTGGCAATAATTCGGAACACTTACAAAAAATACATACATAATACCAGAGATGCCGCGAATAGTTGCTATGGCGAACAGTAGATTACCAATTACTCGCCATTCCTCATGACGAATAGTCGAATACTCGCTATAATTATTCGACATAGAAAAAGGAATATGGATGTGAAGGAGGCGAGAGAGGTGTGTCAGGATCGTGCCAAATGGAAGTCTGTAGTCTCTGCCTACCCCTCTGGGTGACAGGCGTGAGTGTTTTATGTGTAAAAAGGAATATACAAAATAATTTCTTTGTTATCAATTAATAACATTACACTTTCAGTAGTCTCTTGAACTTGCCTATCATTTATACGAGTATGTTAGTGTAATCTAACAAAATCTAATATTATGACTTATCATGGCAAACCTTTTATTGTACGTAACTTATTTTAGGGGGAATAACCTCATTATTGAAAGAAATGGCGTCCAAAAAACCTTGCTTAGACAATGAAAAGGGGGATGTCGTTTCAGAAAATCATGAACTATTTTGACCATGTTTCGAAGAAACTAAATCTACGAGAACAGAGCAGCCTAATTAAGAGTAACCCAATGATACTATTGCTGATGAAATTGCCTACTACATCAGGTTCGCAAAGGCTGACAGAAGTTTAAACCCATATGAATGGTGATCTTTGAGTACCAGTAAGAATCGATTCCCAATTTTAAGTAAGCTTGCTAAACTATACTTAGTCACACCAGCAAGCTCTGTTTATTCAGAAAGACTATTTTCTGAGGTCGGATTGGTTTACGAAAAAAAGCGCAACCGACTCGATCCCAGTCGTGCAGAAAAATTAGTTTTTCTGCACCACAATCTACCACTTTTAAACTCTGAATATTAATTAAAAAGCCTTATTAACTGCAACATGACTGATTTTTGCTAACTTTTATATTTTTAATGATGATGCAAGTAATTATTTTGTCTATCCATAGTGTTTCTGTCCATATAATATAAGTTTATTTTATTGCTAAACTATTCGCCGAATATCGAATAATGAACACTAATACTCGCTATTCGACGAGTAACAAGAAAATGCCGAGTAATGCCGAATACCGAATAATAGCGAGTATTCACGGCATCTGTACATAATACATAAACACTCACGCCTGTAACCCAGCAGGGTAGGCAGAGACTACAGACTTCCATTTGGCACGATCCTGACCCACCTATCTCGCCTCCTCCATATCCATGTACCTACGCATACATGCTCGTCGTTTAAGGGTACTCCTAATTTTGCCCGTTTTCAATATTGTTTCCAAAAAATCTACTTAAAAAAACTAACTACACTACACATTACTAAAATGGACTAAATATATTTGCTATAATATCAACTGTCAAAATGGCGTCGATAAAGAAGCGCCCTTTGACCCTTTATTATTTGATTGACTGATGCAGAGCTATCGTATCATAGAGACAAAGCTGTAGTTTTTGAATTATAAGAAAGTGACCATATTTACCGGATCACCATATTACCCTCACGTACTATATTTTGAGTAACATCGAGTGCTTAGTAACGGAATAATAAGTGATTTCATTTAGTAAAGAGAAGCTACATGCTGATTTTTCAAAATTTTCGATCAACGTCCATGCGGTCCTATGCGTACAATAAATTCAATAAAACTATTTAGTTGCAGCCACGCCGCTCATTGGACTAAATCTGGTTGCGCGGCTAAATCGACGTCTAAACGAGACGGGAAAAAGAGATCTGTCACGTAAAATTAAAAAAAAAATAGCGTTACGTTTCATATATTATAAGTAGTTTCTAATCACATCACTAGTTACTTTTTAAACCTCAAAATTTAAACAGTCGTGTTGTTTGGGATTTGTTTGGCAAGATAAGCCGCTCGCCTTCATACAATATGGAGATCGGTCAAGTGACTGATCAGAGTCTGTATCTGAGTTGTCACTGTCACCGAACGATACTATTATAATGTATTCTATGTGTGTGTGTGAGAGAAATTGTTAGTTTATTGTTTTAATTGTTATGATATATATGACGGACGATTGTTTTTGTGTGCGCAGTTTTCCTCACTCAAGAAATGACAGCCAGTTTTGTATTGGGGAAAAACGGTATGGCTTCCGCAAAAAATAAAGAAAAGAGTCTTCTTACTCCACACTAAGAGTCAGTAGGGAGATAAGTCAAAGGTGTAATAGAGGCATCTTAGCATTGAAGTAATAGCACGTAAGTAATTTATACTTTGATGCCTTTAGGCCTAACATTTTGTACTCTATAAGTCCAATATTGGAGCAACGCTTCATTTTTGTTACCCAACTCTTAGAGTCAGTGGGGGATTTAACATCACTTTAATGGTATATATAATAGCTGATCCATTGGTTCAGGGTATATTTATTTATTTATTTATTTATACTTTCATGCACAATAAAGTACATATGGCGGACTTAATGTCATAGGGCATTCTCTCCCAGTCAACCATATTTATTCTATAATTCAACGCAGACTAGTCGCGCGCGGAGGCAGCTTTGCTAATGACCCAATGTAATAATTCGTACCTTATGTATTTATACTTACCTATACTTATAAAACGTAATATATAGAAAAAGTTAATTCAAAAGACAGATGTGAAATTTGCCGCCTCTTAAATTCCGCCGCGGGCCTCCTTGACCAAATCAAATACATTGTTGCTCAAATAATAGGCGCTCGGCGTAAATCCATTGAGAATGCAATCAAAAAATCCTTGTCGGTATCTATAGAATTATTAATTAAGATTTTAATAAGTGATTTAGCACATGGCGTTGAAAGAATCCTGAATCCATCTGTAATTCCCCTGGTGTTGCAGTTGTTGTGGTCCAATTGGGGAGCTCTGAGGAATTCTTCGGATTAATTCCAGCCGCCAAATTTCACGAGTACACGTCGCGTCAAAACTCACGATACCATCCACACCATCTGTATGCTTGGTGGTCCACCACTGAACGTTTCACTAGGAGTTTTCTTCCTCGTACGACCCCTCTTTGGAATCGTTTACCACCGGCGATCTTTTCGGACCGATACGACTCAGGGATCTTCAAGAAAAGAGCCAACTCCTGTCTAAAATTACGACAACGCACCTGCAATTCCTCTGGTATTGCAGTTGTTCATGGGCGGCGGTAGTTAGTTACCAGCAGATGAGCCACATGCTCGTATGCCCCCTCGTGTATAAAAAAAGGTATGTGTGACTTTCAATAATAGGGTGAGAAAATGTGTGATCAGAGAGAAGTGTAGTTTGCAAAATTTTGTGTGCAGAATGTGCAGAAGTGCTCCCTAGACGGTAACTTATCCACCATATTGGGGATATATTGCAATGAGTTAAGTTAAACGTATGGGTATCATGTATGCGTAGATCTATTTTTTATTTCTTTAAATAACGTTACCCTTACAGTAAGATTTTCTCTTCTGTTGTGGAGAGAAGACTTACTTTCATAAATTGCACAAAGACACACATCCAGACGTGGATCAATAATTTGTAGGCCACTTACAGTTGTATATAATAATAATAATAATAATAATAATAAACATTTATTTCTCCCACTTTTTACATAGTTACAATAGTTTCATAAATAGTTAAAGTTGTATATCCATATAAAAAACTTCTGTTTCTGTATCTGTTTCTCGTGGCGTGCAGGATTCGAACCTGAGGGATTCGACCCTGCAGAGTTGCTACCAAAAGGTTAGCCACTGCTCCACGCAGCCGTAAAAACCGTTGTGTGAGAGTATATGTATTATGTAATATTGATATTTAAGTTTTATTTTATAACTAAATAATCTATAAGATAAAGTAACGATAATCAAAATGTATTATCCCATCTGTACCTGTACCTTATAAGTTGACTAACTTTAAGACAGGCCTTATACTTTCCAATTAAGACTGGAATGTAATAAAAAATATTTTAACTTTGATATCATCAATGAGATCTACCTGTTTTTAAACGATTAATCCGTCATATTTTAAGATTCACAAGATTTGCCTTCGAGAGGTCATCCGTAAAGTACTGATTTGTGAGCCATAGACTTCTGAGAGAATTGGTTAAACATAATATACTCGTACATATAATATGAGAACAAAATGTTACTGTTAATGTATTTTGTAGTATGAATATTTAAATTCAATATGCACACTAACAGCATTAGCATTACTATTGGAGCTTACCTTATCGAGATAAAATTTAAATTTAATAGGGGTTAGAGTATAAAGTTGCCGTTTTAAGTTGCCTCGCCACTTTGAATTAAAATTTAACCTGCATGGTAAAGATCATTGAATAAAATTTTTTTTAAACAAAAGTTATAGATATGTTTCAAAAAAACATTCACATTCAAAAATATGTTCCAAATTCAAACATTTTATGACGTGTTATTATTTGACTTTCAATTTTTTTTATATTCAGTGTTTAAATTAAACATGGAGACCTCAGTTACGGATTAAAAGGCTTTGAAAAAAGACCAAAGAAAAAAAATATTTTAAAATATTGGAGTGTATGTACACGTACCGTACAAAATTATTACTTCAATGATTTATAACAAAATTTTCTTTTAATTATTTAAACCAGTAGGATTAAATCTCAAAAAGAGTTGTGTTTTAATCCTTAGTACCTAGTGAGTTTAGTGCGTTAAAGTAAATGCTTCTCGTTTACAGGGAAGAACCAAGTATATTATAAGTTATAACCTATGAAGAATTTCTTGCAGTTTTATTATTACTCGATTCAGGCGGTGGCTTAGCAAGATCATCCGTTATGCCGAAAATATTGCAGCATTAATTTTAAAATAAATATATGGTAAAGTTAAGGATTAATGTTAAGGATTATGTTAGACGAAAACACGAGTTCGTAAAATTTTCTCGATAGAAAAATAATCCAAAGTTACCTTTAAAAAATAAACAATAAACCGCTGTTATTCATAAAATAGGGTGAGTGGGGGGAAGATCGAACGGTTTTTTGATGAGATGAGCAGTGTTGTGTTTGACGTCTTGTAGAACTGTACATATTAACTTAAGCTAAAATTATACCTATAGTGAATAAAGTACAAAGAGCATATTTTTATGTCATATCGATAAATCTCTGTTATATTTATGCGAAAGCAAAAAAAAATTAATTGCAATATTTTTATCGAAAGAAAAAAGCATAGGGAAAGATGAAAGGGTGGTGGGGAAAGATCGAAGTAGTTTCTAAAATCGTTCAAATTAATGTCAGACGATATTGACGGTCAGTAGGCTACAACTTTAATTGTCCTGACACTTCAGAACTGTCTTTAGTATCAAAATACCTTCAAATAACACAGATAACACAAATTATTTGTTTTTTATATTTCAATCTTGCCCCACCGGGAAAAGATTGAACTAGAGGTTCTCAAACTTTTCACTTTACTTCGATAAGATTATACAGAAAATAAAAGATATCAATCATATAAAATCTTTTATTGTAAATGCCAAGATAATTTTAAACACAATTACGTACATGTACCTTTTACCATTTTCGTCAACAAAATGTGTAGCACAAAACGTAAAAAATTAAATATTTCAAAATCAAACAGCTAACCAATAAATAAGCAAGAATAAATGAGCAAGAAAATCAGCATAAAGTGGTTAACTTCTTAGTGGCTGCCATGTTTCGCCTGGTGAGTGAGAGTTCCGGATGCCCGTTCTTTTTCCCCTTAAGGCCACCCGAATGTTGAAGTTTGCTAGATAAACCGATTTGACGTTGCATTGTTCTAGGAGCTGTGATGTTGCATTTACTAGCGAGTGTCTGTTGGTCTTTCCTCTTTCTTTAAGTTCCTACTCCCATTCCTACGAATTCTGTTCCTATAACTTATGAGAAGGCAACGCACAAGTAACACTCCTGTTGTTTCTTGTGTCTATGGGCAGCGGGGAAATCACTTAGCCATCAGGTGACCCCCTTACTCTTTTTGCCTCTCTTATAATATACAAAAAAAAAAATAAATACCTTTAGATAATACTAGTCGAAATTGTGCCGCTGACAATTTATATATATATCATATAGGTACACTTTGAGAACATGAGACCATTAGTATGACTTTCGAAAACGGGGCAAGATGGAAACTTTTATATGTTTATCTTACCCCGTCGAATATTAGCGGGTAAAGACGGAATGTTACAATAAATCCTAAAATACAAAAAGTAGCGACATTTAGACATAGCAACATAACTAACAATTAAAAATAATAAGTATGTATACAAATAAAAAACTCGTACCTACGTCGTAAATGAAATTACACGACACGGGGTAAGATTAAAACACCCAACTTGCTCGCGTAAAATTCACAGCGTAGATATTCCCCTATAACACGCAACCTATCCCTCAAAACGACAAGTGCTGACTTAGGTGTAGGACGTAACAAAATGGCGGTCTTACGAATGTTGCCTGCATTGGATAAATTACACAAAATCTGTTTTTATTGATGCTTTTGACGTGACAACGTCTTATAAATTGGTTTGCCGGGTGACACTTCAAGAAACTGCGTTACGCTCCGCTCACGTTATGCGCTCACAATGAGAGCGAGTGAGAGGCACGCGTCCCTTCCACTCGGGCATGGTTAGCCCGCCTAAGAGCGAGAGAGACAGACATAAAAAGTGTTATTTCATCCTTCTTCCTACTATACGAATGAATATTCACATTAAAATTATTTTACCACTCAAAGTCGTTGTCACGTAAAACTTTCGCCCGTATACCGACTTTACAGGCAACCAATTTTTTTTTGTGTTACCCCGTTTTTCATCTTCCCCCCACTCACCCTACTTTAAATAAGATCATGAAACTTTGCATACTAACTGAACTAACTATAAGCAGTGCTTATGTTATTTACTTTTTTTTAAATACCATTATTTTCACTGTAAAAAGAAATTACCTAAACTATGGGCTTCTTGAAGCTCAACGTTGCCAGATATACTGTAATTACAGTAGATCTACCGTATTTTCACGCCGTCTACTGGACAAGTATTTTTATAAATACAGTGTATGGAGACATTGTATTTTTTTCAACCAAAAACAAAATTTCGTTTTATAATGAAAGCTACTTATGAAAAATATCGTAAATTATGAATGCGACGAATGCGTCCGCCGACACAAAAGAGTAGGTACATGGCACAAACTAATAAGAGTACGTACATGGTATTCCCCCTAGGAATTGGGGAATTCTCAGTATCGGCCGCACCATAGACGTAAGTATTATTCGGGTAAATCATAGACGTAAATAAATGAAGTTGGATATGCCATAGTGTTGTTTTAATGTTATTGATGTGTCATTTAAATTGTCTGGTATATCGTCTTAATATTCAGTTCTAAAATGTTACGCTTAAATATTTTCTGCTGTAATTTAAATTAAGTTTTGAGTGTAAATCGTGATATTTTTTTTTTTGTGGAAATTATGTGTCGTGCAAGGGATATTTCTACAGAAAGTGAGAGTGGTCCATCAACTCCTAAAAAATAAAAAAACAACGTTATAAAAAATTTAGAGATCCAAAAGAGCCGTACCGTGCTATTTGTTTAATGTAAGATGCGAAAATGTCCGCAAACAGAGTGGCTTCGAAGAGGCACAGTGAAAAAATGACGGCAACTGTAGAAATTTTCTGCTACCTGACAAGATGCTAAAATCTTTTAACTCTGAAGTTTACAAAAAATTGGAGGCAATCGACAGTGACAGTGATTAAACTATTTTGTCTATTAAAATATTGAGATATTTAGTTAGTTTGCGTATAATATATTTAAAATAAATGCATATTTTGGTTCATTAAAATGATTTCCTTTTAATACGTCATTTAATTACACTGTAAAATACACTGTATTTTTTATAAAACACTGTATTTTTCTCTCAAACACCGTAATTTAAAGTGGACAACACAGTATTTTCGAAAATCTGATCTGGCAACCCCGAAGCTTGATTCCTGCCGCCCGGTCAGTTTCGCTTCGGCCTTCGAAGGGGGAGGTTGTGTCGCTTACGATCAGAATACACATTACGCAACAGGACGACGTAAAATTAAAATGGGAAATAACCGTAATAAAAATAAGAAGCGACTAAGTTGGCGTTAAGAAACAGGCATAAATATGATAAACCTAATGAAATAAGTATCTAACGACCTATCTTCTTACAGTATTAGTGATTACAAACATGTCGGTACATAGCATACGACGCGCGCTTAAGTGGGGGCGAAATTAGAATTTGAGCTGACTTACTATATCCTCTTAAGGCCATGTATTCCTGCAAAAGTAGGATGCATTTAGCGCTGTCCCGGCCGCGCACGAATTATTTCGCACGGACTCCAAGGCAGTAAACTTGCACGACCCAACCAGCAACACAGTATAGAAATAAGCAGTAGGATGACTTTTTATTTGACTTTACAAATGCATTTTTTATGATCAAACTTTTTTTATTATAGCGATAAATTAGAGTTACATAATAAAAAGAAAATTAACAACCAGTTCGCTTTTGATAGGTATGGAAACTGTATGAGTAGAGAACTGTTTTTAAGTTTCGTGTGAACACACACAACGCTAGGGGAGAAAGTCAAACTTACAGTGAAATTCATTATAACTTTAAAATTGTTACGAGCTTGAGGTTCGTGACAATAAAAATTGCCGATAGAATTACCTAAATTAACACTTTAATTTTCTTTACACAAATTAAGACTTAAAACACCAATAATTAATCACACTGATTCACTTTATTTCGCTCCGAAGCTTCGCTTGTCTCGCCAAATTCAATACTTCCCCGATCGCGTATTGCCGCGCCTTTATATAGGGCTCTTCCACGAAAACATCCAGAATATTCCAGAATATTCGAGTAAATACGCGCGCCAACCGACCAAGTGCAGAAAGTTCGAGTGTGGAACTTCTAGAAAGTTTAGTTCTTCAATTTGATACTAGATGTCGCTGTCGGTTAAAAAAATTAGTCATGTCATTTTCTGGAAAGCTCTCTCCTCGCTCTGTTACCTGACGCTAGTACCATGAGATGAGATGTCAACTTAGCCGCGCAACACTGCCCCCTCCTAAGACATGCTCGTCCCGAGCATTATCGGCCCCATAATAACGCGCCAGGCGATCCACATGGACGATTTTAGGAGTCCCTCTTGCGCCTTTCTGTATCCGGTAGGTTACATCGTTGATCCTGGTCACAATCCGGTACGGGCCGTCCCATTTAGCTTGAAGCTTAGGAGATTTCCCTTTGCTGCGGACTGGATTGTGCAACCACACTAGCGAACCTTCGTCGAACCCTTTGTTGTTCATTTTGCGGTCATACCGGGTTTTCGTCTTTTCAGACATTTGCTGGCCCGATTGTCTGACGTGCTCGTAAATGTCATTCATTTTGTTCCGCAAGTCATTTGCATAATCGGTTATACTGCGTGGGGCATCAGGTGGTATCCTGGTGATCAGGTCTGCAGGCAGCCGTAATTCTCTTCCAAAGTTTGCGAAAGCTGGTGTCACTGCTGTACTTTCGTGAACAGCGCTTCGATATGACAACAAAAACGGTTGTATGTGCTTGTCCCAATCTCGTTGCCGATTGTCTACAACTTTTGCTAGGTACCTCTCCAATGTCTGATTAAATCGTTCTACCGTTTTATGAGTACCCATAACTCGGCAAGTTTCCTGGAATATTTGAGACTCAAAATTCCTTCCTTGATCGCTGTGGATCTCTAAAGTTACTCCAAAACCACAGAAGACTTCATGAACAAGCTTATCAGCAACTGTTGAAGCTTCTTGATTTGAAATGGCGAAGACTTCTGGCCACTTAGTGAAGTAATCCATCACAACCATGAAATACTTGTTACCGCTTTCACTCTCCGGAAACGGTCCCGCCACGTCAATGGCTATTCTCTCCCATGGTGCACCAACATTGTACAACTTCAATGCACCTCTACTACGAGTCTGAGGTCCCTTTACAGCCGCACAACTTGTACATTTGCGACACCTGTCCTCGACATCGTTTCGACAGTGGACCCAGTAAAACCGTTCTCAGAACTTCAGTAGAGTTCGTTTAACTCCCAGATGGCCTCCTGAACAATCATTATGGTACAGCCGTAGAACATCCGGTACTTTAGCTTTAGGGACAACCATTTGCAAAGGACAGCTGTCTCCCCGAACATTTTCCCATTTACGGCACAGAACTCCATCCTGAAGCAGCAAGCTGTCTCACTGGGCCCAATAGCTTTTAGTGGTCGAACTCATCGCTGAGACGTCACTCCACTTGGGCTTGGGAGCACTGGCCTTTATCCAGTCCAGAATCGGCTTGATGTCCGGATCTTCCTGCTATGCATGTAGTAAGCTGTCCTTCCACTCGTTGCTGATGTGGTCTGCCCTGAGCATCCTCACGGATACCACTTCCTTACTCTCTTGCCTAGTACAGTGTTTGCAATCTTCAGGACAAGGTCTTCTTGACAATGCATCTGCGTTGCCATGAGATTTCCCGGTGCGATGTTCGATCTCAAAGTCGTATTCCTGCAGTAGTTCCATCCACCTCGCAACTTGTCCTTCTGGGTTTTTAAACTGCAATAGCCATTTTAGTGCAGCATGGTCAGTTCGTAAGTGAAATTTTCGTCCCTGAAGATATTTGCTAAAATGTTGCAACGACTTTACCACAGCTAGCAATTCGCGTCTTGTGACACAATAGTTCCTTTCCGGTTTTGACAACGACTTGCTGAAGTACGCTATCACAACCTCTTGGTCACCATTCCGTTGAGACAACACACCGCCAAGTCCTATATCACTTGCGTCTGTGTCAACTATAAATTCTTTGCTTGCATCAGGGTATCCCAAAATAGGTGTTTTGCACAGACGGTCCTTGAGCTCCTGGAATGCGATATTGCAACTTTCATCCCAGCAGAAATGTCGCTTCTCCTCGGTTAGCTTGTGCAGAGGTTTGGCTATATCTGCAAAGTTCTTCACAAATCGCCGATAATAGGAGCACAAACCCAAAAATGCTCTAACCTGCGTCTTGTCTTTTGGAACCGGCCAATCCTTGACAGCGGCGATTTTCTCCGGATCCGTACGGATACCTTCTTCCGACACTACATACCCCAAAAAGTTGACTTGCCGTTTGAATAGTTAACATTTCTTCGGACTCAACTTGAGGTTGGCACTCTGAATCTTCATGAGCACGCGTTCCAGATTCTGAAGGTGTTCCTCAAACGTACGGCCCACGATGATGATGTTATCCAAGTAGACCAGACAGGCATCGCCAATTAGCCCAGTAAGTACAAGCTCCATCAGCCTTTCAAACGTTGCTGGAGCATTGCACAACCCAAACGGCATTACTTTGAATTGCCACAGACCCTTTCCCGTCGAGAACGCAGTTTTCTCCTTGTCTTTAGGGTCAATTTCAACTTGCCAGTAGCCACTTTTTAGATCCAGCGTGCTAAACCACTTTATTCCTGTAAGCATGTCCAGCGTGTCATCAATTCTTGGCAAGGGATAGCTGTCCTTCTTTGTAACGTCATTCAGACGGCGGTAGTCAACACAAAACCGCATGCTGCCATCCTTCTTCTTTACCAGCACCACTGGTGAACAACATGGACTAGAGGAAGGTTCAATAACACCATCCTTCACCATTCCTTCAATCATGGTTTCCACTTCCTTTTCACGTGCTACCGGCAAACTTCTTGGTCGCTGACGGATAGGCAATTCTTCTCCTGTGTTTATTTTGTGTTGAAATAAGCCAGTCTTTCCTATGTCAGCATCGTTTGATGAGAATACATCGGCATACTTGAGTAACAACTTCTTCGCCTTGACCATTTCGGTCGGGGAGAGAACGCTGCGACAGTCTTCCAAAAGTGTGGTCACCCTCGTTTGTGTATCCTTGTTGGTGGTCTCACTCGATAGATATTGTCACTGACGTAACTAATCCACTTCCTCAGAAGTACCAACCAGCGTGCCTTTTTCTATAATCTGTTCCCGGTCACAAAGGTTCAGCACACGTACTTCTGAGATGTCAGTGGTTCTGACCAAAGTTCGAGCCACTTTCCATGGAAGGTCATTGTTTACCCTTTCCACAAGTACACAACGGTGAGCTTGCCCATCGTTTCGGGGAAGACTAACCGGAACAATCGTTTCCGATCTCGGCGGAAGAACAATCTTCTTAATGCTGTACACGTTCCCTAGTAACGCACCTTCCATAAAAAGTTCCTCCTGTCCACATTTCAAAACACCTTGCTTAACGTCGATCTCACAACATAATTGTTGTGAGATTTTATGAGGAGTAATCTCCTCATAAAGTCTAGGCCCAGGATGTAGTCGTCCGTTATATCAGCCACGATGACATTATGCAGGTAGATCACGTTGCCTAGCTTTAACTCCATCTCCTTCTCTCCACGGACGGGTATACGCTGACCGGTGGCTGTTACCAAATTAATGCATTCTCGGTTGTATGCGGAGTCCCCAAGGAACTTACTTATAAGTTGGGAACTAACAACCGTACGAGAGGCTCCAGTGTCTATGGTCAGTTCGCACGGCATTCCGTTGACCTCGCCCTTGATGATTAGACTGTTCCCATCGTGGGTTTGTGAGATCGAGATCCTTGGGTCTCTTTGAACATCAGCCAGCACCCGCCCCGCAGTTCTGGCTTTTACTCGTTTCCCTGCTACTGCTGGGCGGTGCTGTTGGCCGCACTACCCTCCTGAGATCGTTCAACTTCCCTTTCTAGGGTTCGTTTAGGGCAGCTGGATCGAAGATGGCCCTTTTCCCCACAGCCATACCACCTAGGGCTGTATTCTCTGTTGCGGTCGCGAACTGTAGCTGCTGCAACCTCCCTGACGCGATGGGAACGGTGATCCTGCCGCACGGCTTCCACCTCCAGTGCATGGGCCAAGGCGTCCTTAAGCGTCTCGTGGTGCTCGAGCCTCACAGCAGCTGTCTGCACCAGGTTCCCTTCAATGAGCGCAGGTACAGACCGGTATGCTTTTCGCACCAGCTTCTCCACCTCTAGAGCCCACTGCTGCAGGTTTTCGTTGATGCGCTGCACGCGATCTTTAAGCTGCGCACGAAAGACGTGTTCCAGGTGAGCGTCGCCATATCTCAACTCCAGTGCCTCAAGGAGTTGCTCATAAGTCACTTCCTCACCGAGAGCTTCCAGAACTGTTAAGGCCTGGTCGCGCAGGCCTACTGTGAGAGCAGTCATGGCCTGACTTTTATTCCAGCCGTTCACCTTCATAACAGCTTCAAACTGGATTTTGAAGGCCGACCAGGAAGAAGTCCCGTCGAACGGTGGCACCTTAAACCCACGTAGCGAAGGTGTTGCAGCTACTACGGGAGCTGTAATTGCATCCCCCAGTTTGAGGTCAGCGTATTCTTCACGTCAGCCACCACGTTGTCAACCCGATTGTTCACTTGGTTGATTCGGGTTTCAGATTTCTCGATTCGGGTTTCAGCTATCGCGATTTGGGTTTCAGCTTCCGACAGGCGGTTATCATGCTGAGCAACCCTATCCTTCACCTCGTTTATCTCCTTCGCGAAGGTAGCGTGAAGGTCCTTCATGAGGAGCATTTGCTCTTCCAACCGACGGGCCTGTTCATCCTGTCCGCTCTGCAGCTGCTCTTTCAACTGACGGACCTGTTCCTCCTGTCAGCGAGCCTGTTCCTCCTGTCGGCGGGCCTGTTCCTCCTGCTGCTCTTTCAACAGACGGGCCTGTTCCTCTCGTCCGCGCTGCAGCTGCTCCTGTAGCATCGCCATCAGAGCTCCTAAGTCAGGTGCTGCAGATGTAGTAGCAACTGACGGGCCCGCAGCCTCCGTGGCTGGCAGTTGGCCCTCCGACGTCTGCGGCGTTGCACCACCGAATCTCCTCTGGTCCGTCTCATGCTGGCGTTGACTGCGGGTACGGACACCCTCCGTTTCCTCCTTAGGTAAAATCGGCATGATTTTATCCCACTTCTGACACCAATTGTTACGAATTTGAGGTTCGTGACAATAAAAATTGCCGATAGAATTACCTAAATTAACACTTTAATTTTCTTTACACAAATTAAAACTTAAAACACCAATAATTAATCACACTGATTCACTTTATTTCGCTCCGAAGCTTCGCTTGTCTCGCCAAATTCAATACTTCCCCGATCGCGTATTGCAGCGCCTTTATATAGGGCTCTTCCACGAAAACATCCAGAATATTCCAGCATATTCGAGTAAATACGCGCGCCAACCGACCAAGCGCAGAAAGTTGGAGTGTAGAGCTTCTAGAAAGTTTAGTTCTTCAATTTGATACTAGATGTCGCTGTCGGTTAAAAAAATTAGTCATGTCATTTTCTGGAAAGCTCTCTCCTCGCTCTGTTACCCGACACTAGATGGCGCTAGTGCCGTGAGATGAGATGTCAACTTAGCCGCGCAACACTATTAAACCACAGGATTTATATTTATTGCCAGCAATATTTAGTCTGTGACAACAATTATATGAACTCGTCAAGAACTGATTTATTGGTGCACGCAGAAAACTGACACAGGTCCGTCGTCCATAAGCGCCAGCGCGCGGACTGGTCAGGCTTGCCGAGCCGCCGCGCTCGCGCTTTTAGGAGGTATCTAAATATAGTAATTAACACAATATTTTTATCAAGTCAAACTCTGCGAATTTGTCTGTTAAAATTAAGTGACTTTATTTGAGTACAAAATTTAAGTGTAAAATGTTAGTGGTTTAGTCATAATATTGAAAAAACAATACAAAAAGGGGTCACTTCGGGTTTTTTTTCTATCGAGTGAAGTTCTTTAGATTTTGTAACTGAATGCGATTTTGACTAAACTAGATCCTTAACTAATAGTATATATTTTTATCAGAATTTAAAACACTAATTTCTATGCCTCAGATGGTTTAAGAGAACTCAAAAGCGCGGTCTCTGCGAAATACCTAGCCTTAACACAAGTCACCACTTAGAATTGGCGTATTGTTCTTTGAGTTTAAAGCGATATTATTATTTTTCTGTTCATTTTTGCGAGAGTGGCCGCTATACGCGTCGCGTGAGTTTTCCCGTATCTATTGTCTTCGTATCGTTCGTTCGTTCCATTCTTTTTGAGTTGAAGATGGGAATTAGGGAAATTTATAGGATAAGGATATAAACATAGAAATGCAAATACTTTGCATTTCTATGTTTAAATATTTGATTTGGTTAGATCATTGAAATTAAGGAGATATGCACCGTTTTCATAGCATTTCAAAGGTATACAATACCCTCAATATACATAACTGGCTTATGTATACTGTAACGGCTCTAAACATTATGACACTATGTACGAGTAGTGCCATGGTGTCATTATGTTGAGGGAAGGAGGGGGTAGGATGAATGATTTTATTAATACTTTCGGTGCTTATATCATACATTTCATTTTTTGTTTCACTCTATATTTTTAATTTAAATCAAAGTAAATTTTAAAATATGGAATATAAAACAGTATGTAATATACTCTGTGGTCATGAATGAACTCATACTAGCGCTATTTCAAAATATTTTTATTGATAGTAAAATAAGTAGAAAAAATATTCGAAGACATTGAAAGCTCGCCAATGCGCATTGAGCGGTGGATAATTCCTGAAAATCTCTCAGTAATTAGAAGAGGCCTGTGCCCAGAAGTGGGGCGTAGGTATATAGGCTGTTACTTTACTCTTATTAAAAATGCGCAATATCAGCCTTTTAGATATGTTTGAATATAAAATTAAATTAATTTACATCGGGAGCCTCATTTCTAAACTTAAATTGAACAGTTAAGATAATAAGGGTATCAAAAGGGTCCCAAGTACTACGTGTATTTTTAAGTCGAGAACGGGTGGATATTTTCGGCCAATGAATACAAAATGAGCAAAAAGGTCTCCTTTAATAAGTTTGATATTTAATGCGCAAACTTTTCATTTCACGATAGAACTTTACGTCTTAAAATATACTACACACATAATATATGCTTACTAAGAAGGTAATTTTACAATATTGCTTGAATTCTGTACTTCTTACACCATTATACAAGATTTTTTTTAACTTTCCGCTTTGAAAATTAATGATTTAAAAAAATTTTGAAGTTATTGTTTTCACTCCGGTTTTTAAAAATCGAGTTTTCATCAGATCTTGACGTTTCTAGGTCCTAGGAAGATATTCTGGCTATTTTTGCGATGATATCCGTATGTCTGAATGTATGTGTGTGTGTGTGTGTGTGTGTGTGTGTGTGTGTGTGTGTGTGTGTGTGTGTGTGTGTGTTTGTGTATGTATGTAAACATGTAAACATCTCATAACTTTGTAATAAAGTATCTGATCGAAAGGCGGTTTTCGCCATCTGAAAGAGCCATGCTGAACTTAGTTTTTTTGTGAATTTAGACCCAATCAACACGGTTGATTCTGAGAAACCCTTAAAAACTTCAATTATTTTTAATTTTCAAAAAGTAGTTTTCTTGTTTTGATTAATTATTTAGTCTAATTAGCTATTCTACTAAAAAATAACTACGTCGATAGACGTGAACCGCATCAAAATAGGAAACTCGAAAAAGTGTTTTTTCAAATTAACTTAAAAAAATTCCGTGAAATCAATTTTTTATTTTTGAGCTTTATTGTTGAACTAAAAAATGCGTCGATTGATGTAAATCACATCAAAATTGGTAGATTTTTTAGATTATGTTTAAAATAAGTGGAATTTGGAGCGCTTTGATAATAAAATTAGCGGGAAGTTCAAGGGATGGCCTGCAGGGTGAACCTTTTTTTATTATGAGCATGACCTGTACAAATGTAAGTTTGGCCTGTTTGGCCGTCTGTGTAAAAGCGGAGATCTCCCGCCAAGTAACAAAGTTCTGTGACCTGTGGTGTCACTCTCTTCGCGTGCGCTCTATAAGCGAAACGCACCGAAACCTAAATCGCGCTATCAAAGTTCCGAAGTTACCGCGCTATATATAAAAAAGTTCTGCTCCACGGGTATATCACTTTGTCTGGCGACAAATCTCCACTTTTCCTTGCATGGTCACAATGGCACTTGAGTCTTTATCTACTCACGTGACAATGGTGACCATGACGTGACCTGAACACTTGAACACTGACCAAAGATTCGTTAGGTATCTTTGGTATATAAGTGTTAGGTACACTTATACCAAAGATACTAATGAATATTTCTAAAAATTTTTTCTATAATTGTATTTTTTTTAATGATCTCATTAAATTAAATTAAAAATTGGTTTAATGAGTTGGCTAATATTGGCTCACTTTTGTTGGATATTAACGTTCAGTGATGTGCTTTAGCTATCTATAGACATTCACTTGAATACTGCGGCCTTTAACTTAGCTTAATACACGACCAATTAATTAGCTGTTTAACAATGCGACGTATTATAAAATTCGAAGTTGTTGCAAACAATAATATATAATCAAGCTCAATTGTTGATCGGAGTCATATTAGCGCATTGATAGCATCGTCATACAGGAGATCGATGGTAAAGTCCATCATTACAACCTATCATCCTATCAAAGTCCACCGCTGAACATAGCACTCCCATCAATAGATTGCTTCATGGAGGAGATTTCGCCATAGTTACCACGCTTGATAGCGGGTTGCCAACAGCAGTTTTTTTATTATTTCGAGTTTTTATTTATCAGGCCGATGCTGCTGCATTTCTAGTTTTCGCTTCCCTCCTCTACGGAACATCTACGGAATGATTAATGGTTGTGAATTATCTTACGCCACCGCTACACGGCGATCCGAAGACCATTCGCGAACAAAGCCGAGTGCAAAGCTAGTTAACTTAAAGCAATTACTGCAACTTGAGCGGTCTACGAATTAGTACTTAAAAATAAAGAATATCTGTCATGAGTAGAGTGTTAATGGCACAAAGTTGGAAACAAACTTTGCTCGTGAGTGAGAACTTTAAGCGTAAAATTACACCCACTAAGCACAAGTTATTATTGCGTTTTTTCTAATCGATGGAATAATTTGAAAATTTGTTACTTTTGTCAAACCTTGACATATGAAACATAACAGATAAAAAATAAAAATACTTCATCATTATATCATACAAACTCTAAACACAAGTCTACTGAACATAGCCCTCCCCCAGGGATTGTCACAAACATGGTCCTGAGCCACCTGCATCCATCGACTTTCGTTGCGCACCATTTATATATATATATATATATATATATATATATATATATATATATATATATATATATATACAATATGTAACAAAAACCCTGTGGTTCCCGTTAAGTGTGTTATCAGAATCAGTAGCCAAACGTATAGAAACATTTTTTTTCTTCAAAAAAAAAACGCATTTAATTTTTTTTTACTTCAATGAAAAAAAATTAATTTGCAAATTGTATGTGGTTTTATTTCCTCTATCTAACTCACACGAGTATCGGTACTGCGGGGTCTTTGACAGTCCTCTTACTCCTCGGCCAATGCGGAGATAATAAAACCACATACAATTTGCAAATTAATTTTTTTTTTCATTAAAATTAATTTAACGATTTCTTATATTTACGCGAACACTACACATTGAAATAATACTAGTTTTTACGGAATTTATCGCGTATATTCAACTTTTTAAATACCCGACGTTTCGGTGCTGTAAAGCGTTCGAAACGTCGGGTATTTAAAAAGTTAAATATACGCGATAAATTCCGTAAAAACTAGTATTATTTTAAAATTAATTTTTTAAATGCATTTTTTTGGAAAAAAAAATATTTCCATATGCTTGGATACTGATTCTGATAACGCAGTTAACGGGACCACGGGGTTTTTGTTACATGTTGTATATATATATATATATATATATATATATATATGTGTGTGTGTAAAAAAAGTAAAATAGTACTTATTTTCTAAACTAATCTTGTTGATTTACCATCATATCTTTAGAGTGTTTCTTTTTACTCGGACAAGATAAGGTATATATATTAATCTTAGGAGATGCAGAAAAACTATTTCAGTAGGAACTATTCTTCTGTTTCTTCTTTATCATCCCCTAATTGTCAATTACTAAATAGGCCTCCCACACAGCACAGAGGATTTCCCATTATCTAAACGCTAGGCACTTATGTGATCATATTAGGTATCTACAGTTTACGCTCCCCGGTCTGGGAATTTTACATGTGGTATTACTATCACAACTACATCACAAGTCCACAACTGAACATAGGGCTTCCCATTAAGTTGAAGCTTGAAGTACGGCATCAAATATATATAATAAAAAAATATATCATATGTCCGCGCCGCAGGCAGTTATAAACTTTCATTTATACGAAAATACGTATATTACCTGCGTTATAAGTAATACATAATCTATAATTGTAATTGTACAATTATCAACCAATGAATTGCTAGAGAAAATTGATTCATAATAATTGTGTAGCCTATACATCCAGGGCAATTTCAAATATATAAGTATAAAATGTAGTGCGTGGGTGCCGTATTATGACAGCCTAAGCCAGGGATTTATTTATTTATATTTATATATATATATATATATATATATATATATATATATATATATATATATAACATTTTTGTGCCAGATTGTTCTCCTAAGTAGGTATGTTGACGCATCATTTTTATATTTTACTACGGGAGAGATCTAATCTATTTTTTTTTTTTTTTTTTATAGAAGAGGGGGCAAACGAGCATGCGGCTCACCTGATGTTAAGTGACTACCGCCGCCCATGATCAACCGCAACACCAGGAGAATTGCGGGTGCGTTGCCGGCCCTTTAGAAAGGAGTAAGCTCTTTTCTTGAAGGTCCCCAGGTCGTATTTTTTACAATATTACTTACATTAACTTACATAATTTACTTACATTACAACATAATACAAAAAATGAATTTAACAAACAACAAATTCAAAGCCTATGTGATATGGGAATGAGTGTGTTTAACTGTAAGCTCTTTTACTGCTCTTTTGAATATCCTGGATCTTGGGTCAAAAAAATCCAAGTCAAAATCTTTCATGGATATCTCGTTGTAAAGTCGACATTCTTATTATCGGGTTGTAAAAAAGTATTATTCTTATAAGTCTGCAGATAAATTGTCTTGCTAAAAATTCGGTGCTTGAACTTTGTATTTATGTTTAATTAACTTAAGAGGTAACCAGACTCGATCTTATTATGGAGAATTTTATGTAAATAATGTCATATTCCTTACGGCGAATAAGTAAAGAGGTCACTTTAAATTTGTCGAGTCTCTCACTATAACCGGCAGGAATGCGAGCAAGACCACATTTGTAGCTAAGTATTCTAAGGGTTCTTTTTTGGACGCTTTCTATACTATCCGAATGGACTGTGTAGCAGGAAAACCGAATGACACAAGCATATTCAAGAATGCTACAGACGAGGCTATTATAAACGGTCAGAAAGCTTTGAGGCTGTTTGAAGCCCTTAGTAAAGTAAGTAACTGGAATGCTTTGTTTTTATTGTTAAGTATAGTGCTCACGAAATGTAATTTAGAGTCAAAAAGCACACCCAGATCTTTAGCTACCGTTTTCTTGTCTAAATCAAATCAAAATCAAAAAAAAATCTTCATTCATTTTATAGTCATAAGTCTGTTTATATATCTTATTTGTGAACATTATAATGAAACACGTTTTAACATTCAGATGCATATCGTTAAGCCGGCACCATTCAGATATTGAATCAATATCATCTTGTAGCTTACCACAGTCAGATAAATCCTGTATTACACGGTACATTTTCAAGTCATCTGCATATACTGGACAGTTTACAAATCAGGTAGTTTACAGATGTAATAAAAAATAGCGGACCGAGATGTGAACCCTGAGGAATACCGGATTTAACTGTGACAGGAGATGACGTAAAACCTTTGAGAGCGACAAGTTGAATCCCCGAACTATTTTGAGCAATACCCCTTTTCCAAATGAACTAGTACCTCAGAACCCCTTAGCCAAATAACTTTTTAAAATCCTATCTCTAGTCTTTTTCCTATTGTTACAAAATACTTACCAATTTAAAAACTTTGCGGTGAGTAAACTTGATATCTTTTTCTCATCAAAATTTTACAAAATAAATAGACATAAGGTTTAGTAAATATATAATAAGAAGTGTAATCAATAATTATTAATACAAATTACGGTTACGAATTATCAGTTTTCGTTTATGTCGATCCCTGGGAAACCAATTTCCACCCCTTGGGAACGAAATCGGTTTCCCAGGGATCGAACACTTTAAAAATCCCTGGCCTAAACCACTGTTAATTCAACAAGTTTGGAAAATTCTAAGAACGTAAGAAAAAGTATACGTTACTGGAGTATCGCTAAAAACTAATTCACTAAATGATACATGTACATATATATACAAATACATAATATTAGGGTTGGAGCTCAAATTTCATTAAATGTTAAGGGGAAATATAATCTCAAATGGCTTAGCAAGATCCTTCGTTATGCCGAAAATATTGCAGCATTAATTTTGAAATAAATATATGGTAAAGTTGAGGATTAATGTTAAGGATTATGTTAGACGAAAACACGATTTCGTAAAATTTTCTCGATAGAAAAAAAATCCAAAGTTACCTCCAAAATAAACAATAAACCGCTGTTATTCATAAAGTACTTTAAATAAGATCATGAAACTTTGCATGCTAACTGAACTAACTATAAAGCAGTGCTTATGTTATTTACTTTTTTTAAAATACCATTATTTTCACTGTAAAAGGAAATTACCTAAACTATCGGCCTTTTGAAGCGTGATTCCTGCATCACGGCGGTCACTTCGCCTCGGCCTTTGATCCTTTGAACGGGGAGGTTGTGTCGCTTACGATCAGAATATACATTACGCAACAGTACGACGTAAAATTAAAATGGGAAATAACCGTGACAAAAATAAGAAGCGGCTGGCTTGGCATTAAGAAACAGGCATAAATATGATAAACCTAATGAAATAAGTGTCTAACGACCTTTCTACTTACAGTATTAGTGATTACAAACATGTCGGTACATAGCATAAGACGCACGGGCAAGTGGGGACGAAATTAGAATTTGAGCTGACTTACTCTATCCTCTTAACAACGAGGCTATCGTAACAATCAACAGATCTGCTATTTTATTCTCAACCGCTGAGCTAACTCAGTTAACTTGAAAACAAAAAAAATAGTCTGCAGTCAGCACCACGAACATTCATATACAATATTGTCATTTTTTAATCACGCAGGGCAAAAGTTTTTAGTGAAAAGCGTCCAATCGAATTATTTACCAGTCAGGAATTTTGCTTGCCTAAATTTCACAGGCGCTTATTCCGTTTGAGGAATTTCCAAATTATTCTTATTCCGTTTTGTTGTTAGATATAGTTAGATTTAATTATTTTAAGCTGGTAATAAATTATCTGAAATAAAAAAATATATCATATCAATTCTCTATGCCACAGAGGTATGTAATGATACAATTCGTTATGGATGTTTTTCATTCATTTGATTCATATTGTAGCTCACACTTTTATGAATTTAAAAAATTAAAAAATATTTCACCTTATATTAATATTAAAATTCTTCCTTTATGGTCTATTTCATAAAAATGATTAAAATAACTCCTAGATTGAAAAGGACGTCACATAGTCTTGATATTTTTTTATAGCTCCTCTACACGATGGACCAGCGTTGGCCCAGCGCGATGGCTATGCGATGGCTGCAACACAACTACACGTTGGCGACATTCAGTTGTGATCGAAACGTTTATCGAGATGGACGTGGAAGAATTAGTCGCTGCGGCAATTTATCTATACAACACGTACCGTTATTTTCTTAATGTGCACAAGAATAGAGTTATTAAAAAGAAATGGCGTAGAAGAAGACCTAAAATAGTACCCCTAGTACCTAAAATAATTATTTTTTTTAAAGAATAAGAGTGACAAACGAGCACACAGTCCACCTGATGGTAAGTGGATGCTGTAGCCCATAGATATCTACATTTATCCTCAATTAACAACCAAAACGCAGATGCGTTGTCACTCCTGAGGACTAAGATGGAGTGTCTTGTTTCCAGTAAAAAAGGGTCTCCAGATCTCTACACTCGCCATACGAAACACAGCAGTATTAAGCTGCTATTTGCTGGTATTCTGTGAGAGCGTGGTACTTCCCCGGTCGAGCCGACCCATTCGTGGTACAACCGTAATATAGCTGCAGCGTGGCTTTACCAAGTATAAATAGTCTTTAAAATTGTACCTATCATCTGTGTTGGGTTTATAATTACTTAAAAATGGTGATTTTATTCATAACCCTATTAAACATATATAAACCCTATTATATATAGGTATATAAAACTAAATCTTTCCTTATTTTTATCTTTGTGTTTTTATGTGTTGGATTCCATATCATGCTTTCTCCCCGATATAATTCAAAAAATTTTATAACTTTTATGAGGCCACGTATTCGTCATTTTAATTAATTTTCGTTAATATATAAACAAAGCGCGAACGTCCACACCAGTCCACACTCAACAGTCGAGCACGCACAACTGTGGAATGGGCCACGTGTAGATGCGTACTGCCATCGTTGGCCCACTATCCTTTGATGTGCGGCGGAAAAACCGACACCGTCGCCAATCCCTAGACCATCGCATGCGCCATAAGCCATCCGACACAACTACGCCCTCCACACGTTGGCCCATCATAGTGGGCCATCGCGTTGGCCCAACGTGTAGAGGGGCTCTTAAACTTTTACAGCCTTATTAATAAACACAGACTTGAGCAAGATTAACTTTACTCCTAGTTTAAAGCTTAAAATATCTTATTTCAGTATTAATAAACATAGAGTAAGGAGGGAGTAAACTAATCCGAATCTACTCTCGGAATAAAAGTTAATCCTTGGCGGTACCTAGTTTAACGACTGAGTAAGCATAGACTAGTCGCGTATTTTGACATTTTGTAAAACTTTACGTTCACGCGCGTTGTTACCCGTGTTAAATTCATAAGTTGTAAGCACTAGTAACAAAAATAGCATAATGGATTAAAAAAAAAAAAAAAAAAAAAAAAAAAAAAAAAAAAAAACTGCGCCCTCCTTTCTGCCAAGGAGTGTCGCGTTCGTATACGGCTTAGAGATCTCTAGTCAGATCGTTAAGCCATTTCCTAAAAGGCGGTGTTTAGTGGGTAAAAGTCTCCACATAACCACGCAGCCGGCTGCGTGGTATGCTATGAGCATTCACCGCCTCCCTCCCCCGCTTTCCGGAGGGTTGCCCATATTTGCTTCGGGCGCAAAAAAAAAATGGATTAAAATGCCAAGAAGTGATGTGGAGCAGAACAAAGTGATTGCAGGTTTTTATCCATTATGTGGATTTAGACAAGTGATTGGGGCTATTGATTGCTACATATTCTAATCCCGAAAGACGCTGGAGACATCGGACAATACTACATGAACAGGAAAGGATACAGTTCAATAAATGTACAAGTAAGTTTTATGGCAGCTAGCTAGCCCATCTCTGCCGTATAGGTACTTAGGTTATTTTCTCAGATTCAATACAATCACCTCAATCTATTACTTCATATTAAAGAAGTTATGAGTGCTTTGCTCCAGGTTGTGTCAAATGCAAATTTAGAATTCATGGATACAGTGGCACATTGGCAAGGCAGCGGACATGACTCAAGAATATTTAATTATCGTCACATTAAAACAAATGTTTGAGCAGTCAGTTATTGCTTATACTTCTTATTTATACACTCCTATCCTGCGTCCTAATAAACAAAAGGAAGAATGTACAACCGGTCGCACATCTGGTGGCCCCGTTACACTGTAGAACAATGCTTTGGAGGGAAGCAAAGGTTTCGGTGTTTACAGCGAGGACTAAATACTAAATAAGAGCATACAAACAATATATACATTGCAATGCAAAAGCAAGATCTGCTTGAGGATGTAGTATAAGGAGATGATGAAAATATTATATCAGTCACACAATTAGTAAATAACTCAGTTAGAGGAAATTCTGTTCGGGCAGCATTTATTAACGATTTTTTAAAATAAATATACAATAATTACATGTACAAAAGATTTTATTTATCCCCAAAAAACAAAACAAAAATGGTTATTTAATTAATTTTGCCCTTCACGCTCTTTTCTTAATTCTAAAATTTCGTTACAAATAATATTAAAAATGATTATATTTAGAACATAGTTTTTTCACCGATTCCGAAAACTACACGAGGAACAAGGAACAACCCGTAACATTTATCTCTTGTCAAACTCAAAATATTGCCTGTCACTGTCATTAATGTCATCATCAAGCATTGAATTCATTCACTAATCATTCACTGACTCACTCTTTTTACTTTTAAAATAAGTGGGTTGCCATAGCGCAAGCCTTAATCCCGGCGTAAGGAATGTATAGTTAGTCCGAGGTTACTCCATGCTTATTAATAACATTGTACAATTGTAATAACGAAGTAAATAGTTTGTTACTCTGAGATTAGCTAGTCCAAGTGTAACTTCGAATTAAGCTTGGAATAAGCAATTTTTATTAATAAGGCAGTTAAAGTAAGGTAACAACATACATTGAGCCTAACTGAGACGGTTCGGTACTCGTAAGAATTGGTTGGCTTATAATAATTAATTAGTATGAATACGTGTAAAGTAACATACTTACGGGTAAAAGCCGAAATGCAGTTACTCCTAGATGCTGCCACTAACAGTTAACTTAAGATTAGCTTTCAAATTTGATTTGGTAACCTATAAAAAGGTTAAGATGTAGAGCATTAAATTTATTGTAATAAAATCCCACAATATTATAATCCGTTTAATTTTGAAAACTGCAACGTAACATTTGGTTGCAACTACACAATATTCGCAATTTAAACATGTGGCCCCAAACATTGATAATGATTTGTGGCAAGTGCACAATACGGTTATTATCCCGCCAGATGGGTCGAATGTATTTTGCTTTAAGATAACGAATTCAAGGGTGCAAAAATATAAGGGTGACTTTTTTAAAGTTGTACACATAACAAATTGATGCATCGTGTGAATAATATTATAAATTAATATTACATTAATAAGAATGATAACGAATGATGATAACGTCGTACCTTGAACGTGGTAACCACTACCTTGAACGAATTAACCACACCGGTGGTTAATTCGTTCAAGCGTCGTACCTATTTATTTCTATAATTTTTAACAAAATTTTAATAGGACGGTTACTGAACATAAACCAACTCAACTTTCCGTCAATAATAATCTATTTTCTATACTGATAATGCAAATGATTTTTCATCGGAATAATATCGGTCTGTCACAGATGCTTTTCCGATTACTGAATTAAGAAGTTGTTTTGTTTATAGAATAAGAGTGACAAACTGGATCCAACGCATGTGGTAAGTGGATGCTTTGGCCCATACCTACATCTACATCTATCCCCATTTATAGTTTTTAGGAATTCATCTGGACGATCTCCGAAATTGGAAAGTTGAGCTGGCAACGATAGTCAATCGTAGAAATAAGTTCAGCTAAGTATGTCTTACGCAGTACGCACCTTGCGAGATGAATTAATCGTTGATCAACTTTTAAACGTGTACTATGCGCTTGTTGAATCCAAGTTAAGATATAGCACAAAATTCTGGGGCAATAGCTATAAATATAATATGAACAAAGCATTCACTGCTCAGAAAAGCGCTATAAGAGCAATTTAAAATATGTGTTCCACTTTAGAACTAGAAGAAGAAGAAGAACTACGGATTAGTAAGCTGAAGTGGCAATAAGCCGGCCATATAGCTCGAAGACCGATAACCGATGGAGAAGAAAGGTTCTCGAGTGGCAGCCTCATACCGGTAGGCGTAGTGTATGGCGATCCCCCACTAGATGGAGTGACGACCTGGTAAGACATGCAGGAAGTCGATGGATGCAGGTGGCTCAGGACTTGTGCTTTGTGGCATTACTTGGGGACCTCCCCCTATGTTAAGAGGATAGAGTAAGTCAGCTCAAATTCTAATTTCGTCCCCACTTGCCCGCGCGTCGTATGCTATGTACCGACATGTTTGTAATCACTAATACTGTAAGTAGAAAGGTCGTTAGACACTTATTTCATTAGGTTTATCATATTTATGCCTGTTTCTTAACGCCAAGCCAGCCGCTTCTTATTTTTGTCACGGTTATTTCCCATTTTAATTTTACGTCGTACTGTTGCGTAATGTATATTCTGATCGTAAGCGACACAACCTCCCCGTTCAAAGGCCGAGGCGAAGTGACGGTGATGCAGGAATCACGCTTCAAAAGGCCGATAGTTTAGGTAATTTCTTTTTACAGTGAAAATAATGGTATTTTAAAAAAAGTAAACATAAGCACTGCTTTATAGTTAGTTCAGTTATTATGCAAAGTTTCATGATCTTATTTAAAGTATTTTATCTCGCGTGCCCAGCATTTATGAACGATTATTTACATCATTTATGATTCCAATTAAAATAAATATATTTGTAATTTAAATTTTATGTTAATAAGTTTTGTTAGACATATATTTAGTATGTTTTTTTTTATATTTGACATAGATAGGTACCTTTTAAAATATTCGGATAAAAATATCATTAAAATGTAATTGTGATATAATATTATGTAATATTGTATTAAATAAACAAATATAATATACAAAATAAATGACAAAATTTACATATTGTTCTCGATATAATTTAGCTATTTAACAATACAATCTACTATTACCTACGGATCATTCTACCTATGTTTATCTTTATATTTCTATGATAAAAAAAAAACAAACGCGCGAACACAGAGTCACGGTAATTTTATCTATAACAGAGTAGCGCACATTTTTTTGTTTGAGATGGCTGTTCTAGTACGTAAGTACATATTACTTCAATGAAAAGAAATAAAAAAGTTAATTGCTTTTAAAACATAATTGAAGGCACTGCTTTTATCTATAAATGTATTTATAATATTGACGAATTTTAAACGTAGTGTAGTCAGAATATTTTTTTTAAATAATTACTTAATCTATTTTTATTTGAACATTTATTTTATTTTTTAACTGTGGAGTAGGTTGACAGGTTGACACACTTAAAAGAGTCCATTTTGTCCAGCCGTTGTGACATTTGGTGGGAAAAAGTGGAATAAACCTAAAAAGTTTTCTAGATTCAGTCTCATGAATGATAGTATTTGTTACCTCGTATGACAAATGTAGTGTTAGAGTTAACCGCGAGATGGAGTAATGAAAAATTTACATGTAGTTCAGTGTAATAAAATTTAACTACCGGTGCTGTCATCTATGAAACAGGTGAAAGTGTAATATGTACGAATTATTTGCAGAAGTTTCTACATACGGCAACAGATGACGTCAAACCGCCTATTCAATTTCTCGAATTTTATAATAAAAAATCTTTCGTTAACAATGTTGTAATAAATCATGGCGATTATATTTAAAAAACACAGATTACAATAAAATTCCTTTATATATATATATATATATATATATATATATATATATATATATATATATATATATATATATTGCTGTTAAGTAATATGACTGCCTTATAGTATAGTTTATCAGCAAATAATCAAATGAAATAGAAGTGCAACTAAACTAAAAGGTAGTTAAATGTACATCAATCTCACGGAACCGCTTTTTTGGTTAGCATTAGCATAGGTATATTTTTGTTAAGTAAGTTTGAAATGTTGGTAAGTATACAATAAATTGTGCTTTAGTTTAAAGAATATCAAAACTTTATTTATGCTTAGCACAAACAATTATAAACAAAAACAAGGGATTGTTTTTTTATTCTTAAATAACCTCTTTTTTATTTTGAAATGTGATTTTCTGCTCTACTAAACCGTTTTCAATTATAATTCTTCATTTTCTGCTAAATCCGATCTGAAGAATCTGATTTATTGACTGATTTTTTTATCATGGAAATTGCTAGGTGGCATAAAGTATGATATCGACTGATTGTCGTCTTCTTCGGAATCAGAACTGTTTTGCGGCTTCTCCAGACTATTATACAGACGGTACATAATCCATCCTTTTACCGAATCATCGGCCTCAAAATCTTCCCCGCTTTATTCTTAATAATGGCGCTCTTCTACTGGTACTGGAAGACGTACTGTAGATGACAAGGAGTAAGTAATTTTACAGACTTTTGCTTATAGATAGACATAGACTTCTTTGAATTTGGAGCTATTCGGCGGCATGTTTACTGAATTCAAAGCTTCACCGGAGTTAAAATCTTTATCGGCTAATTCAATGTAACGATCATTGAGTAACGATACTCTTAGGCATATTTGGAGTTATTCTGGGACATGTTCATCGGTGGCACACAGTTTTTATCTATAGCGATCAATTATTAAAAAAATAAAATTAAAATAAAATGAATTTATTTCAGACTTTTGGTTCATAAAAGTGTTAAAGATATGAATTTACAAATTATGTTAGTAAAACTTAATAAAAACAACACTAAAACATTAATTTAAATATTTTCCGGGCTAGTTTGTGGCACTTGGTATGTACACGCATATACGCACATATCCAGTGTTTCCATGTATGTATACCCAGTGTCCTTGACTGGACGGTCTGGTTTGCTAGTTCTTCCCAGGACAAAGGTTTTTTTTCGAACCAGTGATAACGTAAAATATTGACTTTCAATAAGAATTACTTGTTATCTATATTGAATAAAAAAATATTCTATTCTACCACTAATAACCTTCAGCCGGGCTAGCATGGGCGGGGGACAATATATCCCCGGGGAGAGGATACAATTTTTATCCCTTGCTTAATTTTATCCACCCTGCGAGCATGGGCAAGAGACAAAAATTATATCCCCCGATTATATCCACTGACAAGAGATAAAATTATCTTATCTCTATAGTATATCCCCGTTTGACATAACGAGTAGACATATATCTCCCCGTCCATAGCATGAGGCCAAGGGAAAGAGAAAAAATTATCCCTTTTTGACATTTGAAAGGGACAATTTTATCCTCTTTCGCGGACGTGGGTTTAAGTTTATCTTCAAACCATTTTAATACGAAAAAGATGTCTCGAGCCTATTGCAACAACATTTTCGTGTCAGAAATTGAAAAACAAGAAAGAAAATTACACCAGCGATCGATACGTGATCAGAATACTTAATCTATTAGAATTCTCGGACAACGAATTTCTACGCCGGTTTCGGATGCTCAAAGATTGTTTTGTATTTGTGTAAAGAACTCTATGAGATGTTACTCACTCACCCACTCATAAGGCTATATTGAACTATACATAAATAAATATAATATAGTCATTACAATTATATACATCGCTTATAAATGGTACCATTTCTTCATAACAAAAATTATTCAAAGCGTTTTATTCGTTTTCAGTTAGGAGAATTCATTGTGTATCTTTATTTTGGTGTTGTGAGATATCAAGTTTGAACATCCCACTTAACTTTTGGAGTTGATAAAATTTTGTAAATTGATTCAGAATCACTTATGAGATCCATAGAGTATGATCAAGACCAAAGTGAATCAATTATTAAAGAAGAATTTACAGTCTTCTGCTGTCTCTTCTCTCGCCACGTTGACTAACTTCTTGTCTTTGTTAAGACAAGGCATTATTCAAGATGTAAATTAAAAAATATGTAAATACTCAAGTAATGTAAGAAGGGAGAGGTAAGCTCCCTTACGTTCGGAAACGATTTAATATTAAATTAACGATTTAATATTAGTTTATGAATTTGGTGTAATGGTAATCCAAATCCACTTATGCACAATAAAAACCATTGTCAGACCTTTTTGCTTGGCACCCGAGCAGCAGTAGTAGCAGCGCATGCTACCACAAAATTGAATTGAACACTCCTTGGCCGTAACCCGTAACGTATTTTAAAATTATTTTATAATGAATATAACGCTCTTTTTTACATATTAGAGAGGATTTTGAATAAAATGTGCTATTATTGACTACTTTTTAAGTACTAACTAAATCAGGGTTTTAAGTTATAAAAATAGAAATTTTTTATTTTTATATTAATTTTAATTTATTTAGGTCAAGTACTAAGCTGTATGTGGTATGACTGTGATAATTTCAATGGAGATGCCAGTTTAATAATATTCATAATAAATATTTATAAGTTCATGAACTTAAATTTAATATGAGTGGAAAATATAATTGTAAAAATGAATATGTAACGATTTATTATATTTACGCCAACGCTACACATTTAAATAAAACTAATTTTTACGGATTTTATTGCGTATATTAACTTTTTTATATTCCCGACGTTTCGAGAACTTTACAACACCCATGGTCACGGGGGGACTAAGGTTTTCGACGACGATCCTATAATTAATAACATCAAAACCCAACCCAAGCATACAACTGCAAGACTTCAAGATACTGTAAGTTCATACTGTGTAGACCGGAACAAAAATTAATAATTTTAATCTGTAAATAACCCGGATAACTATTACAACGGGACGCCGAAGACCTCAGTCCCTCCCGTGTCCATGGTTGCTGTAAAGTGCTCGAAACGTCGGGAATATAGAAAGTTAATATACGCGATAAAATCAGTAAAAACTAGTTTTATTTTAAAAATAAATATAACTACTTTATTTACCTTAAATTATATTTAATTATAATTTCTTCCTCGCAATTTAATTGCAATTTAATGAGAAAATTGAGTCTTAAAGTCCTTTTTATCAGAAAAGACACATTTTTTCGGAGAACTATTATACAGTTTTCTAAATCAAAACCCAAACCAAAGAATGTAACTCTGACGCACTCGGACAAGAGCTCTGATCATACTTTTTTTAACTCTTAAAACCTGCTGATCTAAATTCTTCACGCACACATCGATTGCTGAACTTACACTTAGACGCTTTTTAGAGTAGCACATTCACTTTGCCGCTGTTTAAATATTGTTAAAAATATGATTCAAAGGTTCATCATACACTAAAAAGCAGTGAATGCTTTTTTGGGAAGTATGTGATTTTAATATATTGTTTAAATTCTACACTTGAAAACAGTTAAGTGTTTTAGCCGTATTTAAGATTCTACTACAAGTGTTTACCGCTTTTTAGCATATTATTAGGTATAGCCTAGCATGACTGCAACTAAGGAATAAAGCAGTTATTTACACTTAACTGCCACTTAGCTTAGAAAATGTGTTTAACTGCATTTTTTGTTAGTTTTGTAACATCGAATATAAAATTTCAACTAAGATAACTAAAATAAATCGTTAAAATGGTGCATCGTAACCGATTTCTAGCGTGACAGCAAAGAAAATTTTGCACTTAACCGTCAAAATGCTTAATGTATCTCAGGAACTATCAGTCGTAAAAATATAATTCTAATATTGGTCGATAGAGAATTTTTTGCATAGTCTAGTGGTGCTGAAAGCTCAAAATCGCCAAAATGCACTTAGCCGCCTTTTTCCGTATCGGGACAGAATAACTAAAAAATTGTGGTTGCTAAGTGTGAAGTGTTCCTGGTAATTACCAAAGCTTGTTTGTTTTTTATTTTAGTTTTAGTATAGGACTTTGTGTTTTTGTCTCTATCCTCCTCCCAGTTTTGGTGTTATGGGGCAGCAAAGCCTGTGTGGTGACCTATTACTCTTACCTACCTTATTAGCTGCAGCGTGACTCTACCACGTAGGTACATAGATTATTTCAGTATAACAATTTTGTTTAGTTCGAACAATAGTCCTTAGTTTAAATAATATGTTTGAGGTTATAATATTTTATTATTACGTCGTAATCTAGGGTTAGGTAACACATATTTAAGTAGATATGAAATTCACAAATGACCACATCGCGACCAAAAATCTTTGATCTCGACCTGTTCGTGATCTATCACGTAATGACCTTGAATAATATTATATAAAATTAAGCGTTTTTAAGAAAGATGATCAAAGTTAAGGCGGTAATGAAAAAATGAAAGTTTTAATTTTGATTTTTTTTAATGCTAGCCGAAATTTAATTGAGGCCAAGTTTTATTTTCGCTTACCTAATTAATTTATACAACGTGATTTACACGTGTTCAATAGGGAAGTTAAGAAAAGACCGGGAAGTGCTTTGACAAGTTGACACTAGCGGAAGTCCGTGAATAATTATTTTAAGTAACAATTATAATCCTGATCTATATGAATTAATACGTAAGTATCATAAAGTATTTTTATACCTATTATTGTTTTCGAATAACTAACGTCATGAAATCACACTAAGCGAGTAACTCAGGTTCGATCCCTGTCGGCTCCAATAAAATTGCCCGTACTCGGCAGTGAAGGATTACGCATGAGGAAACCTGCGTGAAATTAAAAAAAAATACTTGCAAGACGTGAAGTCTGTCAACACGCATCCCAAGCAGCATGCAAGATGTATACGAGCTCTATTGAAATTCGTTTTTATACTAAAGGCTTGTATTTGCTGTATTACAGCTGTTAATTGTTGTGCAAGGAAACTATTATTCTACAGATATTGTCTTATAAGTAGCTTTTAAAGATAAGCGTTCTAAATTGGGGTTTCAACGGAATTATAAATGAATTTAAAACAAAAAGAACTTTATTTTAGATGACTATATTGTATTTATATACTTTATTGAATCATGGCGACATTTTATGTCAGAGTAAAAAAATATATTTAACATGGTGTGACGGCCCATTATTTTTATTATTATTAATTAACGAATAATTTATATATAAAACCGTCAAATTTTATCTTAGAAGTAATATTTTAAACAATTAAAAAGCATAAAGTTAAAATAAATACATTTCAGATATGAAGTATTAAATTGATATTGCCTTTCAAAATCAATAAATTTATTAAAACTTTGTCAAAATATTCGAAATTTGTTAAATAATAGAAATACAAGTCGAAGGTAAATAAAATTTTTAAAATAATTGGAAAATTGGTCATTGAGCGTGTTCGTGCAAAGAAAATAGTCTAAATCATTGAGCATGTTCGTGTATAAGAAAATTGCCAAGTCATTGAGCGTGTCCGTGTACAGATTGCTTATATACAGAAGCTGCCGGAGTGGGAGGGTGACCGACTACATAGTAATATAGTAAACATAAAACACTCACGCCTGTCACCCAGAGGGGTAGGCAGAGACTACGGACTTCCATTTGGCACGATCCTGACATACCTCTTTCGCCTCCTTTACATCCATATTATATCTACGCATACATGCTCGTCGGTTAAGGGTACTTCTAACAACTACTTATAGTACTGTTGCACAATGTTTAGTCCTATATAGACTTATGATAGTAAGGTCTATGATACAAAAGCTTTATTATAGAAGGTCTCTATAATGCATAAGCATTACAATAGTAGTTGTGGGTTGAAGTCCCATATATTAAAGACTTATGATAGTAAGGTCTATGATACTAAAGCATTATTATAGAAGGTCTCTATGATGCATAGGTATTATGGTAGTAGAGTTGTGGACTGTAGTCCTGTATATTAAATCATATAATAGTAAGGTCTATGAAATAAAGCCAATTTTTTATTTGGGTTTTATCCACTGGCGTCTTAGTAGCCAAATTCGAGACATCATGTGGGCGCGTTGTGAGGGGGTGCCATCCGTATGATAGGTGCATTGATGCTTACTGCTACTTGCGGTATTGCGTCTTGTGATGGATCTGCGGGTGTGCTACGCCTGATTCAACACATCCTCTGGTTCTGGTCGTTGGAGTTATGTGGGTGGTGATGCCCGCTGGGATAGTATGGGGGACCTTGGGATGGTGTAAGCCCGACGATAGTAATAGTATTGGTACTTGTTGCGTTCTGCAGCATGCGACGGTTGTTTGGCGAGTCGCTATTCTTAATGGCGCTCGCTGCGTCTTGGTTTAACTCACACCTAAGTAACTTTGCCCAAGTCGGGTCACTTCATTACGGGGCTGCAGACTGTCTGACCTCAATGACGTTTTATATAACAACATAATAATATATCTCTGTATCTTTCCCACCTTTGAATAATTGAAGGCAACTTGTTGGTGGATGAGACAAACATGATCGAAAATGCATATACTCAACGTCAGTGACACAAACCTCTTCTGATATCAAATTATTACTATTATAAATGCTTATTGGCTATATCTGCCTTTATATTGGTTGGTGGAGTATACGTGTCGTGTGTGTCGTGTAGTGCATATGTGTCGACCTCACGCGGTTGGTAACTGGAGGAAGAATCTGAGGAGGCTATTAGCCGTGCTGATCATGCAATTGGTGGTGATGCCATACACTTACATCACGTCTTTTTTATACGATAGGGTGACAAACTAGCACACAGTCCACCTGATGGTAAGTGGTTGCTGCGGCCCATAGACATCTGCATCTATCCTCGATTACAAATCAAAATACAGATGCGTTATCACCCGTGAGGACTAAGAAGGAATGCCACGTTTCTAGTAAAAAGGATCTCCGGTTCTTTATACTCACCATACGAAACACAGCAGCATTAAGCTACTATTTTAGGCCGGTACTCTGTGAGAGCGTGGTCTGTCTCCGGTCGAGCCGACCCATTCGTGTTACAACTATACTACTAATATAACTGCAGCATGACTCTACCACGTATAAAAACAGATATGTGCAGGAACGGAGGTTCCACGGAGGGCTTTTTTATGGCCAGTGTACCTATTTTCATAAACTGTGGATGGATTTGTTCGTATTCTGTATCGCGTTTACACGCATTGACATGCGCGACTTCGGTCGATGTTTGTACGCACTGCCAGAGGACCAAACCCTCTTTTACTAGTTCGCCAGTCATTTTGCTGAGGACTACGGTCCAGTTCACATTTTTTTAATGTGAGAGCGAAACCCTTGTATCAAGTATATATATATAATATTGTTAGCCGTTTCCAAGTGGGAAGGCATAATTAATAACAAATTAATAATATAAACCTGATAAAAGTGGAATAGGGACGTCTTAACCTTTTTCGGGCTCTGTCTTATAATAATATTAATTCTTCCAAAAGACACCTAAAAGAACTAAGTTACTAAACAAACACAACGTAAATAAGGGTTCTTACTAAGACGATTTTAAGCCATAAATATTACAAACGGCCTATTATTAAACCTTTAATAAGATCAAAACATATTTAATTATCCTGGTCACACACAGATATAATTTTAATAAAAAGGTGATATCTTATATTTACGCGAACATTACACATTGAAATAGTACTAGTTTTTACGGAATTTATCGCGTATATTTAATTTTTTAAATACCCGACGTTTCGAACGCTTTACAGCACACATTTCGGGAAGTCTGCAGTCTGTGAACACGTACAGGATCGCCCCCGTCACTACATCAGATTTGATAGACCGCAGATCCTTGCTAAAGAACACCGATTCCTTCCAAGGATGATTCGCGAGGCTATTGAAATCAAAAAACATCCTAATTTCAATAGAGAAGATGGCTGGGTGCTACCATCTGCTTGGGATCCTATAATAAATAAAATTAAATCCCAACCCAAGCATACAACTGCAAGACTTCAAGATACCATAAGTTCATACTGCATAGATCGGAACAAAAGTTAAATTTTAATCTATGGTAACCGCGGTTAACTATGACATATGGACGTTGAATATCTCAGTCCCGCCCGTGACCATGAGTGCTGTAAAGCGTTCGAAACGTCGGGTATTTAAAAAGTTGTGACGTTGGCGACAATTTGCTAAACAGCCATAATTGTATTACGAGGGTATTCTAATCTTAGTAGCTGTAATATGTATGTAATGGATTCTATCATGCAGCCATTGGTTTTTAATCCGTTGTATAGAAGAACATTTTTTTACTTACGCTGTAAAACATTTTTTGACATAACGTAGTTCTATTTAGAGAACGTATAAAGATGAAAAGTCTTGTCTTGGGCTCTTGGGAACAGTGTTTAATAAATTTTATTTAGATTTAGATAGAACATGATTTTCTAACTGTACCAAATCTTTTTTTTCCCACATGTTGATAACAAATTAATTTTCTTCACGGACACAATATAAATTCGCAACACATGCAAAATGGCGATATTCTATCACTTATACATATTTAAATTGTACTATGTCTGTTATTTATTATTTTAGTTTTATATCACTCTCATAAACAGAAGTCATAAAAATGCTGTATTTACAAAGAGTGTACAATTACGTCATGAAAGTAAGTTTTAGAAGGGAGTTTGCATACACCATTGTTCAGAAATAACATTTTAGTGATACTATATTTTTTTTTATAGAAGAGGGCAAACGAGCGTGCGGCTCACCTGATGACTACCGCCGCCCATGATCGACCGCGACACCAGGGGAATTGCAAAATAACACTTAGAGCTGCATAAGCAAGTGACAGCGTGCAGAAAATAGCTTCTATACAGCTTTAATGATATATTAAGAACCCTAAGCTTGCCTAGATCCCAGACTACAGACTTTATACAACTTTTTTTTTGGGATAGGGTGACAAACGAGCCCATAGACATCTAAATCCATCTTCATTTTTGTCAGCCGTGAGGAATAAGATGGAATGCCTCGTTTCCAGTTAAAAGGGTTTCCGGATCTCTACACTCGCCGTACGAAACACAGCAGCATTAAGCTGCTATTTTACGCTGGTATTCTGTGAGAGCGTGGTCCTACCCCGTTCAAGCCAACTCATTCGTGCTACAAACATAGTATAGCTGCAGCGTGACTCTAACCACGCATCTAAACGTACTAATGCTATTTAATATCATCTTTAAAATCTAAGTGACATACGAACCAACAATTTATCTATATATAAAAAAAATATACTGAAATAGATAGTGGTGACAAACGAGCATACAGTCCACCTGATGGTAAGTGGATGCTGTGGCCCATAGACATTTAAGTTTATTCTCGATTAAGAATCAAAACACAGATGCGTTGTCACTCCTGAAATGCCTCGTTTCGATCGAGCCGACCCATTCATGCTATAAGCATACTATAGCTACAGCATGGCAGTACCACTTATGATTCAGTCATTCATAAGTGGTACTGCCACGATAACAATGCAATATCGGCACAAATAGGATACATATGATCTCAACGATACAGTTATAAAATATCGAATAAAGCTCTTTTAACATTTTCTCAGTAGTTTAGTGCAAATAATCTTATGCTGAATACAGGACTTATAAAAGGCGTATGACAAAATGGACAGAAATTTGTTATGGCAAACACTGAACTCTTTGTTAACCTGATTTAAGCTTGACGTGCTCAGCAGAGCGAGACAGTATTTCATGCCGAAACACCGGATACAACTTTACAAGACGCAGGTTCGGCCGCACATACCAATACCAATACCGGAATACCAGCCCAGAGATGGGAACACATCTCTGGGCTGGGGCTCCACAGTGCCAGCTCCTTCCATTTGATCGCATCCAGCGCAGAGCCGTTCGAATCGTCGGTGACCGAGCTCTTTCCTTGATCTGATCCTCCGATCAGCTTGACTCTGGCACGGCGAAGTGATGTTGCATCTCTTTGCGTATTTTATCGCATTTACCACAGGGACAGTCTGAGGGATTATTCGGATTAATTCCAGCCGCACAATTTCACCATTGCACATCGCTACAAAATTCGCGATACCATCCATACCATCTGGATGACTGACAGTCCATCACTGTGCGATTTCAAAGAAGTTTTCTTCCTTGCACAACTTCCTAGTGAAATCGACTGCCACCAGAAATTTTTCTGGACTGCTATGACTGATGGACCTTCAAGAAAAGAGCCTACTTACCCCTTTTTAAAAGGCCTGCAATGCATCTGCAATTCCCCTGATGTTGCAGTTGTTCATGAGCGGCAGTGATCATTACCACCAGGTGAGTTGTATGCTCGTTTACCCAATCTCCTATAAAAAAATAAGAATACCAGCGTAAAATAGCAGCCTAATGTTGCTGTGTTTCGTATGATGAGTGTAGAGAACCGGTGACCCTTTTTATTGGAAACTAGGCATTCCATCTTAGTCCTCAGGGGTGACAACGAATTTCCATTTTGATTCTTAGTTGAAGATAATGAAAGTCTACGGGTTACAGCATTCACTTACCATTAGGTGGACTGTGTGCTCGTTTGTCACCCAGTACTATAAAAAAATTACTAATGACTATAAATTTAAATTCTAATCAAAGTTTATTTGCATGATATTAAGAGATGACTAACAATTATTAAAATTTTTGACTGTCTGTGTGTCTATCTACCTGGCCGGGCTAATCTTCGAAGCGACTGTAATGAAACTTTACAAACAGCTAGAGCGCAAGGCCGGGATTGATCTAGAGTCTAGACTACGTTTTATCCGAGAACATTGGATTTTTTTTAAAACAAAAAATTTATAAGATGAAATAAATGGTTTTTGATTATTATCTTAAATCAAAATAACGCCACAACAATTGATCGCACCCAGATGAAGCTGGCGCTATTAAATAATAAATAAATATGTAGTAAATGCTTTATGTATGGTAACGGTCCGTTTACACATCATGTACATATATTTTCTGTCATGACGATTCGTTAATACAAATAGTGATTTCATATAATTGTGAAAAAACGAGCAATACTAATTGTTTAAAAAAAAGGAAAGGCGAAAGACTATTTGTCGGGCCAGACCATCATTGTCAAAACCATCTGTGATTTTACACTTCGTGAACATGTGAAGCCAAGCGCGTCGTGAACAGCTTATGACTGTTCAAGAGCTACTTAAAAAATTAAAACTATTCGTCAAACCTCAATGTGTGAAAGTAACATAGCATTTTAAAATAGTCCCGAAAATGTCTCCAATGACATGCCCAGTCGAACTAGCTTTTAAGTACATCGTACCTAACTTAAAAACCCAATCAGTCTCAATGAATTTTTTTAGATTAAAAATTTATATTTGTAAGATGATAAGAAAATTTTTTAGCAAAATTTTCATCTACGAAACATGTTTCCTTACTTTTAAGAAACGGCTGCCTCAATAAAAATAGAAAAAAGCTAGGCCGCCAATTGCAGAGCAATAGCCGCCACCTTGTATCATTTATTGCCAACTGCAAATCTTTGTATCGACATTCACTGAAACTGCAATATGCATGCGATTTTTTGACAATGGCCTAGTTTTCAATTGACTATTACAGAACAAAATATCTTTAAAAAACGCTCTGCGGTGAGCGCGGGGTGAGCTCTTGCGTTAACTTTAGACTCTAGACAAGCCCAATGGTTAAAATAATAATTTAAAAACCCAACTGCGTAAAATAGTTCACTCAAAAGAGATTTTGTCAGAGCGTATCAAAGGAATAAACATACATACATATAAAAGAAAATAATGTGACAAAAAATAGCCATCCGTACAGTTTCATACACACAACTACCGAATATCATAGAAAGTTACCAATTGCTCAGGATATAATATATCACCAAAATGAGGAACTAAGCACAGAGGTCACACTCGACCCAGTTATCCCGAGTGTGATGAACACTTATCCATTTAAAGTAGAGGTAGGCTCAAATAGTAGGAAAGTTTCTACTCGATCTAAAGATGAAAGATATCTCTGAAGATCATGCATGAATGCTTCGTTGACAATAAAATCAAACCATTTAGATTCAATCACATTTACAGTTTGTTTTTTATGAGTAAAAGTGACAAGGGAGCATACAGCCCACCTGATTGGTAGTGAATACAGCGGTCCATAGACATCTACATATCTATCCTCGATTAAGAATTCAAATGCAGGTGCGTAGTCACCCCCGAGGACGGTCGTATCCGGTCAAAAGGGTATCCGGTACTCCATACCCACGATATGAAACCAGAGTAGAGTATTCTGTGAGAGAGCGATCCCTCGGTCGACTAGTTTAGTCGACCGAGGGATTCGTGCTACAACCATATATTCGTGCTACAACCATATTTTATCTGCAGCATGGCTCTACCACGTATACAGTTTTATAGTGTACTGTTTCTTCGTTATTTTGCAAGATCTTCGTCTTTCTCCGATTAACCCGAACAAATTAATAAAAAATATTGATATACTTATTTTTATTATCGCTCTTTTCTATGGGTATTTTTGCTAATTTTCAGCCCCTTGTGGGATTTTTAGCAAAAAAAATATTCAATCAATCAATTCAAAACAGTATTTTTCATTCATAGTATTTAAGAAACCTTTACCTACGACTGAGGTAGAGCAGGGAGAGTTCTAACATTGATATATATTTATAAATTTTAGTATCGCTCTTTTCTTCGACTTTGTTGCTAATTTCCAGTCCTTTATGGGCTATAATTATTTTTATTTTTAGTATTTAAGAGTACATCTTTATAGACTTGAAGTAGAACAGTGACAGATACAAATTCAAGCCTCGAGCAAGTTTTGTTTAAGACGCTTTTAAGTTCATTGTTTTGAAAATTATAATATAGTGATTATATTTATTATTTAAGGAAACTTACAGGGTTACATATTATATATAAAAAATACGGTCTATTATTTTTAATTATTTTTATAGGAGATGGGGCAAACGAGCATACGGTTAACCCGATGGTAAGTGATTACCGCTGCCCATGCACTGCAACACCAGGGGAATTGCAGATGCGTTGAAGGACTTTTAAAAAGTAGTAAGCTCTTTTCTTGAAGGTCCCTAAGTCGTATCGGTCTGGAAAAATCTCTGGTGGTAGTCGATTCCACAAGGAAGTTGTGCGAGGAAGAAAACTTCTTTTAAATCACACGGTGGTGGACCGCCAGCGGTATTGTGAGTTTTGTCGCGATGTGCGATGGTGAAATTTTGCGGCTGGAATTAGTCCGAACTATTCCTCAGAGCACTCCCCGTTGTAGATGCGATAAAATACGAGTACGCAAGGAGATTCAACATCTCTTCGCAGTGCCAGTGAGTCAAGCTGATCGAAATGAGCGACGATTCGAACAGCTCTGCGCTGGATGCGATCAAACGGAAGGAGCTGGCACTGGGGAGCCCCAGCCCAGAGATATAAACAGTATTCCATGTGTGGCCGAAATACTGTCCAGCTCTGCTGAGCACGCCAGGCTTTTTAGAGGCCCATTTGGCCTTCTCTTCTAAATGACCACGAAACTGCACGTCACTCTATATGTTGATGCCGAGGATTCCGATACTGGCTGAGGCAACAAGGGGAGTGTCCTGAAACTGTGGAGATACGACGAAGTGTTTTTTTTAGCAATAAACGCGCAAACTTGTTTTCTGGGGATTAAACTAGACCAGATTTAGTCGCCCCCAGTTCGAGACTTTCTTCAACAAAGTTTACTTCAGACATAAGTTAGTCCCGGTACTCTGCGAGGTCTTTCCAAGAAATATTGGCACGGCCGATGTATAAAGCATCACCAGTGCTGTCATCTGCATAACAATGAATGTTATCGGTTTGCAACATGTCATTGATATGCAGAAGAAACAGCGTTGGTGATAGCACGCAGCCTTGTGGAACATCAGCGTTAATGGGCTTGTAATCAGAGCACCGTTTACTACGATCCTGATGCTCCGATCAACAAGAAAACTGGTGATCCAATTGGACAATTTCTCGGGAAGACCATAGGAAGGAAGCTTCGTAAGAAGCGCTTTGTGCCAAACCCGATTGAAGGCCTTCGCTATGTCCAAACTAACGGCCAACGCCTCCCCCTTGGACTCTACTTCCTCCGCCCATTTATGAGTTAGGTAGCCCAGAAGATCACTAGCCGAGCGACCGCGACGGAAACCGTACTGGCGGTCACTAATCAGCTGGTAATCTTCAAATTACCGCATGAGCCGGCTGTTAATACTGGATTCCATTATTTTAGAGAATAAGGAGGTGGTGGCAATAGGCCTATAGATAGACGGATTAGAGCGGTTACCTTTTTTAGGGATCGGGTGCACGAGGACTGTCTTCCATGATTTTGGGACTACGCCGAGGGAGTATGAGTACCGGAAAAGACGTGTTAAAACCGATGCCAACTCCGGAGCACACGTCTTCAGCACAATAGGAGGGACGCCATCCGACCGACTCGACTTGTTGACGTCCAGGGAGAGGAGTGCTCTACGCACTGAACGTTGGGTAAACAGGCCATCTCGCATGGAGCAATCACTCCGCGGGATGGCGGTGTGTGCCCCCGTCAACAAGTGTCGAGCTGGACGCAAAGATAGAGCCCAGCAGATCGACTTTGTCCTTTGCGGCATGGGCCAGTGAGTCGTCATCCCTGTGCAGAGATGGGAGAGACGGCTGACAGAAGTTCCGTTGGACGGCCTTGGCGAGAGACCAGAATGCACGTGTTCTTGAAGGAAGACGAACTAGTTTCTCGCTAATTCTGCCGATGTGCTCTGACTTTACACACATAAGTTTGATCAGTAAATTGACTCGTTGGTCCCGAATTCAAACGCAATTTGTGATACAAAATATTATGTAAAATAAATGTTTGGTTTTGTAAGAAGTAGGAGTGGTTTACGACAGTAGTCAAATAACCTTCAAGTTTTGATTTTGAGTCTGCGGTTCGCAGTCCACACCCTAACATGTAACTATCGCTACTAATACAAAAATGTAAATGTATTGTAATTTTGTTATTATTTTAATCTAGGGGGAGAGCTGCGCCTAGTAAAGTAAAGTAAAGTTACAGTCTATATACGTCCCACTGCTGGGCTCAGGCCTCCCCTCATTTCTGAGAGGGTTTAGGGCAAGGAAGTGTCCACCGCGCTGCCCAAATGCGTGTTGACGAACTTCACATGTCTTCGAAATATTTTTTTTTCTTATTCCTCAGACATGCAGGTTTCCTCACGATGTTTTCCTTCACCGCCGAGCACGTGGTAAATTAGCACTTAAAATTGCAATTAACAATTTCATTGGTGCCGGCGGGGATCGAACCCGGGTTACTTCGCGCCTAGATCAGTGTAAAAGAACAAAAAATGTTTCTACCTATACATGTCCATTATAGACTTTGAAACCATCCAACCCATTTTGATGAATTTTTTGTGTGTATTTGAATGGGTTCCCTAGATGATTTATCACATTTGGAACCTGTAGGTGGCGCTGTTGTCGAGATTCGAAATCACCCGTGCAGGGTTATTTTGCAATAAGCAGCCAAATTTGCAAACAAGGTTCAGAATAAGTAATGTAGGCAAATGTTGAAAAAAAATTAATCAAATAAAATCTCAAACATTCTGTCCTTTTTATCTTTTAAATTCAAAATGCGTGGTAATGGCTTATTTTAACTGATTTTACTGCGCACGCACACATTCGTAAGGATCGACCAGTAGGCAAATACGCTGTTATCCACAAATCACATTCAATTTGGGATAATTTTAAATAAAACTAGAAGCCTTATTTACTTGTATTTTCCAAAAGTGTAATATCGGTATATCGTCATTTATATGTGGCTTAATAATTATGGGCTTAAGTTTAAAATTAGGCTACTCTTTGAAAAATAACCCCGTGTATTCTTTGGGTGATTAGCCAGGCGTTCGGATAAAGCCGGACAAAGCCAGGTTTTTTGATTGCGTTCCGGTCAAATTAGACGATGTCCGGCCTGTCCTGTATTTTTCATATACTTATATACATAATTTGCAATTACATATTGAAATTAATATTGTTATGAATATTGAATGACAAATAATAAAGAAGACTAATTTATTCATTTTTATTGTTATTTCATTAAAATTTAAGTAGATTTTATAGTAAGTGATAAAAAGCATTGTTTTACTCAAAATAATTGTCAGTTATACTAAGAACAAGTTAAGGTTGTCCGGAATTTTTACTAAAATGTCCGGCTAAAATCTCTGGTCTGTCCGGCTTTTCCGTTTTAAGGCCTGGCAACCCTAGTGACGATGCAGTGTAATATAGCTGTAACTCAAGTGGGTCGTCTCGACCGGGGAAGGATCACGCTCGCACAGAATACCAGTATAAAGTAGCAGCATAATACTGTTGTGTTTCGTATGGTGAGTGTCGACAACCGGAAACCGTTTTACTGCAACCGAAGTATTTAATCTTAATCTTTAGAGGTGACTACGTATTTGCAATTTTAATAATAATAATGTCCTCCGGATTGAAATCGACCACGATGGCGAGTTTCAAAGTAGATAAGCCATCTATGCAGAACAGGTTTATAGTGTCCGAGTACATGCCTGCAGATGCATTCCCTATTCCCTCACTGTCACAGTCCGATGGGACGATAATCCGATACGGCCGGAGAGAGATCAAGCGCAGGACCAATGGCTTCAGGTGCTTTCCGAGGTACGTGGTGAAACACCGCCAACTTCCTGACTCCGGGTTGCTAGGTACGTAGACATTTTTTATAGAATAAGAGTGACAAAGAGCCCACAGTCCACCTGATGGTATGTGGGTGCTGTAGCCCATAGACATCTACATTTATCCTCGATTAAGAATCAAGACGCAGAAGCGTTCTCATCCCTGAGGATTAAGATGGCATGCTTCGTTTCCAGCAAAAAAGGGTTTCCAATTCTCTACACTCACCATACAAAACACAGCAGTATAAAGCTGCTATTTTACGCTGGTATTCTGTGAGAGCGTGGTCCTTCCCCGGTCGAGCCGACCCATTCGTGCTACAACCAAAATATAGCTGCAGCGTGGCTCTACCAGGTATGATATATGTCTACTTTCTAGACAGAAATACCCAGAAACTGATTTTGGGCCGACTCGGGGTTGGAACCCGGGATCTCATGATTAACAATTTCGGTTACGACTTACGACCACAAGACCAACGAGGTAATTTTTAATCTTTGATAGTTGCATTTTTATTATTTATAGAATACTAGCTTGCCAGGCAAATGTTGTTCTGCACTTTTCGACGACCCTGTCATGTCCTACTAAAAATCCTTGAATTCGCAAAAAAATTGTGGGTCACTCATAGGAAAAAAGAACTATCCTATCTCTCAAGTTGGACCAAACTGCACACAGTGTGCAAATTTGATTAAAATCGGTTAAGTAGTTTAGGAGTCCATCGCGGACAAACAACGTGTAACACGTAATTTATATATATATATATATATATATATATATATATATATATATATATATATATATATATATATCCTATACTATTAAACGAGCAATTCTTGTATATATGTATATATATATATAATCGGGATCTCGGAAACGGCTCCAACGATTTTCATAAAATTTAGTGTCCAGGGAGTTTCGGGGATAATAAATCGATCTAGCTAAGATTTATTTTTAGAAAATGTCTTTTTGTCCGTGTTTTTAGGCAATTAAAAACTGCTACAATATAGTTAGAATAAGAAGGTAAATTTTGACAGTTTGGTAATGATTATAAATAGCTTATTGGTATAATGGGCGGTCACAAAATCGTAAAACCCCGGTTCGAGCCCAGACCGACCGACCGACTTTTTTATTTTTTTTTTCAAGTTTCTTTCTTTTTTGAGAAAATATATTTTTTTCGAGCCCTTTTTTAGTATTTTTTAAAAACACGAAAATTTAAATAAAAATAATTGCACTCATGATTTTTTATTCAAATAACCAGTTCAGTTTTTTCTGTTATGTCGCTAAGATCAAAAAATATTATTTATAATTCATCAGTATGTAATTTGTATCTAAATATAATTTCCAAAACACACGAATTAAAAAAATCGAGCGAAAAATACCGAGCAAAGTTCGGTCAACCGGGTACTATATATATATATATATATTAAGATAATATATATTATAGATATACATTATTTATAGAGGAAGGAGAAGGAGAGATAATTGGTCAGGAACAGAAACCAAATCTTTTCCATCATCATGATCATCAATTCCTTCTTATATAGGTCGCGAGCCCTGAATCAAATGAAGCTTTAAAAGCCTAATAGTAATAACACATCACCATCGATCACAAGTCGATCACTAATAAAAAAGTGATCGATGTACATCACAGTAAATTGAGACTGTGTGCTTGCTTGTAGGCAGGAATAGTTGTAAAAGTGAGCGTTATTTACGAGGTCTACTACATAAAAAGACGTCATAAAATCATACATTAATTTTTGCCTAGAGTTGAACTGCTGTTTTTTGACTTCCGGTTTTTTTTGTTAGGCACTCAAATACTTCCTACCAAAATAAAAAACAATGTTACATGAGCACGTTGCTAAATAGGTGATTGATCGCGTGATAAGTGCATCTCAAGGCTGAAAACGCCTGAATTAAGCGATTTCCAAATTATACTGATTAATACTGATAAGATAGCAATTTAGTCGGCATGCGCAAAACGTACTGCGAAGTGCGAACTATTTTATTCGTAACCATACGACGAAACAGACGACTCGACCGTCGTTTCACAGAGTAGTCGGTTTTTTTAGTTTCGGTCTGACACGCGGTTAGTGTGGACGTCGATCGGCGCGCGCCCTCTATCTGACATTGGGCTGAAACTCGTAGAAACAATTCTCGATCTAATGTGTATTTAGACAAATATAGACCAAAGTTGATGAGATAAAATGTGGAATACACAGTGTTTTCTGTTGTATGTAACGCTCTCAATCGGCTTCGTTTATTCCTGGGGTATGTATTGCAAAAATTCAGCTGATTCGATATTAGACACGTGCAAATTTTCTAAAACAGTTACGCAACATTTGTAGGTTATAGTTGTATCTACAATTAATGTAGGACTGATATTTATTGAAGCATACAAACAGTTTTTGTCCTTTTGATATATTGTAGTGAAAGGTCAATAAGACGGTAAATCGTTTGGCGCCACGGCACCATTGCTGGGGAACTGCGAGTCACGTAGGCCACTTCGAGCGGTTTGGATATAACCCTGCTAAAATTGCAACGTCGTGTAACGGTATCACAAAAACAAACATAAAATGGCTATCAAGACTTAGTCGCATATGTCCTGAAACGGGAAAGCTTTTTGCGGCGTTTACTTTTCAGTAAGCTTCCTTTATAAATTTGTATACTTACGTTATTCTTTCTTATGTATAGACTGTAAAATTTAAAATGATATTAAAAGTATAATTTTAATTTCCTTCTGCAGTGTTAAGCAAATAAATTATATAACCATTTTATGCGTATTTGCAATTATTATTAAGAAAAAAAAATTGTCTTTTTTAAAATAAATTAATGCACTTTTCTGAAACGAGACAGTATAATAAGTTAATATTTCTGAATACTTTTATGAAGTAGGTACCTACAACAAACATTGAGAAGAATGAATGGAGGATTGTTTTGATAATTGCAGGTAGTTGAAAAAAGGGTAGTGCCATTATAGTATGACAAATAAATTTCAAGTTTAACTCAAAAAAAGTTTTAAGTTATCACTTATCAGCAACATAAGCAATATACTGGACAATAGGGCTTTCCATGACTTCGGCGAAATGATGGAGTATTTTTTTTAAAGAAAAAAATAATATTTTGTGTTTCGGTTATTTATATATTCGATAAGAGAATATTTTTTACCTACTCACCAGACACTATTCTAGGTTGATAAAGTTGATACCGCACTTGTAATGTTGATACCGCACTTTATAGTCTTGAAATTTGGGCTCATATTATTGAACTGGTGTTGCAGTTGTTCATGAGCCTCACTTACCATCCGGTGAGCCGCATGCCTCCTCACATATAAAAAGAAGCTGGTCTTTCCACCAGCACCAGTATCTCATCCGTCGATCAGCAGGGTTACATTTAGGGTTGCCACATTTTTTTGAACGAAATATAGTATTTTTACCAAAAAGATGCAAAATTATAGTACTTTTGAGAAAGTCAGGAGAAGAAAAACGTACACACATTCTTAATTTTTATGTATTTTTTCATATTATATACTTGTTATTGCTCTTTGCTTTGATTATCAATGATCTAACCACCTTTCCTTCTACCTTACCTGTAAAATAATTATAAGAGTCTGAGCTATTTTGATTAATATCATAATAAATTAACAATTAACATTTATTCAAATTAATACATGCTCACTTTTTCTTTCTTCTTTCAATTTTACATTCATGACGGAAAAAATTATTTCTAAAAATTTTTTTTTTAAAACTTACTTGTTCCAGACTTCCAATCACAGTTAATATAAAAAGCGGGTCAGTTGAATTAGGGATAAAATATAGTGTTTTCTGTGCTATATTATTTTTCTATAATATATAGTACAATTGACTGAAATATAATACGATACTACATATTCTAGTAACCCTAGTTACACAGTTACACTACATGCAGGTGCAATTGCTATTTGGGAAAAAGAACAATCATAATTTATGTATATTTATTTGAACCTCAGCTCAGTGCTTTATCTACAAAACTAGATGTGCCTGCCCTGCCATTCATGGGAAGTTTGGAATACGGTTTTATGTTCAGGCAATTGTTCATAACTAAAATGAGCGTTTTCTTTAGTAGATTTACAAAGATACAGACATTAGACAGACAGAAACGTAACACAAAACAAAAAGCAAATTTAAAACCAAATATCGACGCATGAGAGCTTTTCTCAGAACTAAACAAAATTTGGCCTAAGAAACAAAACGAAAAATTATGCGTACGTACATACAACAACTTCATTTTTATTATGTTCGAATTAAAACGATGATGATAAATAAATATTAGTCGACTTCAAAAAAAGTAGGTTTACCATACGACTGCACGATTTCTTATATGTTTCACGCGATATCTTTGTCAATTTTGATGATTCTTTTTTATTAAATAGGTTTATTTCATGGCCTATATGAATTTAGATACAAAATTCAAATTTCGAAGGTGGCAAAATAGGTGTGATGTTTTAGGTGACATTGACATTGTGATATTCCTCGGTCCACTCAAAAAGCTATAAAGATATATTTTAACAAAAATTAAAAGACTACTTCAAAGAAATAATAAAAGTCACATTCTGAAATTGGGGTTTCGATTATTCTATACAATATGGTTTAGCACCGACTTCAGAATGTGAAATTATTTTATTGTTTTTAATTCATTCAAGTCAGCTTACATTTTTGTTAAGTTATTTTTGATACTTATTTATTTATTAGCAAACTTCATATTATGATACACAGAATGGTTTATACAGACGGATATAATACATGAGGCATTCCAATAAATAAAATAAATATGTATATAATATACATATTACTTAAAATAATACATATAATATATTATACACATTATCAACGTCATTTCTTATTTGAATCCGAAAACTTAGAGAAGAATTTTGGCTTTCAAGATACGTGAAAATAAAAGGCGGTGGTGCGTTTTTTTTTTTTTTTTTTTGGAAAACCGTTGGGTATTATATTTGTTGGTTACTATGTAGAGTGAGGGTTACCTGCGGAACTCTTATCTATAAAATAATAGAATCGGGTTTCTTTGCTCTTTCCATGTGTTAAAATGTGTTGTTATTAATTTTAATAAATAATGATATTTTATAACCAAGGAATAATATTTCCAAACACGTCATTATGATCATTAATTTGTAATATAATAATGTAATACAAAGGGCGTACTTAATGCCTTGATTATGATTTATGACGTATAATAAACACTTTTTACATTAAGATGAAAATAAAAATGCACTTCATCAGAGCCTATAATCTATAAACGCAAGTAAATAATAGACTAAAATATTTTTATTGCTTACGGATTACATGTAATTCTTATTGAAAGCCATTTTTTTACTTTACTATATACCTACATTAATAAAGATTTGCTTCATTCGTAAGTTTATCAATGAATTTATTTATAAGATACTTACATAAGGTCTCATGGGTCAATACGTATTCATAATACATAGATATACGTATATTTTTATAATTACACAAAACCTTGTACATAACATTTTAAGCACCTTTTTGAATATTACCGCATAGTTTAGTAATTAGGATTCAGACACCACCTCCAACCAATGTTATTAATTTTTTATCAAATTTAATACATCCATAATACACTCACCGGCACGGAAACTTGGCCAAGCGGTTATCTCGCGATAGCAAAAGCTTTAAGTGTTTCTGATGAATGTTTGTTATGCAAGTATGTCAAAAAATGTTTACCCTCAAGTTAAGTTTAGTTCAAGAGGGTAATTCATTATGTTTAAGTGCACCATGACGAATTCTTTAATTTTTAGTTGAATCGGGTCATTTGAGCGACTAAGTTCACATTTTAAATTTGTGTGTTGTGAAAAGTTTACTGTAAGGTTATTCAATTATTGTGATCTTGTGTCTTAATTAAATAACTAAAGGTGCTTTAAAGCCAATAAAAATGCCATTAACACCAGCACAAGTTGCACAAGCAGTAGCATTAATTGACCAAGGGCTGACACAGCGTGAAGTTGCTATTGTGCTTAACGTACCACGGTCCTCAATGCAGTATTCACTGAAACGATACCAGGAGACAGGCCGCTACACCCGCAGGCCAGACAGTGGGGGCGTAAGGTGCACATCGGCCCGGGACGATCGTTTTATTGTTATGGAGATTTTGAGAAACCGCTACCTGACCGCTGTTGAGATACGCCAGCGGCTCCAAATCGCAAGAGGCGTTAATGTTAGTGAGCGTACGGTGAGAAGACGAATGGAGGAAGTGAATTTAAAAGCTCGTAGACCAGCACGAGGTCCAGAACTTCTCAGACAGCACCGAGTAGCCCGACTTCAGTTCGCAAGAGAACATGTCAATTGGACCCACGAGCAATGGGCTAGAGTGTTGTTCACAGATGAGTGTCGAATAGCTTTACGTGCTCCAGGCGGTCGAGAACGAGTGTGGAGAAAAAGAGGAGAGAGGTTTCTACCCATTACCACCACCCAAACTGTGAGTTTCCATGGAGGCTCAATAATGGTATGGGGAGGTGTAAGTTCCGACGCACGTACAGAGTTGGTCATCGTCGATAATCGGCTTACAGCTACTCGATACATCGAGGAAGTTCATCAGGAGCACGTAATGCCTTATTCGGGATTCATTGGACACGACCAATTCCTCCTCATGCACGATAATGCACGCCCGCACGTCGCACATTGTGTAGAGGAATATCTGGAAGAGGTTGGAATACAAAAATTACAATGGCCAGCTCGTAGCCCGGACTTAAATCCAATTGAGCATGTATGGGGTATGCTCAAAAGAAAGATAAAGTCCAGCTCCAAACCGCCACAAACTCTAAATGAGCTCCGAAATGCAGCGCTGGCCGCTTGGGACAGCATACCGCAAGTTGATGTCAGAAACATCATTCAAAGCATGCCAGATCGAATGCAAGCGGTTATCAGGGCTAGAAGAGGAAACACCCGATATTAAAACTGATAGACAATAAAGAAACAGACTTAATTTTTAACTTTGTAGTGTTTTTAAAGTGACAATGGAAAGATGTTAATTTTAGTGAAAACATGTTATCTTGAAAAGAAAAATTTCGGTGAAGTAAACATTAAATTTCTATGTTCTAAAACCATTAGAGACACTTATTGAATGCATCTACCCTTAATTTACTGTTAAAAAAACGTTTCAGTGCAAATAATCAGCAAATTCACGAGTGGCCAAGTTTCCGTGCCGGTGAGTGTATTAATCAGATCAATTTCATTATGCTTCCGATACTCAAACGATAATAAGAATAAGAACGTATGACTTTGTTACGACCAGGGAACTCGTACCACTTCTTGATCCTACTTATTTGACAATGTCACGTTTTCCGAATGTTGCGATGAGTCATTGGGTGCGTATGGCAAAGAAAAGCGCTAGCAAGTGCTTGTAAGCAAAATGGCGAAGCTAAACAGTTTTCGGCTAGGACACGTTTGCTAGCTTTAGTAGCGCTGACACAGTCCGCTATTTTGCTTATTTAATTTGTTTGTTTTGAAGTAGAGTTTATAAGTTTTTTTTTTGCAATATTAGTTTTTAGTAATATAATGCCATGAATAGATATATATATATATCTATTCATGTTATTAAAAACCGTGATTGGTAAGTGTTAAATATGAATACTTCGCAAACATATATTTAAATTAGGTTAGGTTCCCCGGTTAAAACTTACTTCGTGTCCTAGAGGAAAATAGCTACTTACGATTGGACAGCGCTTACCACTTACGATCGCCATTTTGCTTACAAGGGCTTGCTAGCGCTTTTCTTTGCCAAAAGCACCCATTCATTACAAATACAATCTATAGAAATTTCCACTACTGAGCATAGGTCTCCCCCGTAGATTGCCATATCTAATAAGATTTTTCCATGTTGCCAACGTATGGCGTGCGGTTGTCCACTGCAGTTTTTAATTATGTTTAATAGTTATCAGAAAGATGCTGCTTCTATCTTCTGTTTCCATATCCCTCTGTCGCCTCTTACCTCTACTCTTAGCATTGGGATGATATGGAGTTGTAGAAGTTTTTACGCCGCCGCTGCACAGTATTGTAGATTATTCGATTATACTAGTCTATAAAAGATAATTCTCTCCTTATGACCTCTAATGATAAAATCGGAATTTACATACAGAGCCGTAGTAGCTCAGGGGCTAAGCGCCCGTTGTAAATTTCTCAGTGCGCAAGCAACCCGGGTTCGATGCGTGCCGGCACTAATGAAATTGTTAATTGTAATTTTAATAAAAAATAAAAATATCAATTTCTTTGCAACTTTCCGCTAAACATATAAAATGATGTGTCTTACCTGGATTGAAGCGCACCTCCCGCCCTCCCTCAATTGCATACACTAACTCCGTCACCACTAGACCAAGCACCACTACTCTCAACACCACTATTCCAGGCAAGACACACCATCGACGATAATACGACACGTGTTTCGCCTCTACACGAGGCATCCTCAGGTAATATAGACCGCTTTAGCGGTCAGCCGCCGTAGAGTCTATATTACCTGAGGATGCCTCGTGTAGAGGCGAAACACGTGTCGTATTATCGTCGATGGTGTGTCTTGCCTGGAATAGTGGTGTTGAGAGTAGTGGTGCTTGGTCTAGTGGTGACGGAGTTAGTGTATGCAATTGAGGGAGGGCGGGAGGTGCGCTTCAATCCAGGTAAGACACATCATTTTATATGTTTAGCGGAAAGTTGCAAAGAAATTGATATTTTTATTTTTTATTATAATGGATTTCCGCAAAGTAACGCCTGATTCTATCAATTGTAATTTTAATTGCTGATTAACCAGATGGTCGCCGGTGAAGGAAAACATCATGAGGAAATATAGATGTTTAAAAATAAGAAAGAAAAATATTTCGAAGATATGTGAAGTTCGTCAACACGTCGTAGCGTGGCGGAAATTTACTTGTCCTAAAACCTTCTCAAAAATGAGAAGCCTGTTCCCAGGAATGGAACGTATATGGGATGTTAACTTTTCTTTAATACATATAGTAAAAGAAACACATTTCTCATTTATTCGTTCTTTCATTCTTCTTCTTTACTATATAAACCATCGACTGCCAAAAATAAGCTTCGCCTGTACTATCCCGTTTTAACCAAAGAATAAAATTACTGTCAACATTTAGTGCCATCATATTACCAACATGAAATATGCTGCTTGGGAATCGTTGAGAATAACACTATTAGAGATCATTAACCATTAAACTTCATCAAATAGTTTATTAAAACCAATTATATGCCTTAATTTCCTTCATCGTTTTATAAATAAAATTACTACCAATATCCAGTGCATATCAACGACAGGAAGTAATTTGCGTGAAAATCGATCAGAACAACACTACCAGAGATCATTAACCGTTTAACTTCGTCGAACAGTTTATCAGAAAAAAATCGTAATTTTTCCGAACAGTACGTAACACAAATTACGAAATAGATTAGGGTTACAAAAGCCTTCCGATGTTTAATGAGGATTTCGGCCCAATTTCTAATTGAAATCAGATTGTCTCAACAAGTACTTGCTTAATGCTTAACCTTTGATTACTATTGTCAACGAAGGCGGAGGACGGACAAGCAGAGGAAACTGGGGCATGGTCGGTGCATTAATTTTGAAGACATTCTTGTGTACTTAGATGCTACTTTAATTCAATAGAATTCGTAATTAACCCTGTTTTTATTGTTAAAGGCGAAGATAACTTCAAGTATATTTAGTTCTAAGATTTAGGTGTATACTGAGCTAAGTAGTAAGTCACTGTCGCCGTCTTAATCTTGTATTTTTCATTTCGAGCTTAACATTTTGTACATATTGATTAATTTCATCATCATCATTCATCATTGTTGTTGCTCATCACAAGTCCACAGGTGCCTTGATCCACTCCTCAAGGAATTGTAATTTGCCTTTTTGAAATTATCTTCTTTATAGAGGTCTTACTTATTTTAATTAAGCCTGTATGGTGGATTCGTTTTACATACATAATCTACACATTGACAAACATTTAGACCCAGAACAATTAATATTTGTAGCTCATACAAATAGTCACTTCCATTACCACTGAGACTTCAGAAACTATTAAATTATGTGGATATTGTTTTATTCCTTTTTGTTCTTCGAAGTCAGTTAAAATTTTTTAAAGTTTAATTTTTTTAACTTTTTAAGAGGCTAAACAATACCACAATCACATGGTAACGAAGAACGAGAATGTCGTCTAAACAGGTACATTAGAAATTTCAACCTTAGAGCTTAAGGGTGGATTTTTTGAAAAATTGTGTTTCATTCACTGAACTTCAAACCAAAGTTTGCTGAATGGAAGTTAGAAACCATTACAATTTAAATAATAATAAAAAAATCAACAAAATCTTCGAACCTCGAGTCGGATAAAAATAAATTGCACTTAGTGTTATGGTTAATTTGCTAGAAAGTATTTAAGTCGTAAACACATACCTAAGCGATTACATCTTAATTTCTTCCTCAGTATCTTTCATCTTCCTTTATCTTTGCATTTTAACTGTCGCTAAATGATTTTTATTTCCTTTCTTTAATGTTCTAGTAGCCACAACTAATAGAGTCATGCAATTAAATTGTCACCATTCATTAAAAGGTAATTGTGAGCACGCTTTTGTTATGTCTGTGGAGAATACAGAAAAAGAATGACACTTTTTAATTCCGTTTATGCTGAAGGAACCGGAACGGTTAGGTACAGTGACGAATTGCCATATCGTGATAGGATAGGGACATTTGGTTTTACCTAGCCTACTTAGGTGCTATGATGACAATGAAGGTTATGATAGGGTTTATAGCAAATTAATTAATTGTTACGAAAACATATTTTAACTTTTTTATAGAATAAGAATGATAAACGAGTCCACTTGATAGTAAGTGAATGCTGTGGCCCATAGACATCTACATTTATACTCGATTAAGAATCAAAACGCAGAATGCATCGTCACCCATGAGAACTAAGACGAAATGCCCCATTTTTAGTAAGAACGGTATCCGGTTCTCTATACACTCATTCGAAACAGTGTCAGAGCGTGGTACTTCCTCGGTCGAGCCGACCCATCGTGCTAAAACCATAGCTTCAGCGTGGCTCTACCATTTATGATGTTTTAATACTTTAGATGGCATATTGTAGATGAATAACAATCTCGTTCACGCCACAGGCGTAAAATACCCAGAACAACGACGAGAACCTGCGCCTTTACGAGACGTTTGGTCCTACGATCGTCAGTCCGCCTGACAAGAATTACCTCTTTACAACGGTAGAGGCCCATGGCCAACTGCGTATATCCTCGGACCTAAAAGAAGAAGAATAAATAAAATCTATAAACAAAAATGTATATCTTTCGTTACGGCAGAATGTTTTGTTAATTATTTTAGCTATTTTTTCAATCCGATATCAAAATTTCAGACATTAATTATTAAATGATAATAAGACTAGTTGTTCTGGGATCAATTCCTTTCTTATCATAACATTCCAAACAGTAATTACAAATTACGCAATTTTTATGTAAACTAACTTCGTAGCGAAATTGATAAATAAATGTTATTTTTGTTTTTTTAAACTAAAGTAATAATTATGTAATTTTTTATCATTTGTTTATTGAATGCAACAATATGATGTATAGGCATTCTCTAACATTTTGTGTCTTAGATGATCGAATATTATATCTTAAATTGCCACTAATTTCCCTGGGCAATGGTGATCACTTACCATCAAATGAGTTAGAATTATAGGGCATTAGACTATTATTTATTGTAATTCTTTATCACATTACTCATAATTAAATTATGAAATGCTTATAAATTGGGTAATGCGCAACATAGCCAATAAGGTTAACCTTTACTATCCCAAACAATCTGCATATTTACGTATTCACCTCTAATGTTTTGATATTCTTTAACAATGCGTTCGTAATATAAAGTTGTCACGTACACCAGTAATTGTGATTTGATCTTGGTTTTTTCTTTTTTGTTCGCTTTTTGAATTTGGTTTTGGTTGTCTTTTATAAAGTCGTTGTAGAAAGCGAATTTTCTATAATAACATGTCAGGCGTCTTGAATGCCTCGTAGCAGCAGTCGCACTAGACCATAGTGCGACAGCTGATCATTAGGTCCCGGGTTGTATTCCAAATATGGGCCAAAATAATATTGAGCTTTTTTGTCAAGAAAATCTTAACACGACTATAGGAAGTTAACAAATAAGAAATAATTTTTTTAGAGCTTACGTAAAGTGACTTTGTGCATGAATTTTCATCCAGTTTCAAAACTGTCTAACTTCATAGCGATAAATAAAAAATACGTGGTGTTTTAGTTAATTAGGTAAGTAAGGGTTTAATATTCATTTTGTTTTCTACGAACGTTGGTCAGGGTTACAACAAGCGATTCTCTATTGTCTACTATTAATTTATTACAACAGATAAAACAATGATAAAATTATTCAAATTCCAAGTTTCTTCATTTAATTTTGAAGTTCAGTAGGCTAACAGTGCCGACCGCAGACACAAAATTCGTGGGTTTGAATTCGCCTTTTGGCTACTTTCGTGAACCGCTCAAACATATCGCTCAAATAATTTTATATAAAATTAATAATTTTAATCTATGGTAAATGCGGTTAACTATGACATCTAGACGTTTTTTTTTTGTATAGGATAGGGTGACAAACGAGCACACAGTCCATCTGATGGTAAGTGGTTGCTGTCGCCCATAGACATAGATCTACATCTATCCTCGGTTATGAATCAAAATGCAGATGCGTAGTCATCCGTGAGTACTTAGGTGGAATGCTTCGTTTCTAGTAAAAAGGGTCTCCGGTTCTCTAAACTCACCATACGAAACACTGGTATTCTGTGAGAGCGTGGTCCTTCCCCGGTCGAGCCGACCCATTCGTGCTACAACTATACTACTAATATAACTACAGCATGGCTCTACCACGTAAAAACACGTAAAAATGTTGAACATCTCCCGTGACCATGGGTGCTGTAAAGTGCTCGAAACGGGTATTTGAAAAGTTAAGATAAGTTAAGTTAAGTAATACGCGATAAAATCCGTAAAAACTAGTATTATTTAAATCATGTCATAGTTTTATGACATTAATAACCTCACGAATTATTTATTATGTTCATTTCAATATATATACCAGTTATAATGGATATGTTAGTTTCAAATTATCTTTTCTGTACAACTATGTCTTACTTGCACCAACAAACCCTAAGAAGTCATTTAAAACAAGTATCTATGAATATAAAAGAAAAATCACCTCTAGAAATGTACAGTTAAGACCTACAATAAGTCCAATTAAAGAGTTGACTGTCGAAACTAATCAACCGTCAATCTGAGTACTTACTACGATGCTAGAGTAAGTGGCGGAATTGGCAATAATTGCAAAACTTTAAAAAATCCTTTAACCTTGATATTGGAACCACACAGATTGACGAAAAGGTCATTGACCTCATTTGAAAATATATAAGGTCCATGACGGAAGCATAATTAGGGATAGAGCTGCGAATGAGAACTAATTTAATTATAATATTTGTAACTAATCATAGGAAACTATAAAGTTATTATTAATAATTATGATATAATATATTTCAATTTAAAATATCTAACTGGAGTAATGGGTATCATTGCTTAGGACTGCTACATCGTCACGTACGCCATGGATCGATGGCATCGGCACAATAGAGGGGAATTAGATTACACTGACAAGTTGCTAGTTGCGACATCATTCAGACATCAGATACAGTTGCTAATAAGCTGTGATGTTAATGCAAAACGGACATGTGAGAAGTCTTAAAGTTTCTATTCATTAAATTTAACTTACACAACGGCGAGTTAACAAGGTTTCAGCCCTAGCACCTATCTTTTTTAAAGCACAATAATTGTCATTTACATTTTTGAGGTTTTTGAGGTTTAGGAGGTTTTTTGAGGGATTTAATTTTATTTATTATAGGATCCCAAGCAGATGGTAGCACCCAGCCATCTTCTCTATTGAAATTAGGATGTTTTTTGATTTCAATAGCCTCGCGAATCATCCTTGGAAGGAATCGGTGTTCTTTAGCGAGGATTTGTGGTCTATCTGATGTAGTGACGGGGGCGATCCTGTACATGTTCACAGACTGCAGACTTCCCGGAGCGTCGATTCTTCACAATGTGAAGAATCGACGCTCCGGGAAGTCGAAGAAAGAAGTCGAAGAAATATATAAATCCTATAATAAATAAAATTAAATCCCAACATAAGCATACAACTGCAAGACTTCATGATACCATAAGTTCATACTGTGTAGATCGGAACAAAAGTTAAATTTTAACCTATGGTAACCGCGGTTAACTATGACATCTGGACGTTAAACATCTCAGTCCTTCCCGTGACCATGGGTGCTGTAAAGCTCTCGAAACGTTGGGTATTAAAAAGTTAAATATAAGCGATAAATTCCGTAAGAACTAGTATTATTTCAATGTGTAGTGTTCGCGTAAATATAAGAAATTATCACGAAAAATTATTTTAATTGCTTCGAGGATTTGGAAAAAACGTTAGGACAAGTGCATTTTATCCGAGGGGGATTACTTTGAAGGAGGCAAAATAGATATTCATGAATAAATAAACACTTTTTGTAAAAATACAAAATTCGCAATACTTTTTGAACAGACAGTGTACATTACTTATGGCGTAAAGATCTTCTGTAGAGAATCTTTTTGGTTTATAATGCATTCTCGTAGGACCTCAAAACGCCAAAATCTGATATGATTTTCGAAAACCAGGGTAAAACCAACAACTTCCCGATTTTTAGAAAATCATTGATTTTCATAGCGAGAAGTTAGCAAGTAGGCTCCGAGGCGCAGTAGCTTGGCCTTAGCGTCGAATTGCTGCTCTTAGTGCTACGTCTTGGAATCTCGCACGAAACAAGTATTTGTATGGCTTTCAAATAATTGGACCCAGTGTGCGGGTAGATTTTTTAATAAAACGTACATAAAATTCAAATGAAGCTACTATCCCCAGACACTACACTTTCTTATATACCTTGTTGTTAAAATATTGCATAAAAATATTAAAAGTATTCGGTATATTTTATATCTTGTATTAATGACAAACGCGCACACAGTGGACTTGATAGTAATAAATTCAAATATATTCAAATATATAAGCCCCACAGATGTGTTAGTTATCACTTCTCATGATAACTATGTAAATTCCTCACAGCCATATAATTATGGCTTTTATTATATACAGGCTCTCTTAACATTCAAACGGGAACACAGAAATGGTCAGAGAGTGCATATTTCTGTTGCTCTAAGGTGCACCTACACTGTAGCTGGGAAATGAGTAAGACGGCGGTATTGACCAAATGTACTGAAAGGAATGCACAGGAAGAAATTCTGCAGTTCAGTTAAATTGAAAAAATAGCTGAATATTTTCTTATCGCAGGCAAGTGAACATAAAAATTTCAATGTCACGCTTATATAGTTTCAATTCAGTTGCGTAACAACTTTAACCGTGGTTTGTTCCAAATTGTTTGCGGATTATTGCTTACCTTATGAGCAGATTTAATTAAAAAGGAGGTTCTTGATTTAACTGTATTTTATTGAATGCTAGCTATTTGCCCCGACTTTGCACGAGTTATTTCCGGATCTCGACAACAGCGCCACATACCAGGTGTAATTGTGAATCGAAACCATCCAGTTACCCATTCACACACACACAAAAAAATTTCATCAAAATCAGTCGGGCCATTTTTTAGTTTTGGCTAAGCTAACGGACACCAAATGATATTTATATATCTTCGCCAATTGTGAAACTGGACTTTTGTGATTCTTTTTTTATCAAATCTAAAGGATAATTCAATTCAAATTTAAAGCAAAAATTTCACCCCTAAGGGTGCAAAAATAGCAGATGATAATATTAATGTAATAATTACTTGATTTGACATTTGTCGAGCGTTATATTTCATACAATTTTCTTGGTTACATTTCACAGACTTTTTTTAAATTCATCCATTTATTACTTCGATCAATAATATACTTGATATTATATAATTGATCGAAGATTTATTACAGCCTATCAAAAGTCCTCGTTCAGCAATGGCCTCGGCCTCGGCCAGGCCTCCCTATAGATTCCCTAATATGAGAACGTTGCCATAGTTGCTATGTTAGCAGGCAGATTTTTTACCTTTGTAAAAAAGGACTACATGTTACAATTTTACTTTTCTAACAAGCTAAAAACCGATGCCTCATACAATCTGGGGATATTCGTTTCGAGAGAGAATTTATTATTCATTTTAACATATAACAAATTTTGGTACAAATTATAATTATTAAATTTACGACAATGGTTATAAGTTGTAGTAGTGTATTAGTTTGTAGTTAATAGTTAACTAGTAACTTGGAGTAATATATTGTATTTAGATTTATATATTACTGTCTTCCTGTTTTAAAATGAAATAAAAAAGCAGCTTACGAACTACTTTTGCATCATAACAATCTTTATCATCATCATCATCACTGTCTGTTACAAGCCCACAGTATAATATGGAATTATTTGATTGACATTGCATTTTTTTAGAAAGACCTAATAACTTCTAGTAGTCGGTAACTGTAAGTAAACAAACTTTGTCCCTGGAGTCGTAATCGACCAAAACGACATCAATTCAAATCCTATGCAGACGCCAGCTTTAGTCTATCAGATACTAAAAGTTACGATTTTTAAAATTAACAATATAACGTTACTGTTACTTTTTTGATATATATGAATCGATCATCTGATAAAGATAATTTGACATTATCAAGCTCCAATCAAGGAAGCGTTAAGCTCTACAAAAATATTTAAAAAAATATTTACACTGCAATCAGCAGTATCAAGATATTTGTTTGATTCGTTATTTTATTCAAGAACATTTTTCCCCATCGGTTGTCGGTTCTTCGAGCTATATGGCCGGTCCATTGCCACTTCAGCTTACTAAACCGTTGGGCTATGACGGTCATTCTGATTTTACTATGGATATCCTTATTTCTAAGTTTATCACGCAGAGAAACACCGAGCATAGCCCTCTCCGTAGCTCGCTGAGCGATCTTGAGCGTCCTCATCATAATAATCAGAGCGTCAACATCATAAAGTCGACGGATGCAAGTGGCTTAGGACCATGGCTTGAGGGAGGCCTATGTTCAGCAGTGGACTTGTGAAGGGCCGTAACAATGATGATGATGATGATGATGAAATGTGTGTTACCTCTTTTCTCTGGGTGAACCGATTTTGACGATTGTTTTTTATCTGAAAGCTGGTGCTTCTCGTGTGGTTCCATATAAATTTAATCAGAATCTGACCAGTAGTTTTTGAGTTATCTTTAATAATACGTATTTAATTAATATTGAGTAGGTAGTTGGTAGGTACATTGATTCGGTCTCGGTCGTATTGAAGTCGGTTGTACAATTTTTTCATACTTAATACCTGTCTAATATTCTTAAAGTTTTCTTATTATTTACTTTAATATAAAATAATATATTTAAGAGCTACACTTCTTATACCATTTATTTTATAGTGTTGTTATTTCCTGATTAATTTCTTATGGTGCACACAATCGAAGCCTGTAATAAAATATACCCAAAGCATCTTGTGAGTTTCTCCATTGTATATATACAACGTTATAGAATATAACTAATGGAATGAATATTTTTGTATCTGAAACTAAGTACCCGTCCCTGGTCCCTGATGTAACACGTAGGGTTCCGTGACGCAGTGATTATTATTTATTCTGTGACGCAGTGGTTTAGCATTGCGTAGGGCACTGAAGGCCACGAGTTCAAATACCGCACAGAACAAGCATTTATTTATTTCTGCGACATACAAATAGTTTATGGCTTGGATGTTTGTACTTGTGCAATTTATGTATGTGAACTGCCTCCATTATACAGGAGGAAATACTGGTGTTTCTGTATGAAAATCCTAACATTATTAAAAAAAACCAAACAACCAAAGCATCACTCCTTGATCTTGTGGATTGAGTCCACTCAATATTCTCTATTAACTTTCAAAACCAGCACTTTTATTTTGAAGACAAAATTGATTTTATTTTATTATCTGAGCCTTGGATTTTTATATTAGTTACATTACGTTTATATACAGTTATATATTGAATTGACGCTTACAGAAATATATTTTATTTATTTAAAAATGAATGGCTACATGATGAGTATTTTTATTTCAATAATACTCGAATTATTTTATTGTGATTTTAATCATCTTCATTATCATCATAATTATCACTACAGTCCTTCACAAGTCCACTGCTGAACATAAGCCTCCCCCAAGTAATGCCACAAAGCACGGTCCTGAGCCACCTGCATCCATCGACTTCCTGCATATCTTATCAGGTCGTCACTCCATCTAGTAGGAGGTTAACCGTTACTTTGCCTATCGATACGAGGCTGCCACTCGCGACCCTTATTTCCCCGTAGGTTCTTCCAGCTATATGGCAGGCCCATTGCCACTTCGAGTTACTAATTCGTTGGGCTGTGTCAGTCACTGTGGTTCTACTGCGGACATTCGCATTTCTAAATTTATCACTCCGAGAAACCCCGAGCATAGCCCTCTCCATAGATCGCTGAGCGACCTTGAGCATTCTCATATATGGCCAGCAGTGAAGGACCACATCTTAGATCCGTAAGTCATCACTGGCGCACTGGTTGTACAATCTCGTTCTCAAGTTTTGAGGTATACCTGACCAGAAGATGTGTCGTAATTTCCCGAACGCTTCCCAGCCGAATTGAATTAACAATTACATCTATATATATATATGGTGTGTGTGTAAAAATTTATAATAAAATTCCCAAATGTCTACAAAAAGAAGAATCGTTGTATAAATTTCCAAAGAGAGCTTAAAAAATATTTAATTGAAAAAAGTTTCTGTTCGTTGTCAGAGTTTTTCGGTGAAAAATAATAATTGTTTAATTTTAATATGTATACCTCTTTAATATCGTTGTAAATATTGCAAATATTTATTAAACTTAAAAGTAATGTTTAGTTTAAGATAAATAAAATAAAAAGTTTCTTCATCTTTCGAAATTTATTAATTTAAATTGATATATATATATACATAAATATCTATATATATATATATATATATATATATATATATATATATATATATATAACATAATATAATATAATATTGCTACGCCCTATCAGGGCCGTAGCAATATTATATTACAACGTGCCGTGTAGTGGCGGTTGAGAATATCCACTACCCCATATATTCCCGTGGTTGTCGTAAGAGGCGACAGTTACATATCACTTGTGGCTTCGAAATTAGATAACTACGAAGACACACCGTCGTATTTCATACCACATCACGGGGTTTTTAGGGAGAACAAACTTACATCTAAGTTACGTGTAGTGCTCGACGCTAGTGCTAAAACTAGCACTCACCTGTCGCTTAACGATATCCTCTATAGTGGGCAAAATTTACAGGGCAGTTTATTTAATATAATAGCCAATTTTCGTTTGTTTAGTATAGCACTATCCGCAGATATTCGCCAAATGTTCCTTTGCATAGGGGTCCGTGAATGCGATCCGGACATCAAGCCGATTCTGGGATGGATGAAGGCCCGTGCTACCAAGCCTAAGTGGAGGGAGGTCTCAGCGATGAGTTCAACCACGAAAAGCTATTGGGCCCAATGGCACAGCTTGCTGCTTCAGGATGGAGTCCTGTGCCGTAAATGGGACAATGGTCGAGGAGACAGCTGTCGTTTACAAATGGATGTCCCTAAAGCTAAAGTGCCGAATGTTCTACAGCTGTGCCATAATGGTCGTTCAAGAGTCCATCTGGGAGTTAAACGAACTCTACTGAAGGTCCGAGAACAGTTTTTCTGGGTCCATTATCGTGACGATGTCGAGGATTGGTGTCGTACATGTACAAGTTGTGTGGCCGTGAAGGGACCTCAGATACGTAGTAGAGGAGCATCGAAACTGTGCAAGAGCCGTTACAGAAAGGCGCAAGGGGGACTCCTAAGATCGCCCATGTGGATCGCCTGGCGCGTTATTATGGGACCGACAATGCTCGGGACGAGCATGTCTTAGGAGGGGGCAGTGTTGCGTGAATAAGTCAACGCCATACACTAGCGCCATCTAGTGTCAGGAACGAGAGCGAAGGGAGCTTTGCAGAAAATGACATCACAAATCTTTCAACCGACAGCGCCATCCGAAGAACTAAGTTTCTAGAAAATCCACACTCGAACACTCGTCGCTTTGCGCGCATTTACTTGAATATTTCGGATGCTTCATTGTTAATTTGTATATATAGGCGCTGCAAGATGCGATCGGGGAAGTATTGGAGTTGGCGACACAAGCGAAGCTTCGGAGCGGAATAAAGTGAATTAGTGTGTTTAATTATTAGTGTTTTAAGTTTTAATTTGTGTAAAGTAAATTAAAGTGTTAATTTAGGTAATTTTATCGGCAATTTTTATTGTCACGAACCTCAAGCTCGTAACAGTATTCTAAATTTGAAGCTTCCATGTCTGCTAAAAGTGCCTTAGAGTTTTGATGATCGATCAGTCAGTCAGTGAGTGACAAAATTAAGAAATTTTGACTAGTTATAATTCTTAAACTACTGGTCCAAATTGAATGAAATTTGAAATATACCATTTTTATACAATTTCTGCTTGGTTACAGAACATTCAGGCTCCTAGTTTTATCCACAACGAAGTTATAGGGAGGGTCGAAAATGGCCTGAACTGCTTCTTCTTATGATACTTATAATGCTTCTTCTTAAAATACTTTAAATTAATCAAATTCTTTATTAATTACATATAAAAATAAAATAATTAAAATAAAATTCTTAAAATATTTAAATAATGCGTATCTGGGGGCACGACAGTGCACGTACACGTTATATTATAGCATTGAGTGACAAACGAGCGCACAGTCCACCTTATGGTAAGTGGATGCTGTGGCCCACAGACATCCACATTTATCCTCAGTTAAGAATCAAAATGCAAATTTATTATCACCCCTGAGGACTAAGATCGAATGCCTCGATTCCAGTAAAAAGGGTCTCCGGTTTTCTACACTCACTATACTATACGAAACATTCGTGCTAAAACTATAATGTAGCTGCAACGTGGCTCTGCCACAGAGTAAGGACCAGAGGGGAAACTTCCTAACAACGTCGAAAATGTTTACCTATTTTTTTAGGGATGACATCTGATAAATGTGAAAAATTAAAGAAAAAAGGCAATATTATATAGCATAAAACAAAATGTGATTTCATTGTGACTTAATATAACAACAGGTCTATTTCTTATAACTTAAATTGAAACTGCAAAAATAGTATATTTTGCTAATATTCATAGTATGTATTATATCTTATTGAATCTTGCTGTAGGGTAAAGCGGCGAATATTGAGAAAATACGTGCTATTTATAATTACAAACCGCGCGAATCCCTTCAAGAGAATTTTAAGGAAATAGGTATTCCCACCGAAGCCTCATATAATATATTTGTATCAATATAATTTCCGTAAGACGTATTCATTAGTACAAAGAATCAGGTGGTGGAAGTAATGGCTGTGATGGTAGTGGGCAGTGGCGTTGGTTGTGGTGTTGATAGCGGTGGTGTTGATGCTGGTCGCGGTGCTGGTATTGGTGGCGGTGGTGTTGGTGGTGGTCCACTACCGACCACCATCAACGATACTACAAGCACCACCACCAACACCAGCACCACTACCACTAACACCACTGGTGGAGCGATGAGCCTAAGGCTACCGAAGTCTAGTTCCCCGGTCGAACCTTAAGCCTATTACGCGAGCTATTAACTAAAGTGGACTGTATATGCGATTGCTTCTACTGCGTTCTACTTGCGTCTACTATAGCATGCGGTACAATGCACTCGCTCTTCCCTAAAACTAAACTATTATTTGCCAAATCTATGAAGAGAATCCTGCTTGATTAGGAAAAACAAAATTGGAGCGGATTAACACAATTAAACACAATTATATCAAGCAGGAAATATTAGGAACGTTCACTCACCGGGGTGGTTCTTCTATGCTGCTGGGCACTATGTTGCTGCGACTTCTGGAACTTCTTCTAGGTTAACTCTCTGCCTTTGGTCCGATGACGCGTCGGAAGAGAGTGCGGTGCGCGACTATTTCTCACACGAGGTGAGGCGGGTTTCCTGGAGCTCGACTGCTTCCAGGCTAAAGCGGTTCTACTATGACACTATCGTCTTAAGCGGTGTGGTTCCAACAACGAGCGCGGCGGGAAGAGAGCGGTGTGGTTCCAATGACGAGCGCGGCGGGAAGAGATCGGTGTGGTTCCAATGACGAGCGTGGCGGGTAGAGGGCGCGCGTCGGTCGCGCGTGCCTTTTATTCCTTCGGTTGCGATGATTACGTGATATTCTAGAATCGTCTTCTTTCCGCTCCCACCCCACCACCCCGATGTGTCGATAGGAGGGTATGAATGATATCGTTTTGGAAAGGATAAACGATTTGGCAAATCACTACCGTCAAAATAAAATACGAATGGTTTTCCGCGCAACCATCTCCCCCGCCCTTGAAGGATTTCCTTCAAAATTAACTAAAACAACTAGAGCTAAGATCAAACTAACAAAATAACTAACTAACGCTAAGATTACCTAAATTCAACTACAATTTCTAATTTAGAAAGCGAGCCACCCTAACTACTCCGTCGGAACCGGGAAAGAAATCTTCGACAATTCCTAACGGCCAATGGAGAGGCGGCGTGTTCTCTTTGGTGAGCACAACTACAGTTCCTACAGCTAAAGGCTCAGTTGCTGTGTTCCATTTTTGCCGAGACTGCAAAGTATGCAAGTATTCCATCCTCCATCGTTTCCAAAACGATTGCACTAACCGGTCTAATAATTTGTGGCGTGCGGAAATGCTAAGTCTGTTCTCATCCATATCTGCGGCGGGCAAATACTTTAAAGGCGTTAAATTCAAAAAATGTGCTGGAGTTAGAGCCAGCGGTTCCGAGGGGTCACTAGACAACATACGACAAAGTGGGCGGCTATTCATTACGCATTCAATTTGAGCGAGCACCGTACTTAGCTCTTCGAAGGACAAAATTTGATCACCTATTACTCTGTACAAGTGACTCTTTAGACTCTTAATATTAGTCTCCCAATTGCCCCCAAAATGACTCGCGGCTGGGACGTTCAGAGACCACTCAATGCGGTTCTCGGCTAGAATGTGAGCGAACTCCGAATTATAATATTTGCTAGCTAAGAGCTCATGTAGTTCTGATAAAATACATTTTACACCGACGTAGTTCGTACCGTTATCCGAATACAATTTACTTAAAGGGCCACGGCGGGAAAGAAATCTTTTAAATGCACCCATAAAGCCTGCTGTGCTTAGATCTCCAACGAGTTCTATATGCACCGCTCGAGTAGTTAGACATACGAAAATGCAGACGTAAGCCTTTGTGGATCTTATATCACGCCCACGAGTGAGCGTGACCTTAAACGGACCAGTGAAATCAGATCCGGTGTGCGTAAAGGGCTTTACTGATTGTATTACTCGACAAGATCTAAGTTCCGCCATTTCCGGAAATGACGGCTTGGGGCGTGCCCGAAAGCAAGCTATACATCTGTGCACCCGACTGCGTATTAAACTACGTGCAGAAAGAATCCAATAATTCTGACGCAAGATCGACATCACCAAGTCGGTCAATTTACGATGGTAATCGACTAATAAATTCATGATATGGTCTTTACGCGGTAAAACTATAGGGTGCCGTTGGTCGAAACTCAACTGCGAGTTGGACAAGCGTCCACCTACCCTTACAATCCCATCCTGTAAAAATGGCTTAAGGCGTTGAAAGGCGCGACTACAAGCTCTATTCGATTGTAATCTTGTAATTTCTTCAGAGAAATGCGCACGTTGAAGTTCACGCACTACTAGCGACTCAGCATAGTTGTAATCGGATGCTAAGACATATGAACGTCGCGGTAAAAGCTTCGCGAATCGACAAACGTAAATTACGCTACGCAATAATTTCGACCAAGAGGACAAGCGGTTCGCCAAAGCAATGATTGGAGAAATCTCGCTCGAAACGTTCGCCACTAGAGCGTGTCTCTCCTCTTCCGGCGGTTGTGACACTGACGAAGGTTCGAAATCGGTTATTGGCCATTGCGAGGGATCCAAGTGAACCCAAGCAGGTCCGTGGAACCAAAGCGGGTGGTCCATTATTTGCATCGGGGTGAGTCCACGGGATAGACAATCGGCGGGGTTTTCCGTACCGGGCACGTGATAAAAGTTCCGCGTTTCTAACTCGTCTTGGATCTTGGCCACTCGGTTCGCGACAAACGTATCCCAACGGTGGGGTGAAGAATGAACCCAGCATAAGGCGACGGTGGAGTCGGAAAAGGCAAATATCCTTTCTATGTGAACTCTATCCCTACATGCGCTGATAACTGCGGTGATAAGCTTGGTGAGTACTAATATTGCGCAAAGCTCTAAGCGCGCCAGAGAGACAACCTTACGGGGGGAGACTCTCGACTTAGAACTAATGAGGCTAATCGAATTTCTACTATAATTCTGGACGTGGAAATATACAACGCCCCCGTAAGCCTTCTCGCTGGCGTCTGCAAACCCAACGACCGTTATGACGCTATTTCTATCGACGTTTATATGACGCGGTATTTTAATTTCTCTTAGTAAAGGAAGTTATTCTCTAAAACGCTGCCACAACCGAACAATGCTGTCAGGCGGCGAGTCATCCCAATCGCATTCAAATAACCAAAGTTGTTTAATCAAAAGCTTAGCGTATAATACCACCGGAACTACGAAACCCATGACGTCGCATAATCTAGCAACGCATGACAGTATTGTGCACCTTGTGCACCTCTCTACGGGCGGATTTACCTTAAGGCTAAACACGTCGGACTCTGGTGACCAACAAAGACCGAGCACCTTGTGTGTATCTGAATCGTCGAATTCCTTTATCGCCGAAAGACGGTGTGATAGTGGGATGGTATCTAAAACCGGACGCGAATTACTAGTCCACTTGACAAGATCGAATTGACCCGATTTCATGAGCTTTATAACCTCGGCGGTGGTTAGGGTGGCCTCCTCCACGCTATCGACCGAGTACACAAAATCATCCATATATAAACCGCTCTCAATTGCCCTCTTAGCTTTAGGGTAAGAGAGACCTTCATCGTGAGCGAGCTGTCTCACCGTGCGTAACGCATGAAATGGTCTCGACTTTAAACCAAAACAAACGCGGTTAAATTCATACACCATTAGAGGTTCCTTTGGGTTGAAACGATATAAAATGCTTTGAAATCTACGGTCGCATTCACGGACCCCTATGCAAAGGAACATTTGGCGAATATCTGCGGATAGTGCTATACTAAACAAACGAAAATTGGCTATTATATTAAATAAACTGCCCTGTAAATTTTGCCCACTATAGAGGATATCGTTAAGCGACAGGTGAGTGCTAGTTTTAGCACTAGCGTCGAGCACTACACGTAACTTAGATGTAAGTTTGTTCTCCCTAAAAACCCCGTGATGTGGTATGAAATACGACGGTGTGTCTTCGTAGTTATCTAATTTCGAAGCCACAAGTGATATGTAACTGTCGCCTCTTACGACAACCACGGGAATATATGGGGTAGTGGATATTCTCAACCGCCACTACACGGCACGTTATAATATAATATTGCTACGGCCCTGATAGGGCGTAGCAATATTATATTATATTATGTTATATATATATATATATATATATATATATATATATATATATATATATATATATATATATATATATATATATATATATATATATATATATATATATATATATATATATAACATAATATAATATAATATTGCTACGCCCTATCAGGGCCGTAGCAATATTATATTATAACGTGCCGTGTAGTGGCGGTTGAGAATATCCACTACCCCATATATTCCCGTGGTTGTCGTAAGAGGCGACAGTTACATATCACTTGTGGCTTCGAAATTAGATAACTACGAAGACACACCGTCGTATTTCATACCACATCACGGGGTTTTTAGGGAGAACAAACTTACATCTAAGTTACGTGTAGTGCTCGACGCTAGTGCTAAAACTAGCACTCACCTGTCGCTTAACGATATCCTCTATAGTGGGCAAAATTTACAGGGCAGTTTATTTAATATAATAGCCAATTTTCGTTTGTTTAGTATAGCACTATCCGCAGATATTCGCCAAATGTTCCTTTGCATAGGGGTCCGTGAATGCGACCGTAGATTTCAAAGCATTTTATATCGTTTCAACCCAAAGGAACCTCTAATGGTGTATGAATTTAACCGCGTTTGTTTTGGTTTAAAGTCGAGACCATTTCATGCGTTACGCACGGTGAGACAGCTCGCTCACGATGAAGGTCTCTCTTACCCTAAAGCTAAGAGGGCAATTGAGAGCGGTTTATATATGGATGATTTTGTGTACTCGGTCGATAGCGTGGAGGAGGCCACCCTAACCACCGCCGAGGTTATAAAGCTCATGAAATCGGGTCAATTCGATCTTGTCAAGTGGACTAGTAATTCGCGTCCGGTTTTAGATACCATCCCACTATCACACCGTCTTTCGGCGATAAAGGAATTCGACGATTCAGATACACACAAGGTGCTCGGTCTTTGTTGGTCACCAGAGTCCGACGTGTTTAGCCTTAAGGTAAATCCGCCCGTAGAGAGGTGCACAAGGTGCACAATACTGTCATGCGTTGCTAGATTATGGGACGTCATGGGTTTCGTAGTTCCGGTGGTATTATACGCTAAGCTTTTGATTAAACAACTTTGGTTATTTGAATGCGATTGGGATGACTCGCCGCCTGACAGCATTGTTCGGTTGTGGCAGCGTTTTAGAGAATAACTTCCTTTACTAAGAGAAATTAAAATACCGCGTCATATAAACGTCGATAGAAATAGCGTCATAACGGTCGTTGGGTTTGCAGACGCCAGCGAGAAGGCTTACGGGGGCGTTGTATATTTCCACGTCCAGAATTATAGTAGAAATTCGATTAGCCTCATTAGTTCTAAGTCGAGAGTCTCCCCCCGTAAGGTTGTCTCTCTGGCGCGCTTAGAGCTTTGCGCAATATTAGTACTCACCAAGCTTATCACCGCAGTTATCAGCACATGTAGGGATAGAGTTCACATAGAAAGGATATTTGCCTTTTCCGACTCCACCGTCGCCTTATGCTGGGTTCATTCTTCACCCCACCGTTGGGATACGTTTGTCGCGAACCGAGTGGCCAAGATCCAAGACGAGTTAGAAACGCGGAACTTTTATCACGTGCCCGGTACGGAAAACCCCGCCGATTGTCTATCCCGTGGACTCACCCCGATGCAAATAATGGACCACCCGCTTTGGTTCCACGGACCTGCTTGGGTTCACTTGGATCCCTCGCAATGGCCAATAACCGATTTCGAACCTTCGTCAGTGTCACAACCGCCGGAAGAGGAGAGACACGCTCTAGTGGCGAACGTTTCGAGCGAGATTTCTCCAATCATTGCTTTGGCGAACCGCTTGTCCTCTTGGTCGAAATTATTGCGTAGCGTAATTTACGTTTGTCGATTCGCGAAGCTTTTACCGCGACGTTCATATGTCTTAGCATCCGATTACAACTATGCTGAGTCGCTAGTAGTGCGTGAACTTCAACGTGCGCATTTCTCTGAAGAAATTACAAGATTACAATCGAATAGAGCTTGTAGTCGCGCCTTTCAACGCCTTAAGCCATTTTTACAGGATGGGATTGTAAGGGTAGGTGGACGCTTGTCCAACTCGCAGTTGAGTTTCGACCAACGGCACCCTATAGTTTTACCGCGTAAAGACCATATCATGAATTTATTAGTCGATTACCATCGTAAATTGACCGACTTGGTGATGTCGATCTTGCGTCAGAATTATTGGATTCTTTCTGCACGTAGTTTAATACGCAGTCGGGTGCACAGATGTATAGCTTGCTTTCGGGCACGCCCCAAGCCGTCATTTCCGGAAATGGCGGAACTTAGATCTTGTCGAGTAATACAATCAGTAAAGCCCTTTACGCACACCGGATCTGATTTCACTGGTCCGTTTAAGGTCACGCTCACTCGTGGGCGTGGTATAAGATCCACAAAGGCTTACGTCTGCATTTTCGTATGTCTAACTACTCGAGCGGTGCATATAGAACTCGTTGGAGATCTAAGCACAGCAGGCTTTATGGGTGCATTTAAAAGATTTCTTTCCCGCCGTGGCCCTTTAAGTAAATTGTATTCGGATAACGGTACGAACTACGTCGGTGTAAAACGTATTTTATCAGAACTACATGAGCTCTTAGCTAGCAAATATTATAATTCGGAGTTCGCTCACATTCTAGCCGAGAACCGCATTGAGTGGTCTCTGAACGTCCCAGCCGCGAGTCATTTTGGGGGCAATTGGGAGACTAATATTAAGAGTCTAAAGAGTCACTTATACAGAGTAATAGGTGATCAAATTTTGTCCTTCGAAGAGCTAAGTACGGTGCTCGCTCAAATTGAATGCGTAATGAATAGCCGCCCACTTTGTCGTATGTTGTCTAGTGACCCCTCGGAACCGCTGGCTCTAACTCCAGCACATTTTTTGAAAGTATTTGCCCGCCGCAGATATGGATGAGAACAGACTTAGCATTTCCGCACGCCACAAATTATTAGACCGGTTAGTGCAATCGTTTTGGAAACGATGGAGGATGGAATACTTGCATACTTTGCAGTCTCGGCAAAAATGGAACACAGCAACTGAGCCTTTAGCTGTAGGAACTGTAGTTGTGCTCACCAAAGAGAACACGCCGCCTCTCCATTGGCCGTTAGGAATTGTCGAAGATTTCTTTCCCGGTTCCGACGGAGTAGTTAGGGTGGCTCGCTTTCTAAATTAGAAATTGTAGTTGAATTTAGGTAATCTTAGCGTTAGTTAGTTATTTTGTTAGTTTGATCTTAGCTCTAGTTGTTTTAGTTAATTTTGAAGGAAATCCTTCAAGGGCGGGGGAGATGGTTGCGCGGAAAACCATTCGTATTTTATTTTGACGGTAGTGATTTGCCAAATCGTTTATCCTTTCCAAAACGATATCATTCATACCCTCCTATCGACACATCGGGGTGGTGGGGTGGGAGGGGAAAGAAGACGATTCTAGAATATCACGTAATCATCGCAACCGAAGGAATAAAAGGCACGCGCGACCGACGCGCGCCCTCTACCCGCCGCGCTCGTCATTGGAACCACACCGATCTCTTCCCGCCGCGCTCGTCATTGGAACCACACCGCTCTCTTCCCGCCGCGCTCGTTGTTGGAACCACACCGCTTAAGACGATAGTGTCATAGTAGAACCGCTTTAGCCTGGAAGCAGTCGAGCTCCAGGAAACCCGCCTCACCTCGTGTGAGAAATAGTCGCGCACCGCACTCTCTTCCGACGCGTCATCGGACCAAAGGCAGAGAGTTAACCTAGAAGAAGTTCCAGAAGTCGCAGCAACATAGTGCCCAGCAGCATAGAAGAACCACCCCGGTGAGTGAACGTTCCTAATATTTCCTGCTTGATATAATTGTGTTTAATTGTGTTAATCCGCTCCAATTTTGTTTTTCCTAATCAAGCAGGATTCTCTTCATAGATTTGGCAAATAATAGTTTAGTTTTAGGGAAGAGCGAGTGCATTGTACCGCATGCTATAGTAGACGCAAGTAGAACGCAGTAGAAGCAATCGCATATACAGTCCACTTTAGTTAATAGCTCGCGTAATAGGCTTATGGTTCGACCGGGGAACTAGACTTCGGTAGCCTTAGGCTCATCGCTCCACCAGTGGTGTTAGTGGTAGTGGTGCTGGTGTTGGTGGTGGTGCTTGTAGTATCGTTGATGGTGGTCGGTAGTGGACCACCACCAACACCACCGCCACCAATACCAGCACCGCGACCAGCATCAACACCACCGCTATCAACACCACAACCAACGCCACTGCCCACTACCATCACAGCCATTACTTCCACCACCTGATTCTTTGTACTAATGAATACGTCTTACGGAAATTATATTGATACAAATATATTATATGAGGCTTCGGTGGGAATACCTATTTCCTTAAAATTCTCTTGAAGGGATTCGCGCGGTTTGTAATTATAAATAGCACGTATTTTCTCAATATTCGCCGCTTTACCCTACAGCAAGATTCAATAAGATATAATACATACTATGAATATTAGCAAAATATACTATTTTTGCAGTTTCAATTTAAGTTATAAGAAATAGACCTGTTGTTATATTAAGTCACAATGAAATCACATTTTGTTTTATGCTATATAATATTGCCTTTTTTCTTTAATTTTTCACATTTATCAGATGTCATCCCTAAAAAAATAGGTAAACATTTTCGACGTTGTTAGGAAGTTTCCCCTCTGGTCCTTACTCTGTGGCAGAGCCACGTTGCAGCTACATTATAGTTTTAGCACGAATGTTTCGTATAGTATAGTGAGTGTAGAAAACCGGAGACCCTTTTTACTGGAATCGAGGCATTCGATCTTAGTCCTCAGGGGTGATAATAAATTTGCATTTTGATTCTTAACTGAGGATAAATGTGGATGTCTGTGGGCCACAGCATCCACTTACCATAAGGTGGACTGTGCGCTCGTTTGTCACTCAATGCTATAATATAACGTGTACGTGCACTGTCGTGCCCCCAGATACGCATTATTTAAATATTTTAAGAATTTTATTTTAATTATTTTATTTTTATATGTAATTAATAAAGAATTTGATTAATTTAAAGTATTTTAAGAAGAAGCATTATAAGTATCATAAGAAGAAGCAGTTCAGGCCATTTTCGACCCTCCCTATAACTTCGTTGTGGATAAAACTAGGAGCCTGAATGTTCTGTAACCAAGCAGAAATTGTATAAAAATGGTATATTTCAAATTTCATTCAATTTGGACCAGTAGTTTAAGAATTATAACTAGTCAAAATTTCTTAATTTTGTCACTCACTGACTGACTGATCGATCATCAAAACTCTAAGGCACTTTTAGCAGACATGGAAGCTTCAAATTTAGAATACTGTTACGAGCTTGAGGTTCGTGACAATAAAAATTGCCGATAAAATTACCTAAATTAACACTTTAATTTACTTTACACAAATTAAAACTTAAAACACTAATAATTAAACACACTAATTCACTTTATTCCGCTCCGAAGCTTCGCTTGTGTCGCCAACTCCAATACTTCCCCGATCGCATCTTGCAGCGCCTATATATACAAATTAACAATGAAGCATCCGAAATATTCAAGTAAATGCGCGCAAAGCGACGAGTGTTCGAGTGTGGATTTTCTAGAAACTTAGTTCTTCGGATGGCGCTGTCGGTTGAAAGATTTGTGATGTCATTTTCTGCAAAGCTCCCTTCGCTCTCGTTCCTGACACTAGATGGCGCTAGTGTATGGCGTTGACTTATTCACGCAACACTGCCCCCTCCTAAGACATGCTCGTCCCGAGCATTGTCGGTCCCATAATAACGCGCCAGGCGATCCACATGGGCGATCTTAGGAGTCCCCCTTGCGCCTTTCTGTAACGGCTCTTGCACAGTTTCGATGCTCCTCTACTACGTATCTGAGGTCCCTTCACGGCCACACAACTTGTACATGTACGACACCAATCCTCGACATCGTCACGATAATGGACCCAGAAAAACTGTTCTCGGACCTTCAGTAGAGTTCGTTTAACTCCCAGATGGACTCTTGAACGACCATTATGGCACAGCTGTAGAACATTCGGCACTTTAGCTTTAGGGACATCCATTTGTAAACGACAGCTGTCTCCTCGACCATTGTCCCATTTACGGCACAGGACTCCATCCTGAAGCAGCAAGCTGTGCCATTGGGCCCAATAGCTTTTCGTGGTTGAACTCATCGCTGAGACCTCCCTCCACTTAGGCTTGGTAGCACGGGCCTTCATCCATCCCAGAATCGGCTTGATGTCCGGATCTTCCTGCTGTGCATGTCGTAGGCTGTCCTTCCACCCGTTGCTGAGGTGGTCTGTCCTGAGCATCCTCACGGATACCACTTCCTTACTCTCTTGCCTACTACAATGGTTGCAATCTTCAGGACAAGGTCTTCTTGACAATGAATCTGCGTTGCCGTGAGATTTCCCGCTGCAGTGTCTGATAGTAAAGTCGTATTCCTGCTGCTGCTGGGCGGTGCTGTTAGCCGCACTTCCTTTCTGAGACCGTTCACCTTCCCTTCCTAGGGTGTGCTTAGGACAGCTGGACCAAAGATGGCCCCTTTCCCCACAGCCATAGCACCTAGGGCTGTATCTTTTATTGCGGTCGCGAACTGTAGCTGCTGCAACCTCTCTGACGCGATGGGAACGATGATCCTGCCGCACGGCTTCCACTTCCAGTGCATGGGCCAAGGCGTCCTTAAGCGTCTCGTGGTGCCCGAGCTTCACAGCAGCTCTGACTTCCAGGTCGCGGATGCCGTCGATGAATGTCTGCACCAGGTTTCCTTCAATGAGCGCAGGTACAGACCGGTATGCTTTTCGCACCAGCTTCTCCACTTCTAGAGCCCACTGCTGCAGGTTTTCGTTGATGCGCTGCACGCGATCTTTAAGCTGCGCACGAAAGACGTGTTCCAGGTGAGCGTCGCCATATCTCGCCTCCAATGCCTCAAGGAGTTGCTCATAAGTCACTTCCTCACCGAGAGCTTCCAGAACTGTTAAGGCCTGGTCGCGTAGACCTAGTGTGAGAGCGGTCATGGCCTGACTTTTATTCCAGCCGTTCGCTTTCATAACAGCCTCGAACTGGATTTTGTAGGCTGACCGGAAGAAGTCCCGTCGAACGGTGGCACCTTGAACCCACGTAGCGAAGGTGCTGAAGCTACTACGGGAGCTGTAATTCCATCCCCAAGTTTGAGTTCATCCAGCGTTTTCTTAACTTGGTTGATTTGGGTCTCAGCTTCCGACAGGCGGTTATCATGTTGAGCAACCTTATCCTTTACCTCCCTTATCTCTTTCCCGAAGGTAGCGTGAAGGTCCTTCATGAGAAGCATCTGTTCTTCCTGGCCGCCCCGCAGCTGCTCTTCCAACCGACGGACCTGTTCCTCCTGTCGGCGAGCCTGCTCCTCCTGTCGACGAGCCTGCTCCTGCAGCATCACCATCAGAGCACCTAAGTCAGGTGCTGCAGATGTAGGAGCTACCGACGGGCCTGCAGCCGGTGGCTGGCCCTCCGACGTCTGCGACGTTGCACCACCAAATCTTCGTTGGTCCATCTCCTGCTGGCGTTGACTTCGGGTACGGACACCCTCCGTGCCCTCCTTAGGTAAAATCGGCATGATTTTATCCCACTTCTGACACCAATTGTTACGAGCTTGAGGTTCGTGACAATAAAAATTGCCGATAAAATTACCTAAATTATCACTTTAATTTACTTTACACAAATTAAAACTTAAAACACTAATAATTAAACACACTAATTCAATTTATTCCGCTCCGAAGCTTCGCTTGTGTCGCCAACTCCAATACCGCCCGGATCGCATCTTGCAGCGCCTATATATACAAATTAGCAATGAAGCATCCGGAATATTCAAGTAAATGCGCGCAAAGCGACGAGTGTTCGAGTGTAGATTTTCTAGAAACTTAGTTCTTCGGATGGCGCTGTCGGTTGAAAGATTTGTGATGTCATTTTCTGCAAAGCTCCCTTCACTCTCGTTCCTGACACTAGATGGCGCTAGTGTATGGCGTTGACTTATTCACGCAACAATACCATTAGTTTTTAGTGTATAAATCAAGGAAAAACTAATATATTTTGCTATTTCGGTCCAATTTTCAAGATACATCAACTGCATAAATAACTTTGTAATCCCATATAAATATATAGGATTACAAAGTTATATTTGCAGTGAATGAATCAATGTACCAATATGTGTAATAGGTGTAGATAGGTACATTGTTGGTATTTAAGAAGTAGAAGGTACCGGAAAGGAAAAACTGTCTGCAAAAAGAAATGAGATGCCATCAAAAACATAACTTAAAAAAAAAAAAACAAGTTTCGCAATTCAGTTCTTCTACCGTAAAAAGTTGTGAGATCCATGTAATACCAAATCGGTTAATTTATTCACTCCCTACTTAAGGGTCCTTCCGTTTTAACGTAAATAGCTAACCTAACATCTTATAGTGACCTCTTGTGAGATACCTACATTTTGTTTTCATGCGATGGCCAAGTCAATCTCTACTTAAGTATTTAAATCGTAAACGATTTTTAATATTGATATGGATTTTTAATATAGAAAAACTGAATTGCGAGACTTGGTTTTTTTACAAATTATATTTTTGATGGCATTTAGGTTGAATTCGGAGTTGGAATACATTGATTCGTTCGTATTGAAGTCGGTTGTACAAGATTTTTAATTTGGAAGAAAGTAAATAGAATTTTTTACAGTGTTTACCATATAGTAAGTAATCTTTCATATATTGGAAAAAAATAAAATACTTAGTTATTTCATTAATTAATAAGTTTTATTCCACGTGTAGTATTCGTGTAAATAGGTACCTATAAGAAATCATTATTTCATTTATTATTAACTTTAAATACGGGCTGTCTTGTTATTTTGTTCCATTTTTAAATGATAACCGGTTATATTTCTTGTGCTGTCAACATTGTCAATAGCTACAGAATTAATGTGAGGACTTATTTTTAATTAAATGTTTATTTGATTATTTAGCATGATGTATTACGATGTTGATACGTTAATGATCATATATTCCATGATACAGCTTGCGTTATCGACTCTTATCATTTATTTTAAGAAACTTCAGATTAATTTACCTCTTTATCCTTTGGACGCGATAAATAAATAACTTACACACCGTAAATGGTGTCTTTGTTTTGTCGACAGTTCATTGATTGTATCTTCTAAAATCTAAATGAATATCTTTTTTTTATCAAGGCGTAACAGTTTGCTGTTGAACATGAGCCCCCCACACAGTAGGGAGGATTTGCCATAGCCGCCACCTTAGAGTAGGTATTTATTACTACTACTGTAATAAAAACTCTAAGACCACTACCCTACCCTCGTCTTCAAGTGGCTTGCAAAGAGACGATGATAGGGTTGTCAACTGTTATCGGCAGAAATATTTTGTTTTACGAACAATAGCGTTAAAATATAGAACGGAACACGAAAAGAAATTATTCTACGAAAGTGTAATGTGTAAGAAAATACAGTTCATTTATTATATTCTGTCAGACTCAAATTATAATAGGTAATTTTGCGTATTATGTATTTCCGTAACTACTTATAGTACACCTACAATAATATAGTATAGCTATAGTACTATATTATACTATAGTAAGGTTGGCAGCGTTAGTCAACGATTTTATATCTGGTATGAAAATAAGAAATAGTTACATACTACTTAACTATGAGATTTTTCTACGGGAACTACACACTTTTTAGACTAAACACTTTTTACGCCTACTACAGAATAATATTTCTACTTAAAAAAAAATAAACGTTACTTCTGGAGTAGAATATACTCCCGTATCATAGAGGCGGTTTACACACACACACACATATATATACTTACTACTTGCAACCTAAATAAATAAGAGTAAGTTTTTTGTGTTCTGTTACATACAATAATCTATATTTTAGTATATTATATACCTTTCGTATTTAACATATTATAATATTATAAATGTATTTAAGAAAACGTTTTGCCAACAGCTTTGCAAATTTACGCCAAATTTATGATAAACAGTATCAATTTATATTACTGTGCAGTCGAGTTCTTTCGGTTAAATCTTAATAATAATTTACTTGTTCAATTAGTGTACAAAATATTATTAAACTCGTTTTATCACTTCCGTAGCATTCTCAAATACGTAATTCGTTTAAATAAGTCATAGTGGTTGAGTATGCAAATCTGTGAGCATATTGTACTATATTCAAACCAAAACGCTATGGCTAGTAAACTGAGTGTTGTTTTTTCGATTATTAGTTGTACGAAACAAGTTATGAATATATTTTATTTACAGATGTCGTATATTCTGAAATTTTAAAAAAAAAAAACAAGGATCGCCGCAATTCTAGATCAACGCGTGTTGTTCAGGTAATTTTTACTTTTATTTTATATTATCAAAAATATTATAGATTTGTTTTAAGATCACGAGACGAGCTTCTGTCAGGCTTAATCTGCTAGGCCTGAGACTAGGGTGGCAGAATTTAATGGGCTGAGAAATTCCATAAGGCAACAATTTTATTACAAATAAAATTGATTTTCGAGCAAGAACTAAAACTTAGTTTTCTTTTTACGATTCAATAATATTTCACCAGTAGAAATGTTTTTATGATAGGTACGAAGATATTTTACGAATGGGATTCTTTACTTTTTAATAAAGAAATATAAAAAAAAAAAATAAGGATTACCATATTTATACCATACCATATTATGTTTTGGCATAATATTTCACTGTATAAGACAAACACTATATGCTACTGTTACATTTGTAATGAATTTACTGCACCGCTTTGTTAAATATTATCTTTTAATAATTCTGGCATACTTTACTAATAAAATGTATCAATCTTAGGTCATTTCTGGACAAGTTTCTCTTGGTTTAAAAAGCCTTGTTCGTAGTCTCACGCTTTGCAAACCTATTTTAAAGTGAAGGTCATTGGATATAATTAAAGTTAAGATAAATACGGTAGTGTTGTTGTATTAACCCATGACGATAGGTCATGGAAGATCAGTAAAATATCTAAAGCTACAACATCTAAAGTCAAATCCTGTGCACAAGCTGGCTGCAATGTAACAACTGTGATCTATTTGTTTAATTAACAATTTATGTACATACAAACAACGGAGAGGACACTTCATGATGAAGAGTTTGTACAAGGCGTTGCCTATTTCGTAATGAAATTTCTTGCAGTAATCCTGTTACAAAGATAATTAAGTTAAATAAAAGATAATAACGTGTGCACTTTGTTATTATACAACACATTCAAGGATAAAATAAATATATATATATCTGCACATATACGTAAATATGCTCATACATATGCATAATATACACATATAAAAGTAAAAAAAGTAGAGAAACAGCCCACGTACGACCCACTGCTGGGCACAGGTCTTTTCTCATTTCTGAGAGGGTTACACTTATAGTGTTATAACTTATAAGGCAAGGAAATGTCTGCCACGCTGCCCCAATGCGTGTCGGCGAACTTCACATGTCGTCGAAATATTTTTTTTTCTTATTTCTCAGACATAATACAGGTTTCTTCATAAGCATATATTAGTAAAATTGTGAACTATTCATTATTACGCACTGTTGGAATATTGTTGCTTGTACTCGTACTTCGTTGTACAATTTGTGTGTATGTCACTGGAACTACCTATTTTTCTTTTCTTTAAACACTTCTCTAACCTAACCTTAAAGCTGGTTACTGAAGGTGCATCAACAATGTTCTGAGGCAGCTCGTTCCATGAACGAAGTACACGATTATTCAGACAATGGTACATGGCATTAGTGCTTGAAGGTAAATGTCGCGGAACCATGTTATTTGGGGCCTTTGCACGTGAAAATGGGTGGAGATTGATAGATCAGCACAATCTCATATTTTCACAAGCGTCAAGACTATAATATAAAAGACTATAATATAAAAAACTATATGAAAAAATAAAACAACGAAATAAATTAATACATCGACAGCAGTAGCAAAGTTAACTATAAGTTCGTTTATCACTTTGTGAGAATGTACTTAAAGCGAGAACCGTGTCATAACTTAGCCGTAAATACCTTTACGAGGTTATGAACTTGGAGAAAACATAAAGGGGGATGCCCATATTAGGCCATGGAACGCCCAACAATGTGCATTTGTTAAAAAAATATATCTTTATTTATGGTTATTAATCGCGGTATTCATTTATCCTAAAACAATGGGAATATTTTTGCACAAATTAAAAGTACCGAAAAGATAAAAATAAAATTAGGTAAATACGTAATTCATTAGTCTGTGAATAAAATAAAAAATGTTGCCAATCACAAAAATCATTAAAAAATCGATTCCCCTTTTCGATCGATTACTTATGGTGTCATTATTACAATGCTTGTATGATCTTTCGATAATTATTACGATGTTATGATATAGGTTTAAAATAACCGTTGACAATGGATATTTATCCGAAGCAGTCGATACGCAACCGTTATTAACCAAATGTTTACCGACTACAGACGAAAAAGGATGGTTATGTTTTTACTGTGTGTGCGGATTAGGCTATGTTGAATCGTTTTTTGCTATGGTGCTTAAAACGTAGGATGCATTTTATTATTGAGGGAGCTACTATCAAAGAATATTTTATTCGCTTAACTCGTAAAGTACTTGACCAACTTTAAGAATTCTTTCACCACTAGATTGTTATGTATAATTTTAGATATCTAATATAGGGTTAATTTTATTATAGAGGGCGCTACTTTCAATGAATACGTTTTTTGGCTAATCTCAAAAATTACTAGACCGATTTTGAAAATTCTTTCACCATTACATTGCTAATGAGGGCGTTAGCTGTGTGATAAATTATATTATTACAATAAATAATTGTGAGATTAATATTTTCTAAATAAATAAAACTAAATACCTACCTAAGATGTTCAAATCCAATTATTATTTTTACAATTTAAGAATCGTATTTACACACTTTACTTACTCAGATTGATTATTGTAGATAAAGAGGTAATAAACCTAAAGTAAAAGAGCTCCGCTTAAACGAAAAAACTATTTATTAGAATAAAACTAAATGTTGAAAAAAAGTGGTTCAGTGCGAGTCGGACTCGCAGGCCCATGAAGAGTTCAGTAGTAACAAGCATATATTTTAAATCGAGTCAAAATACCACTATCATTATCGCCAGCAACAAATTATTTTGTTTTTCATAGTGTTTGTATAAATAACAAAGTTGTTTTTGCGGTTCCTTAAAATGTGCTACTTGTATCAAAAAAAGGACTATTATACATTAAAGGGGTTTCTGTGGTTTATTCATTACCAAAGAGAAAAAACTTATTGCGCAAAATAGGTTTTTATTGATTTCAAGTCATCAAAAGCGGCAGTCAACCATTAAAAACTAAAACAACCGTTGTTATAGGCTCGGTTGAATTCATTGACAACCTTCACATTTATAGTTATGATAATTAAACAAGCGAATTACTAGCTGATTTACCAAGAATTCTTTAGAGTATAACAAAACGCTACTGCACAAGTTAACTGTTATTCTTATCTGTTTTTAACATAACATTTAAAATGGAATCATGTTATGATAATTCAAGAAGTTAATTTCCAGCTGATTTACCACGAATTCTCTAAAGCATAACAAAACAATACAGCACAAGCTAACTGTTCTTAAAAATACATTTGAAATAGAGTTTCAATAAATAAAGGAAATTATATTTTAAAAAGCGTGCAGAACTTAAAACGCGTCAAAGATTATTCCTTTTATGATATTATTAATCGAATAAAAATCGATATCATTCCATAGATTTTATGACCGTTAAGTGGCAACATCGTATCCGACAGGTAGGCCGCTGTCACTGTTATGTCACAAGAATTAAATTACGTGTTGTTATCGTGTTATTGTTTTGTTGTAAAAGTAAAATGCAATTGTTGATCTCTCAACAATTGGTTCGAACACAGCAGGTAAATAGTTGGTACATATCACGATGTGGTATGTCTTCCTCTAAGAAATGCTTTATAACTGAGTTTACTTGAATAATATCAATATAATAATTGTAGCTTCTTTATTAGGTACAAGTTTCGAGTACAGTGAACGTGTAGTGTGGCACTCGCAAAATGCACCAATAGTTCGTCTTGAACATCTATACATCAGCTGTGGCACTGACACTTATGAGAATAAGATCACACACATTGTTTGTCTTCGATTTTCCACGTGAGGAATTATTTGCGCTACGTGAGGTAAGTGTTTAACATGTTTAACATTTCAATTTATTAAATGTGATCCATATATCTGATAATTATACATGTTTTTACACTGATTGTATATCAACTCAAGAACTTGTTTTATTTTTTCACATCTGCCCTAGATATATCTGACAAACATACTAGCTTATTTATGAGATTAACCAGTTTTATCAACTACCAAGAAAGGAGACAGTTGATTTTTCATTGTTTTTGGACTGCTGGTAGTCTGTCAGTCCTTAATTATTAAATAATATAGGGCATTAAATCCGTCCTTGTGCAGTAACATTTAACTTGATAAATATTTTATTTATATTTGAGTTTGAAATATATCTATTTTATTTTTATTTTTTCACTTTGACTTCATTTTTTGTATTTTACATTGTTTCAGTTGTCATGCCGTGTATATCATATATGCTGGCAATGAACTGATAGAACAGCATCATGTTCAACTGCAGAACGGGAACCATCTGAATCATCTAGTCCGTCCTCGTTGCAATCTGAAGTGAGTAATGTATTGCACCCAGAACAACAAAGCTTAGATCATACATCACACAGTGTACTGCTAACTAATTATATAAAAGCACAATGTTTTTTACCAGGTTGTAACAGTTCCATCAGCATTGCAAGTATGTCTCTTTTGTGATTAACTACATTTTGCGATAACAAACATACATAGTGACAAGTACTATGTATGTGTGTTATACTTGGTAGAGCCATGCTGCAGTTATATTAGAAGTATAGTTGTAGCATGAATGGGTCGGCTCGACCGGGGAAGGAGCACCCTCTCACAGAATACCAGCGTGAAATAGCAGCTTAATGCTGCTGTGTTTTGTATGGTGAGTGTAGAGAACCGGAGACCCTTTTTACTGGAAACGAGAAAATAATCTTAGTCCTCACGGGTGACAACGCATCTGCATTTTGATTTGTAATCGAGGATAGATGTGGATGTCTAAGGGTCGCAGAAGTGTCTCCAGCAGATGGTGAATCTCAGTTAATGACAAGATATGCTAATAAATCCAGAGCCGTGACTATGTGTCGATATGGGTAGTAGAGGTGGTGAATGGCATTTTTAAAACTGAATTTAAAATATTTCATCAAAATTACTTTAACAGGGCTTCTACACATTTGATGATAGACTGCTGTGGCTTCTGCTATAGTTAATAAATTCCACACAAAAATAAGGGACAGGGATGATGCGGCTCAAATACTTGAAATAGTTCATCAAAATATTTCTGCCATCATATTGTAGTGCTTGCACTTCTGTGCTCCGGTCTGAAGGGTAGACAGAGCCACTATAATTATTGGCTGTGAGGCATTCCATATTTAGAGAATACAAAAATTTTAACAAATTAAGTGTAAATCATTATTGCTGATGCTGGGAATATGAGCTGTTGTATGACTTGCCAACTGTTTTAGACAGTAAATTACGTCACATAGTCAATAATGGAGTTGGATAATATTTTGAGTGAAATTAATCATTACGATGAAACAGAGCAATAATACGATATTACGGACCTCACGAAATTGTTTACCAAAAATCATATCATCATCATCAATCATATTTTTTCATAATATCGAGATAACATTTTTTCTCAATTCTTTCATCAAAATTTTTTGTTTAAAATAAATTATAACATAAGATGAGTGATCTTATAAGTAAACAAGCTAATGGTGTGACACCCGTGAGGACTAAGATCATTTTCTCGTTTCCAGTAAAAAGGGTCTCCGGTTCTCTACACTCACCATACAAAACACAGCAGCATTAAGCTGCTATTTCACGCTGGTATTCTGTGAGAGGGTGCTCCTTCCCCGGTCGAGCCGACCCATTCATGCTACAACTATACTTCTAATATAACTGCAGCATGGCTCTACCAAGTATAACACACATACATAGTACTTGTCACTATGTATGTTTGTTATCGCAAAATGTAGTTAATCACAAAAGAGACATACTTGCAATGCTGATGGAACTGTTACAACCTGGTAAAAAACATTGTGCTTTTATATAATTAGTTAGCAGTACACTGTGTGATGTATGATCTAAGCTTTGTTGTTCTGGGTGCAATACATTACTCACTTCAGATTGCAACGAGGACGGACTAGATGATTCAGATGGTTCCCGTTCTGCAGTTGAACATGATGCTGTTCTATCAGTTCATTGCCAGCAATTATGATATACACGGCATGACAACTGAAACAATGTAAAATACAAAAAATGAAGTCAAAGTGAAAAAATAAAAATAAAATAGATATATTTCAAACTCAAATATAAATAAAATATTTATCAAGTTAAATGTTACTGCACAAGGACGGATTTAATGCCCTATATTATTTAATAATTAAGGACTGACAGACTACCAGCAGTCCAAAAACAATGAAAAATCAACTGTCTCCTTTCTTGGTAGTTGATAAAACTGGTTAATCTCATAAATAAGCTAGTATGTTTGTCAGATATAGCTAGGGCAGATGCGAAAAAATAAAACAAGTTCTTGAGTTGATATACAATCAGTGTAAAAACATGTATAATTATCAGATATATGGATCACATTTAATAAATTGAAATGTTAAACATGTTAAACACTTACCTCACGTAGCGCAAATAATTCCTCACGTGGAAAATCGAAGACAAACAATGTGTGTGATCTTATTCTCATAAGTGTCAGTGCCACAGCTGATGTATAGATGTTCAAGACGAACTATTGGTGCATTTTGCGAGTGCCACACTACACGTTCACTGTACTCGAAACTTGTACCTAATAAAGAAGCTACAATTATTATATTGATATTATTCAAGTAAACTCAGTTATAAAGCATTTCTTAGAGGAAGACATACCACATCGTGATATGTACCAACTATTTACCTGCTGTGTTCGAACCAATTGTTGAGAGATCAACAATTGCATTTTACTTTTACAACAAAACAATAACACGATAACAACACGTAATTTAATTCTTGTGACATAACAGTGACAGCGGCCTACCTGTCGGATACGATGTTGCCACTTAACGGTCATAAAATCTATGGAATGATATCGATTTTTATTCGATTAATAATATCATAAAAGGAATAATCTTTGACGCGTTTGAAGTTCTGCACGCTTTTTAAAATATAATTTCCTTTATTTATTGAAACTCTATTTCAAATGTATTTTTAAGAACAGTTAGCTTGTGCTGTATTGTTTTGTTATGCTTTAGAGAATTCGTGGTAAATCAGCTGGAAATTAACTTCTTGAATTATCATAACATGATTCCATTTTAAATGTTATGTTAAAAACAGATAAGAATAACAGTTAACTTGTGCAGTAGCGTTTTGTTATACTCTAAAGAATTCTTGGTAAATCAGCTAGTAATTCGCTTGTTTAATTATCATAACTATAAATGTGAAGGTTGTCAATGAATTCAACCGAGCCTATAACAACGGTTGTTTTAGTTTTTAATGGTTGACTGCCGCTTTTGATGACTTGAAATCAATAAAAACCTATTTTGCGCAATAAGTTTTTTCTCTTTGGTAATGAATAAACCACAGAAACCCCTTTAATGTATAATAGTCCTTTTTTTGATACAAGTAGCACATTTTAAGGAACCGCAAAAACAACTTTGTTATTTATACAAACACTATGAAAAACAAAATAATTTGTTGCTGGCGATAATGATAGTGGTATTTTGACTCGATTTAAAATATATGCTTGTTACTACTGAACTCTTCATGGGCCTGCGAGTCCGACTCGCACTGAACCACTTTTTTTCAACATTTAGTTTTATTCTAATAAATAGTTTTTTCGTTTAAGCGGAGCTCTTTTACTTTAGGTTTATTACCTCTTTATCTACAATAATCAATCTGAGTAAGTAAAGTGTGTAAATACGATTCTTAAATTGTAAAAATAATAATTGGATTTGAACATCTTAGGTAGGTATTTAGTTTTATTTATTTAGAAAATATTAATCTCACAATTATTTATTGTAATAATATAATTTATCACACAGCTAACGCCCTCATTAGCAATGTAATGGTGAAAGAATTTTCAAAATCGGTCTAGTAATTTTTGAGATTAGCCAAAAAACGTATTCATTGAAAGTAGCGCCCTCTATAATAAAATTAACCCTATATTAGATATCTAAAATTATACATAACAATCTAGTGGTGAAAGAATTCTTAAAGTTGGTCAAGTACTTTACGAGTTAAGCGAATAAAATATTCTTTGATAGTAGCTCCCTCAATAATAAAATGCATCCTACGTTTTAAGCACCATAGCAAAAAACGATTCAACATAGCCTAATCCGCACACACAGTAAAAACATAACCATCCTTTTTCGTCTGTAGTCGGTAAACATTTGGTTAATAACGGTTGCGTATCGACTGCTTCGGATAAATATCCATTGTCAACGGTTATTTTAAACCTATATCATAACATCGTAATAATTATCGAAAGATCATACAAGCATTGTAATAATGACACCATAAGTAATCGATCGAAAAGGGGAATCGATTTTTTAATGATTTTTGTGATTGGCAACATTTTTTATTTTATTCACAGACTAATGAATTACGTATTTACCTAATTTTATTTTTATCTTTTCGGTACTTTTAATTTGTGCAAAAATATTCCCATTGTTTTAGGATAAATGAATACCGCGATTAATAACCATAAATAAAGATATATTTTTTTAACAAATGCACATTGTTGGGCGTTCCATGGCCTAATATGGGCATCCCCCTTTATGTTTTCTCCAAGTTCATAACCTCGTAAAGGTATTTACGGCTAAGTTATGACACGGTTCTCGCTTTAAGTACATTCTCACAAAGTGATAAACGAACTTATAGTTAACTTTGCTACTGCTGTCGATGTATTAATTTATTTCGTTGTTTTATTTTTTTATATAGTTTTTTATATTATAGTCTTTTATATTATAGTCTTGACGCTTGTGAAAATATGAGATTGTGCTGATCTATCAATCTCCACCCATTTTCACGTGCAAAGGCCCCAAATAACATGGTTCCGCGACATTTACCTTCAAGCACTAATGCCATGTACCATTGTCTGAATAATCGTGTACTTCGTTCATGGAACGAGCTGCCTCAGAACATTGTTGATGCACCTTCAGTAACCAGCTTTAAGGTTAGGTTAGAGAAGTGTTTAAAGAAAAGAAAAATAGGTAGTTCCAGTGACATACACACAAATTGTACAACGAAGTACGAGTACAAGCAACAATATTCCAACAGTGCGTAATAATGAATAGTTCACAATTTTACTAATATATGCTTATGAAGAAACCTGTATTATGTCTGAGAAATAAGAAAAAAAAATATTTCGACGACATGTGAAGTTCGCCGACACGCATTGGGGCAGCGTGGCAGACATTTCCTTGCCTTATAAGTTATAACACTATAAGTGTAACCCTCTCAGAAATGAGAAAAGACCTGTGCCCAGCAGTGGGTCGTACGTGGGCTGTTTCTCTACTTTTTTTACTTTTATATGTGTATATTATGCATATGTATGAGCATATTTACGTATATGTGCAGATATATATATATTTATTTTATCCTTGAATGTGTTGTATAATAACAAAGTGCACACGTTATTATCTTTTATTTAACTTAATTATCTTTGTAACAGGATTACTGCAAGAAATTTCATTACGAAATAGGCAACGCCTTGTACAAACTCTTCATCATGAAGTGTCCTCTCCGTTGTTTGTATGTACATAAATTGTTAATTAAACAAATAGATCACAGTTGTTACATTGCAGCCAGCTTGTGCACAGGATTTGACTTTAGATGTTGTAGCTTTAGATATTTTACTGATCTTCCATGACCTATCGTCATGGGTTAATACAACAACACTACCGTATTTATCTTAACTTTAATTATATCCAATGACCTTCACTTTAAAATAGGTTTGCAAAGCGTGAGACTACGAACAAGGCTTTTTAAACCAAGAGAAACTTGTCCAGAAATGACCTAAGATTGATACATTTTATTAGTAAAGTATGCCAGAATTATTAAAAGATAATATTTAACAAAGCGGTGCAGTAAATTCATTACAAATGTAACAGTAGCATATAGTGTTTGTCTTATACAGTGAAATATTATGCCAAAACATAATATGGTATGGTATAAATATGGTAATCCTTATTATTTTTTTTTATATTTCTTTATTAAAAAGTAAAGAATCCCATTCGTAAAATATCTTCGTACCTATCATAAAAACATTTCTACTGGTGAAATATTATTGAATCGTAAAAAGAAAACTAAGTTTTAGTTCTTGCTCGAAAATCAATTTTATTTGTAATAAAATTGTTGCCTTATGGAATTTCTCAGCCCATTAAATTCTGCCAACCTAGTCTCAGGCCTAGCAGATTAAGCCTGACAGAAGCTCGTCTCGTGATCTTAAAACAAATCTATAATATTTTTGATAATATAAAATAAAAGTAAAAATTACCGCTCAGCAGAGCGGGACAGTATTTCATGCCGGCACACCGCCTGCAACTTTACAAGGCGCAGGTTCGACCGCACATGGAATACTGTTCCCATCTCTGGGCTGGGGCTCCCCAGTACCAGCTGCTTCCACTTGACCGCATCCAGCGCAGAGCGGCTCGAATCGTCGACGACCGAGTTCTTTCCGATCGGCTCGATTCACTGGCGTTGCGAAGAGATGTTGCATCTCTTTGCGTATTTTATCGCATCTATCACGGGGAGTGCTCTGAGGAATTGTTCGGACTAATCCCAGCCGCCAAATTTCGTGAACGCACGACACGGCAAACGTCCCGATACCATCCACACCATCTGGATGCTTGGCGGTCCACCACTGTACGTTTCACAAGGAGTTTTCTTCCACGTACAACCTCTCTGTGGAATAGTTTATCACCGGCGATTTTTCCGGACCGATACGACCTGGGGACCTTCAAGAAAAGAGCTTACTCCTTTCTAAAGGGCCGGCAACGCACCCGCAATTCTCCTGGTGTTGCGGTTGATCATGGGCGGCGGTAGTCACTTAACATCAGGTGAGCCGCATGCTCGTTTGCCCCCTCTTCTATTAAAAAAAAAAAAAAAAAAAAAACCTGAACAACACGCGTTGATCTAGAATTGCGGCGATCCTTGTTTTTTTTAAAAAAAAAATTCAGAATATACGACATCTGTAAATAAAATATATTCATAACTTGTTTCGTACAACTAATAATCGAAAAAACAACACTCAGTTTACTAGCCATAGCGTTTTGGTTTGAATAGAGTACAATATGCTCACAGATTTGCATACTCAACCACTATGACTTATTTAAACGAATTACGTATTTGAGAATGCTACGGAAGTGATAAAACGAGTTTAATAATATTTTGTACACTAATTGAACAAGTAAATTATTATTAAGATTTAACCGAAAGAACTCGACTGCACAGTAATATAAATTGATACTGTTTATCATAAATTTGGCGTAAATTTGCAAAGCTGTTGGCAAAACGTTTTCTTAAATACATTTATAATATTATAATATGTTAAATACGAAAGGTATATAATATACTAAAATATAGATTATTGTATGTAACAGAACACAAAAAACTTACTCTTATTTATTTAGGTTGCAAGTAGTAAGTATATATATGTGTGTGTGTGTGTAAACCGCCTCTATGATACGGGAGTATATTCTACTCCAGAAGTAACGTTTATTTTTTTTTAAGTAGAAATATTATTCTGTAGTAGGCGTAAAAAGTGTTTAGTCTAAAAAGTGTGTAGTTCCCGTAGAAAAATCTCATAGTTAAGTAGTATGTAACTATTTCTTATTTTCATACCAGATATAAAATCGTTGACTAACGCTGCCAACCTTACTATAGTATAATATAGTACTATAGCTATACTATATTATTGTAGGTGTACTATAAGTAGTTACGGAAATACATAATACGCAAAATTACCTATTATAATTTGAGTCTGACAGAATATAATAAATGAACTGTATTTTCTTACACATTACACTTTCGTAGAATAATTTCTTTTCGTGTTCCGTTCTATATTTTAACGCTATTGTTCGTAAAACAAAATATTTCTGCCGATAACAGTTGACAACCCTATCATCGTCTCTTTGCAAGCCACTTGAAGACGAGGGTAGGGTAGTGGTCTTAGAGTTTTTATTACAGTAGTAGTAATAAATACCTACTCTAAGGTGGCGGCTATGGCAAATCCTCCCTACTGTGTGGGGGGCTCATGTTCAACAGCAAACTGTTACGCCTTGATAAAAAAAAGATATTCATTTAGATTTTAGAAGATACAATCAATGAACTGTCGACAAAACAAAGACACCATTTACGGTGTGTAAGTTATTTATTTATCGCGTCCAAAGGATAAAGAGGTAAATTAATCTGAAGTTTCTTAAAATAAATGATAAGAGTCGATAACGCAAGCTGTATCATGGAATATATGATCATTAACGTATCAACATCGTAATACATCATGCTAAATAATCAAATAAACATTTAATTAAAAATAAGTCCTCACATTAATTCTGTAGCTATTGACAATGTTGACAGCACAAGAAATATAACCGGTTATCATTTAAAAATGGAACAAAATAACAAGACAGCCCGTATTTAAAGTTAATAATAAATGAAATAATGATTTCTTATAGGTACCTATTTACACGAATACTACACGTGGAATAAAACTTATTAATTAATGAAATAACTAAGTATTTTATTTTTTTCCAATATATGAAAGATTACTTACTATATGGTAAACACTGTAAAAAATTCTATTTACTTTCTTCCAAATTAAAAATCTTGTACAACCGACTTCAATACGAACGAATCAATGTATTCCAACTCCGAATTCAACCTAAATGCCATCAAAAATATAATTTGTAAAAAAACCAAGTCTCGCAATTCAGTTTTTCTATATTAAAAATCCATATCAATATTAAAAATCGTTTACGATTTAAATACTTAAGTAGAGATTGACTTGGCCATCGCATGAAAACAAAATGTAGGTATCTCACAAGAGGTCACTATAAGATGTTAGGTTAGCTATTTACGTTAAAACGGAAGGACCCTTAAGTAGGGAGTGAATAAATTAACCGATTTGGTATTACATGGATCTCACAACTTTTTACGGTAGAAGAACTGAATTGCGAAACTTGTTTTTTTTTTTAAGTTATGTTTTTGATGGCATCTCATTTCTTTTTGCGGACAGTTTTTCCTTTCCGGTACCTTCTACTTCTTAAATACCAACAATGTACCTATCTACACCTATTACACATATTGGTACATTGATTCATTCACTGCAAATATAACTTTGTAATCCTATATATTTATATGGGATTACAAAGTTATTTATGCAGTTGATGTATCTTGAAAATTGGACCGAAATAGCAAAATATATTAGTTTTTCCTTGATTTATACACTAAAAACTAATGGTATTGTTGCGTGAATAAGTCAACGCCATACACTAGCGCCATCTAGTGTCAGGAACGAGAGTGAAGGGAGCTTTGCAGAAAATGACATCACAAATCTTTCAACCGACAGCGCCATCCGAAGAACTAAGTTTCTAGAAAATCTACACTCGAACACTCGTCGCTTTGCGCGCATTTACTTGAATATTCCGGATGCTTCATTGCTAATTTGTATATATAGGCGCTGCAAGATGCGATCCGGGCGGTATTGGAGTTGGCGACACAAGCGAAGCTTCGGAGCGGAATAAATTGAATTAGTGTGTTTAATTATTAGTGTTTTAAGTTTTAATTTGTGTAAAGTAAATTAAAGTGATAATTTAGGTAATTTTATCGGCAATTTTTATTGTCACGAACCTCAAGCTCGTAACAATTGGTGTCAGAAGTGGGATAAAATCATGCCGATTTTACCTAAGGAGGGCACGGAGGGTGTCCGTACCCGAAGTCAACGCCAGCAGGAGATGGACCAACGAAGATTTGGTGGTGCAACGTCGCAGACGTCGGAGGGCCAGCCACCGGCTGCAGGCCCGTCGGTAGCTCCTACATCTGCAGCACCTGACTTAGGTGCTCTGATGGTGATGCTGCAGGAGCAGGCTCGTCGACAGGAGGAGCAGGCTCGCCGACAGGAGGAACAGGTCCGTCGGTTGGAAGAGCAGCTGCGGGGCGGCCAGGAAGAACAGATGCTTCTCATGAAGGACCTTCACGCTACCTTCGGGAAAGAGATAAGGGAGGTAAAGGATAAGGTTGCTCAACATGATAACCGCCTGTCGGAAGCTGAGACCCAAATCAACCAAGTTAAGAAAACGCTGGATGAACTCAAACTTGGGGATGGAATTACAGCTCCCGTAGTAGCTTCAGCACCTTCGCTACGTGGGTTCAAGGTGCCACCGTTCGACGGGACTTCTTCCGGTCAGCCTACAAAATCCAGTTCGAGGCTGTTATGAAAGCGAACGGCTGGAATAAAAGTCAGGCCATGACCGCTCTCACACTAGGTCTACGCGACCAGGCCTTAACAGTTCTGGAAGCTCTCGGTGAGGAAGTGACTTATGAGCAACTCCTTGAGGCATTGGAGGCGAGATATGGCGACGCTCACCTGGAACACGTCTTTCGTGCGCAGCTTAAAGATCGCGTGCAGCGCATCAACGAAAACCTGCAGCAGTGGGCTCTAGAAGTGGAGAAGCTGGTGCGAAAAGCATACCGGTCTGTACCTGCGCTCATTGAAGGAAACCTGGTGCAGACATTCATCGACGGCATCCGCGACCTGGAAGTCAGAGCTGCTGTGAAGCTCGGGCACCACGAGACGCTTAAGGACGCCTTGGCCCATGCACTGGAAGTGGAAGCCGTGCGGCAGGATCATCGTTCCCATCGCGTCAGAGAGGTTGCAGCAGCTACAGTTCGCGACCGCAATAAAAGATACAGCCCTAGGTGCTATGGCTGTGGGGAAAGGGGCCATCTTTGGTCCAGCTGTCCTAAGCACACCCTAGGAAGGGAAGGTGAACGGTCTCAGAAAGGAAGTGCGGCTAACAGCACCGCCCAGCAGCAGCAGGAATACGACTTTACTATCAGACACTGCAGCGGGAAATCTCACGGCAACGCAGATTCATTGTCAAGAAGACCTTGTCCTGAAGATTGCAACCATTGTAGTAGGCAAGAGAGTAAGGAAGTGGTATCCGTGAGGATGCTCAGGACAGACCACCTCAGCAACGGGTGGAAGGACAGCCTACGACATGCACAGCAGGAAGATCCGGACATCAAGCCGATTCTGGGATGGATGAAGGCCCGTGCTACCAAGCCTAAGTGGAGGGAGGTCTCAGCGATGAGTTCAACCACGAAAAGCTATTGGGCCCAATGGCACAGCTTGCTGCTTCAGGATGGAGTCCTGTGCCGTAAATGGGACAATGGTCGAGGAGACAGCTGTCGTTTACAAATGGATGTCCCTAAAGCTAAAGTGCCGAATGTTCTACAGCTGTGCCATAATGGTCGTTCAAGAGTCCATCTGGGAGTTAAACGAACTCTACTGAAGGTCCGAGAACAGTTTTTCTGGGTCCATTATCGTGACGATGTCGAGGATTGGTGTCGTACATGTACAAGTTGTGTGGCCGTGAAGGGACCTCAGATACGTAGTAGAGGAGCATCGAAACTGTGCAAGAGCCGTTACAGAAAGGCGCAAGGGGGACTCCTAAGATCGCCCATGTGGATCGCCTGGCGCGTTATTATGGGACCGACAATGCTCGGGACGAGCATGTCTTAGGAGGGGGCAGTGTTGCATGAATAAGTCAACGCCATACACTAGCGCCATCTAGTGTCAGGAACGAGAGCGAAGGGAGCTTTGCAGAAAATGACATCACAAATCTTTCAACCGACAGCGCCATCCGAAGAACTAAGTTTCTAGAAAATCCACACTCGAACACTCGTCGCTTTGCGCGCATTTACTTGAATATTTCGGATGCTTCATTGTTAATTTGTATATATAGGCGCTGCAAGATGCGATCGGGGAAGTATTGGAGTTGGCGACACAAGCGAAGCTTCGGAGCGGAATAAAGTGAATTAGTGTGTTTAATTATTAGTGTTTTAAGTTTTAATTTGTGTAAAGTAAATTAAAGTGTTAATTTAGGTAATTTTATCGGCAATTTTTATTGTCACGAACCTCAAGCTCGTAACAGTATTCTAAATTTGAAGCTTCCATGTCTGCTAAAAGTGCCTTAGAGTTTTGATGATCGATCAGTCAGTCAGTGAGTGACAAAATTAAGAAATTTTGACTAGTTATAATTCTTAAACTACTGGTCCAAATTGAATGAAATTTGAAATATACCATTTTTATACAATTTCTGCTTGGTTACAGAACATTCAGGCTCCTAGTTTTATCCACAACGAAGTTATAGGGAGGGTCGAAAATGGCCTGAACTGCTTCTTCTTATGATACTTATAATGCTTCTTCTTAAAATACTTTAAATTAATCAAATTCTTTATTAATTACATATAAAAATAAAATAATTAAAATAAAATTCTTAAAATATTTAAATAATGCGTATCTGGGGGCACGACAGTGCACGTACACGTTATATTATAGCATTGAGTGACAAACGAGCGCACAGTCCACCTTATGGTAAGTGGATGCTGTGGCCCACAGACATCCACATTTATCCTCAGTTAAGAATCAAAATGCAAATTTATTATCACCCCTGAGGACTAAGATCGAATGCCTCGATTCCAGTAAAAAGGGTCTCCGGTTTTCTACACTCACTATACTATACGAAACATTCGTGCTAAAACTATAATGTAGCTGCAACGTGGCTCTGCCACAGAGTAAGGACCAGAGGGGAAACTTCCTAACAACGTCGAAAATGTTTACCTATTTTTTTAGGGATGACATCTGATAAATGTGAAAAATTAAAGAAAAAAGGCAATATTATATAGCATAAAACAAAATGTGATTTCATTGTGACTTAATATAACAACAGGTCTATTTCTTATAACTTAAATTGAAACTGCAAAAATAGTATATTTTGCTAATATTCATAGTATGTATTATATCTTATTGAATCTTGCTGTAGGGTAAAGCGGCGAATATTGAGAAAATACGTGCTATTTATAATTACAAACCGCGCGAATCCCTTCAAGAGAATTTTAAGGAAATAGGTATTCCCACCGAAGCCTCATATAATATATTTGTATCAATATAATTTCCGTAAGACGTATTCATTAGTACAAAGAATCAGGTGGTGGAAGTAATGGCTGTGATGGTAGTGGGCAGTGGCGTTGGTTGTGGTGTTGATAGCGGTGGTGTTGATGCTGGTCGCGGTGCTGGTATTGGTGGCGGTGGTGTTGGTGGTGGTCCACTACCGACCACCATCAACGATACTACAAGCACCACCACCAACACCAGCACCACTACCACTAACACCACTGGTGGAGCGATGAGCCTAAGGCTACCGAAGTCTAGTTCCCCGGTCGAACCATAAGCCTATTACGCGAGCTATTAACTAAAGTGGACTGTATATGCGATTGCTTCTACTGCGTTCTACTTGCGTCTACTATAGCATGCGGTACAATGCACTCGCTCTTCCCTAAAACTAAACTATTATTTGCCAAATCTATGAAGAGAATCCTGCTTGATTAGGAAAAACAAAATTGGAGCGGATTAACACAATTAAACACAATTATATCAAGCAGGAAATATTAGGAACGTTCACTCACCGGGGTGGTTCTTCTATGCTGCTGGGCACTATGTTGCTGCGACTTCTGGAACTTCTTCTAGGTTAACTCTCTGCCTTTGGTCCGATGACGCGTCGGAAGAGAGTGCGGTGCGCGACTATTTCTCACACGAGGTGAGGCGGGTTTCCTGGAGCTCGACTGCTTCCAGGCTAAAGCGGTTCTACTATGACACTATCGTCTTAAGCGGTGTGGTTCCAACAACGAGCGCGGCGGGAAGAGAGCGGTGTGGTTCCAATGACGAGCGCGGCGGGAAGAGATCGGTGTGGTTCCAATGACGAGCGCGGCGGGTAGAGGGCGCGCGTCGGTCGCGCGTGCCTTTTATTCCTTCGGTTGCGATGATTACGTGATATTCTAGAATCGTCTTCTTTCCCCTCCCACCCCACCACCCCGATGTGTCGATAGGAGGGTATGAATGATATCGTTTTGGAAAGGATAAACGATTTGGCAAATCACTACCGTCAAAATAAAATACGAATGGTTTTCCGCGCAACCATCTCCCCCGCCCTTGAAGGATTTCCTTCAAAATTAACTAAAACAACTAGAGCTAAGATCAAACTAACAAAATAACTAACTAACGCTAAGATTACCTAAATTCAACTACAATTTCTAATTTAGAAAGCGAGCCACCCTAACTACTCCGTCGGAACCGGGAAAGAAATCTTCGACAATTCCTAACGGCCAATGGAGAGGCGGCGTGTTCTCTTTGGTGAGCACAACTACAGTTCCTACAGCTAAAGGCTCAGTTGCTGTGTTCCATTTTTGCCGAGACTGCAAAGTATGCAAGTATTCCATCCTCCATCGTTTCCAAAACGATTGCACTAACCGGTCTAATAATTTGTGGCGTGCGGAAATGCTAAGTCTGTTCTCATCCATATCTGCGGCGGGCAAATACTTTCAAAAAATGTGCTGGAGTTAGAGCCAGCGGTTCCGAGGGGTCACTAGACAACATACGACAAAGTGGGCGGCTATTCATTACGCATTCAATTTGAGCGAGCACCGTACTTAGCTCTTCGAAGGACAAAATTTGATCACCTATTACTCTGTATAAGTGACTCTTTAGACTCTTAATATTAGTCTCCCAATTGCCCCCAAAATGACTCGCGGCTGGGACGTTCAGAGACCACTCAATGCGGTTCTCGGCTAGAATGTGAGCGAACTCCGAATTATAATATTTGCTAGCTAAGAGCTCATGTAGTTCTGATAAAATACGTTTTACACCGACGTAGTTCGTACCGTTATCCGAATACAATTTACTTAAAGGGCCACGGCGGGAAAGAAATCTTTTAAATGCACCCATAAAGCCTGCTGTGCTTAGATCTCCAACGAGTTCTATATGCACCGCTCGAGTAGTTAGACATACGAAAATGCAGACGTAAGCCTTTGTGGATCTTATACCACGCCCACGAGTGAGCGTGACCTTAAACGGACCAGTGAAATCAGATCCGGTGTGCGTAAAGGGCTTTACTGATTGTATTACTCGACAAGATCTAAGTTCCGCCATTTCCGGAAATGACGGCTTGGGGCGTGCCCGAAAGCAAGCTATACATCTGTGCACCCGACTGCGTATTAAACTACGTGCAGAAAGAATCCAATAATTCTGACGCAAGATCGACATCACCAAGTCGGTCAATTTACGATGGTAATCGACTAATAAATTCATGATATGGTCTTTACGCGGTAAAACTATAGGGTGCCGTTGGTCGAAACTCAACTGCGAGTTGGACAAGCGTCCACCTACCCTTACAATCCCATCCTGTAAAAATGGCTTAAGGCGTTGAAAGGCGCGACTACAAGCTCTATTCGATTGTAATCTTGTAATTTCTTCAGAGAAATGCGCACGTTGAAGTTCACGCACTACTAGCGACTCAGCATAGTTGTAATCGGATGCTAAGACATATGAACGTCGCGGTAAAAGCTTCGCGAATCGACAAACGTAAATTACGCTACGCAATAATTTCGACCAAGAGGACAAGCGGTTCGCCAAAGCAATGATTGGAGAAATCTCGCTCGAAACGTTCGCCACTAGAGCGTGTCTCTCCTCTTCCGGCGGTTGTGACACTGACGAAGGTTCGAAATCGGTTATTGGCCATTGCGAGGGATCCAAGTGAACCCAAGCAGGTCCGTGGAACCAAAGCGGGTGGTCCATTATTTGCATCGGGGTGAGTCCACGGGATAGACAATCGGCGGGGTTTTCCGTACCGGGCACGTGATAAAAGTTCCGCGTTTCTAACTCGTCTTGGATCTTGGCCACTCGGTTCGCGACAAACGTATCCCAACGGTGGGGTGAAGAATGAACCCAGCATAAGGCGACGGTGGAGTCGGAAAAGGCAAATATCCTTTCTATGTGAACTCTATCCCTACATGCGCTGATAACTGCGGTGATAAGCTTGGTGAGTACTAATATTGCGCAAAGCTCTAAGCGCGCCAGAGAGACAACCTTACGGGGGGAGACTCTCGACTTAGAACTAATGAGGCTAATCGAATTTCTACTATAATTCTGGACGTGGAAATATACAACGCCCCCGTAAGCCTTCTCGCTGGCGTCTGCAAACCCAACGACCGTTATGACGCTATTTCTATCGACGTTTATATGACGCGGTATTTTAATTTCTCTTAGTAAAGGAAGTTATTCTCTAAAACGCTGCCACAACCGAACAATGCTGTCAGGCGGCGAGTCATCCCAATCGCATTCAAATAACCAAAGTTGTTTAATCAAAAGCTTAGCGTATAATACCACCGGAACTACGAAACCCATGACGTCCCATAATCTAGCAACGCATGACAGTATTGTGCACCTTGTGCACCTCTCTACGGGCGGATTTACCTTAAGGCTAAACACGTCGGACTCTGGTGGCCAACAAAGACCGAGCACCTTGTGTGTATCTGAATAGTCGAATTCCTTTATCGCCGAAAGACGGTGTGATAGTGGGATGATATCTAAAACCGGACGCGAATTACTAGTCCACTTGACAAGATCGAATTGACCCGATTTCATGAGCTTTATAACCTCGGCGGTGGTTAGGGTGGCCTCCTCCACGCTATCGACCGAGTACACAAAATCATCCATATATAAACCGCTCTCAATTGCCCTCTTAGCTTTAGGGTAAGAGAGACCTTCATCGTGAGCGAGCTGTCTCACCGTGCGTAACGCATGAAATGGTCTCGACTTTAAACCAAAACAAACGCGGTTAAATTCATACACCATTAGAGGTTCCTTTGGGTTGAAACGATATAAAATGCGTTGAAATCTACGGTCGCATTCACGGACCCCTATGCAAAGGAACATTTGGCGAATATCGGCGGATAGTGCTATACTAAACAAACGAAAATTGGCTATTATATTAAATAAACTGCCCTGTAAATTTTGCCCACTATAGAGGATATCGTTAAGCGACAGGTGAGTGCTAGTTTTAGCACTAGCGTCGAGCACTACACGTAACTTAGATGTAAGTTTGTTCTCCCTAAAAACCCCGTGATGTGGTATGAAATACGACGGTGTGTCTTCGTAGTTATCTAATTTCGAAGCCACAAGTGATATGTAACCTTCTCTTATATATTCGTTAATGACGCCGTCATAAGCTTCTTTTAACTGGGGTGAAACGAGCATCCTAAGTTCCAAGCTGTAGAAACGTTTTTCCGCCATGTGACGCGAATCGCCGTGAGATAAAACATCTCCTTTAAAGGGTAGCGCTACACTATATCTACCGTCGCGTTCACGAACGGTCGTGCGGACGTAAATTTCCTCGCATAATCTGTCATCTGAGCTAGCTATGGGTGGGACGTTCACCTCCTCCATCTCCCAAAATTTGCGGACTAATGACTCGAGCGGTTCGACAGCAATACCACAATAAGAGGTTGCCGAAATACTATCTATGATGGGGGCGGAGCCAACGATGACATAGCCCTATACGGTTTCCAGTGCGTAAGGCGCGGTATGCGAGGAGTTGCCCCTGATCTTATTGTTTAACAAAAGATGAGGGAAAAGCGATGCTCCAATGAGCATGTCTATGTTTCCAGGAACGGCGTAAGTGTAGTCCGCTAGAGTCAAATTTTTAAATTCAATCAATGCCGTTTTGTCAACCGAAACGGTTGGCAACCGTTCAGTGACCCTATCTACTACTAGTGCATTTATATCAAAGTTAACATTACGATCTATCCGAGAGTAAAATTTTAAATTTATATATCCCTGGGTAGCTTTACTAGTACCTCCGATGCCTTTGACTACAGGACATGAAAGTGACCTATTTATTACTAAGGCTAAGCGCTGGCAACATTGTCGCGTTATGAAGCTATTTTGGGCTCCGCTGTCCAGCAGTGCACGGACGCCTTGTTCGTTTCCACGCGAATCCCTAACCAAAATACGTGCAGTACCCAGTAACACGGTTGAAGGAGGTTGTGCTCCCATATTTGCCAATGAGCACAGAGCGACATCACCAGGTCGACCGCTAGAATCGTTGACCTTAGTAGGGGTGAATTCCTTGTCCGCTTTACTTGACGCCGCTATGTTGCTATTTTCAAAATGTAATAGCGTGTGATGTTTCCTGGCGCACTTGCTACATACGGAACTAGAATTGCATTTTGCAACTAAATGCTTATCGCTTAAGCCGTTCAGATATAGGTTGTTTTTCTTCACTAATTTATAACGTTCGCTTGGTAAATATTTACGAAAAGTCGCACAATTGTATAAATTACCGTGTTTATCTTTACATATGATACAGGCATGCTGAAATTGTGCCGACGTTGCGGTTACGTACGTTAACGACCCTGCTATTTTAGATGGTTGAGTCTGTCTACGGTCGACGCACCTTTTAATTTCCTGTTTAACGTTCGGGGAGCGCTGCATCACCTTTATTTGATCTCGCACAAACGATGCTAATGAATGAAAGGGAGGCATCTCCGAGCTACGATGCTCCATTTCAAACGCACGCACGGTGTCGGGGTCTAACTTCTTTAGTGCAATATGGAGAAACACCACGTCCATAAGGTCATTAAATTTCAAATTCTTAAGTGCAGCCACCGATGCCACAAATTTATCTAAAAACTGCTCTAAGCCGTTGATGCTCGCGGATGATATAGGTTTAAGATCGAATATCTGGTTCAAATATTCGGAAGCTAACATTCTCCTATCTTCATATTTAGTTTTAAGCGTTTCGAATATTAACAAGTAATTGTTTGCTGTAGGTGTAAAACCCGAGCAAATTGACTGTGCCCTGCCACTAAGTTTACTAATTAAATAATATAATTTTTCAGCGTCCGATAACGATGGGTTGTTGTGTATATTGTTTTGAAAACTACTGAAGAAGAAGGGCCATGTCTTAATATCACCATTGAATACCGGAATATCTATTGGCGGCAACCTAATTGAGTCACGTGGACGTACCTGTATTTCCGGCTTTGTTTCGTTTGGAGATGGTGATTGTAAGTGTTTCGCCGTTCTTTTCACGCGACACAATATATCTTCAAATGCTAGAAGCGGTTGGTAGTTCACTATATATTTCGGGTCGATTTGTAATTCCAAATGATTAATCTGGTCTAATATTCTTTCGTAATCCGTCCGCAAAGAATCTACCGTTTCAATTTCATTCAAAAAAGTTTCCCGCACTGCTTCTACATTAATGTTCTTTATATGATCACTTATATTTTGCATACGCGAAAAAAGTATGTCCCTCTTGGCATAAAGCGTTTTAATTTTGATTTCATTTCCACTAACTGCCATTTTAAATTATTATAATAAAGTTATATTAATCACAATTAATCTCACAATGCACAAATAATGGAGGATGGACGCTCGTACTCCGTATTACGTAATTAAATCGAACACCTGTTACAACGAGTCGAGGTGACGCGTCGCTCGCTAATCTCAATATATTTTTATCAAAATTGTCGGGTAAGCGTACGAAATGGTTGCGATTACGCTGTTTCAATTATTTAAGCGACTTATAAGCTTTAAATTTAAACCAAATACAAACACTATTTAAATGAATAATTCTATTTTTAAACGAATACTATTTAAGTCTATTCCATAAATTAGAGTGCATTATCTAAATAATTAATCCAATAATTCGACCAGAAAATGGTTGAACGACTACTAAACACCAGTCCAAATCCTGCCGAAGTGACCATAAAATGGTGGAGCGATGAGCCTAAGGCTACCGAAGTCTAGTACCCCGGTCGAACCTTAAGCCTATTACGCGAGCTATTAACTAAAGTGGACTGTATATGCGACTGCTTCTACTGCGTTCTACTTGCGTCTAATACAGCATGCGGTACAATGCACTCGCTCTTCCCTAAAACTAAACTATTATTTGCCAAATCTATGAAGGGAATCCTGCTTGATTAGGAAAAATAAAATTGGAGCGGATTAACACAATTAAACACAATTATATCAAGCAGGAAATATTAGGAACGTTCACTCACCGGGGTGGTTCTTCTATGCTGCTGGGCACTATGTTGCTGCGACTTCTGGAACTTCTTCTAGGTGAACTCTCTGCCTTTGGTCCGATGACGCGTCGGAAGAGAGTGCGGTGCGCGACTATTTCTCACACGAGGTGAGGCGGGTTTCCTGGAGCTCGACTGCTTCCAGGCTAAAGCGGTTCTACTATGACACTATCGTCTTAAGCGGTGTGGTTCCAACAACGAGCGCGGCGGGAAGAGAGCGGTGTGGTTCCAATGACGAGCGCGGCGGGAAGAGAGCGGTGTGGTTCCAATGACGAGCGCGGCGGGAAGAGGGCGTGCGTCGGTCGCGCGTGCCTTTTATTCCTTCGGTTGCGATGATTACGTGATATTCTAGAATCGTCTTCTTTCCCCTCCCACCCCACCACCCCGATGTGTCGATAGGAGGGTATGAGTGATATCGTTTTGGAAAGGATAAACGATTTGGCAAATCACTACCGTCAAAATAAAATACGAATGGTTTTCCGCGCAACCAACCACCTTCACCAGTGTCTGGCAATTGTATTATTTTCTCTCGCATTTTCATACATACTATACAACTGTTGGGCATTAATTTATACAGAACACTAATTAATTACTTAAATAAATCTATAAAGTCTTATTTTATAATAAACAATCTCTAAACTTAACTCTAATTGTAAAATAAATAAAAAAAAATGATATATAAAATTACGAAATATTGTTCTTCCATTTATTTAAATGCCTACGAGTAATGGTCGCAACACACGGTCGGTTCAACTGATCATTCCAACTGATCAGTTGAAACTAAAACTGTTGATATTTTTAAAATATCGGATTTTTGATATATCGATAAATAAACTTATAAGTAAAACTCCGGTATTAATATATTTATAATGATCGATATATCGAAAATCCAGTTTTAGTTTCAACACTACTAATAGTATTTGAACAGTTGGAATGATCAGTTGAACTGACCGTGTGTGGCGTCCATTAGACGACATTCATGTTGTTTAATTTGAGATTGTATTATCCTTGGTCCACGCAAAGGGTCAAAAAATTATATTTTAAAATTGGACTAATTTATTTTATTCGCTTTTGTTCTTCGAAGTCAATATAATATTATAAATATCAACATACGTAAGTAATGTTATTTACATATCTATGTATTACTTACGTATGTTGATGCGGTTTTCGCCTTTGCATATTATGGTGTTTCTATAAGAATGTTTTTAATCTTTAATAATTACAATAAGTGCTATGAATACCGACATTTGCGTCTGTAAATAATATTTGGATTAGGCGTTCTCAATTCAGTCAATTCAGTCGTCAATACAACTACCTTTACCAAAGAGAATCACGGTCGTAAGAGCAGCACTATCGTAAAAGCTGGTAATAATGTTCTTCGAGCACATGTTTTACATGTTTTAAACGAGCAAATTTTATACGTGGTAGAGCCATGCTGCAGTTGTATTAGTAGTATAGTTGTAGCACGAATGGGTCGGCTCAACCGGGGAAGGACCACGCTCTCACAGAATACCAGCGTGAAATAGTAGCATAACGCATATGCGTTTCGTATGGTGACTGTAGTGACCGGAGACCCTTTTTACTGGAAACGAGGCATTCCATCTTAGTCCTCACAGGTGACAACGCATCTGCATTTTGATTCGTAATCGCGGATAGATGTAGATGTCTATGTGCTGCAGTAAGTACATACCATCAGGTGGACTGTGTGCTGGATTGTCACCCTATCATATAAAAAAACTGATGTATGAACTGACGGCACAAATATATTCCTATAATATGTTAAACAATCAGCTGTGTATCGAAGGCGTGAATTTTATCATAACGATAGGCGGGGCTCGATCGCGTCACAAATTCCTACGCACACAACGTCGGCACGGACGGGCGTTCTTACTATTGTTACGTAGGCGTCTCTTGGAAGTTTTCCAGTAGTTTCACCTCGTTTCAAGGCAGCGGAACTTGGTACTACTTGACGATGAATTGATACATGATTTAAAACGTGTTTACTCATATATTAATCAATTAACGTCCATTCTCCTCGTTTCTTTTTAGATCACTTCAAAAAAGGAATAAGTCCTCAATTTGACTGTATGTTTTCTTTTATGTTTGTTATACGCGCTATGTTTGTCAATTGGAAACTGTATTCAGTTAGTTATTCTTTTTTATTTAATAGGTTTTTTTTTGTTGAGGAACCCGTATAAGTTTGAAGAAAAATTCCTCAAGTTTGGAAGAATAGGGAAGAAAGTTTTTAATCTTTAAAAAGATATTTTAATTGTCACGTGGACTTGTGATGTTTCTTAAGTCTACTCTAAAAAGAGTAAAAATTAAACCTTGATTAAAACTACTTTTACGGATTTTATCGCGTTTATTTTACTTTTAATTACTTTTATTTTTAATTCCCGACGTTTCGGGCGCTTTCCAACACCCATGGTCACGGGGGACTGAGATGACTGACGTCCCGATGTCATTGTTAAACCCGGAGTACCTTCAGCTTTTTAGGGTTCCGTAGTCAACTAGGAACCCTTATAGTTTCGCCATGTCTGTCTGTCCGTCATCGCTTAATCTCTGTGACCGTTAGCACTAGAAAGCTGAAATTTGGTACCAATATGTGTATCAACCACGCCGACAAAGTGGTGAAATAAAAATTGGAAAAAAATGTTTTATTAGGGTAGCCCCCCTATATGTAAAGTGAGAAGTGATTTTTTTTTAATTTCAACCCTAACGTGTGATATATTGTTGGAAAGGTATTTAAAAATGAATAGGGGTTTACTAAGATAATTTTTTGATAATGTCAATAATTTCGGAAATAATCGCTCCAAAAGTAAAAAACAATGTGTCCCCCCCCCCTCTAACTTTTGAACCATAAGTTTAGAAAATATGAAAAAAATCTGAAAGTAGAACTTTATAAGGACTTTCTAGGAAAATTATTTTGAACTTGGATGGAAAGTCGGAGCGCCTGCCGCGGAGCGTGCAATGTTGCACGCTCCATGTTCGCGCACGTACCCACTACCGGGAGCAGTTGCAGGAGCGCGGATCGCTGCTGGAGCGCGAACATAATGGATACCCACCTTTGAACTCATAAGTGGGAACACTTATTGTGACGGACGGGAAACTACGGAATCCTACACTGAGCGTGGCCCGACACGCTCTTGGCCGGTTTTATTTAATTATTGTTTATGGTCCGATCTATGCAAAATTAACTGACTATGTCCTGAGGTCTTGCAGTGGTATGCTTGGGTTTAGTTTTAATTTTATTGATTATAGGATCCCAAGCAGGTGGTAGTACCCAGCCTCCTTCTCTATTGAAATTAGGATGTTTTTAAATTTCAATAGCCTCACGTATCATCCTTGGTAGGAATCGGTGTTCTTTCGCGAGGATTTGTGGTCTATCAAATCTGATGTAATGGGTGGGGCCGTCTAGGATATGATCACAAACTGCAAAATGAACTGATTATGTCCTGAGGTCTTGCAGTGGTATGCTTGGGTTTAGTTTTAATTTTATCGATTATAGGATCCCAAGCAGGTGGTAGTACCCAGCCTCCTTCTCTATTGAAATTAGGATGTTTTTTAATTTCAATAGCCTCACGTATCATCCTTGGTAGGAATCGGTGTTCTTTCGCGAGGATTTATGGTCTATCAAATCTGATGTAATGGTTGGGGCCGTCTAGGATATAGTCAGTTCATTTTGCATAGATCGGACCATAAACAATAATTAAAAAAGCTGAAGGTACTCCGGGTTTAACAATGACATCGGGACGTCAGTCATCTCAGTCCCCCGTGACCATGGGTGCTGGAAAGCGCCCGAAACGTCGCGAATTAAAAATAAAAGTAATTAAAAGTAAAATAAACGCGATAAAATCCGTAAAAGTAGTTTTAATCAATGTGTAGTGTTCGCGTAAATATAAGAAATCAAAATTAAACCTTTTATAAAAATATAAGTGTTCTTTTTTAGTTCCCTAGCATATAGAGTCGCCGTTTTTACATTCTGAAGTCGGGGTTTTAAATCTTACAATATCTTAGCACAGACATCAGTATGCTAAATTATTTTATTATTTTCAGTTCCTTGACGCCGGTTTTCTTTTTATTAAAAATTATTTTTTTATATTCAAATAAATGGAAAAGAGATGATTATTTATTGCCATCAGACTCAACCGCTTTCGTTTAAAAACGTGCACTTCTTAATGTTTATATTGAAATAAAGAAATTCCGAAAGAAAAAACTGTGATACCCATAAAGTATGAGCTAACGGAATTCAATTCAGGCCAACGCAAAGTTAATGCTACTTGGAATTTTAGATGCTGATATATCTACCACATGCTCGGCTGCGAAGAAAAGATAATATCGTGAAATAAAGATGCATGCGGGCTGTTACTTCGTTTTTTTTTTCTTATTACAAATATATGTGATATGGAATGGCATCTTATTTTACGTTACGTGATTCTGAGGCTGTGACATCTTACTAGTATTTCCGTATCTTTTTATAAAAATTAAGCAACAAATTAACTTACTGTCCATCTGATAGGAAGTGGCTCATGCAACCCCTGGATACCTGTAGCCAACTACAAACAAAGAAGGCGATAGATGCGTGGTAACACCTGAGGACAGAGATGGAATGCTTTACGGCCTGTAATAATTCTCTATACCCTTCAGTCTGGAACATAACAATACATACGGAAAGAGGGTGGTACCTACCAAGACGTACGTCTAGTTAGAGAAGGAGTCATACAATCTAATAGACAGCATAGTTAGCAGTTGCTTTTAAAAACACTCACAACTTAAATGAGCAGGGGATATTCTTATGATGCCGTCACACGGTCAAATAACATAACTAAAATTTGCTAGTAAACGAACAGCTAGCTAGTTACGAGCTCGTAATTGTTCAACGGGTCTGTAGAGGTTACTTCTACGATCGTTCACTACTTACTATTTAAATGGGAATTGCATTTGAACCCTAACTTACTTGACAGTTATGTGTTGATTTAATAAATTTTTATACTTTTATAAAGAGCCATGGTAACTCAGGGGCTTAGCTCTCGCTGTAAATCAGTAACCCAAGTTCTATCCCCGCTAGCATCACGAAGAAACCAGCATGTCTGAGAAATTAAAAAAAAAATCAAAGACCAAACAAACACAAACAGACACAGAGAGACAAACAAGACAAATGCGAAGACCGCCAACACGCATTGGGGCGTATATATTCTGTTACTAATAGTTTTATGTAACATTAACCAACGTAAAATGTCATCGTGGCTAACCTCGCAGGACTTGATGGAATCTAAGACGTTACTTATGCCAGTTCTTTCTTAAAATGTCTCTGCTCCTCTCTGTATGTGCACTCCTAAAATTTTATAATGCAAATTCAAAATACAGCATAAAAATAAATTCCTTAACTGGCTAAACGTCGCAATCGCTACGGTTCCAGCTGTTTCACATAAAATATGAGAAATACTTGAGCTCAAGAAACGTTTAATAAAATATTTTAATAATTTACATGCATAAATAAATTATAATACCTAGTTTATAATTTTGTGAATAAAAAATATTAACGAAAACAAAAATCCACAACTTCAATTGCATATTTATAAAAATAGAAATGCACAGGTAATTCGAGGAAAAACAACCATCGGGGGTTCGTTTATTATGAATTGCACAAGGTCCAAAAGGACGGAATGCAAAAATAAAACCATTTAAGATTAGGTATCAAGATCTTTTTTATACTTTGGCATGATGATTGATTAGCGACGCAAATGTAAATTTTAATAAACTTAAGTTTGCATGTCTACTGATTTAACGTTAAGTTATTTATTTTGAAATATGTATAGTCGTATACTTTTTTTTTAAATATTTCACTTGATATTTAGAACCGGGCGGCATTAGAGGCAGCTGAATTAAGTTATTCCAATGGTCTCTAAAGAATGAGTAACATAGCCGTGCCATTAGCTGAAGAGACTATCGGTTCGTAGGGTCCACGTGTATCCGCGACTGGTCGTCGCTGCTGGTAATAAATTACTAGTTTCTTTTCTCGCTCAAAGGCTGAATATAGACAATCAGCGAGGAAACGCAGCCAGGTCTTTTGGCACTATACTGCGGGAAGTAGAACTGTATGATTATTATTTAAGTTTAATATGGTATATGTATAGTTATATTATGACAATAATTATGTTGTATACATATTTAAATGTTTTGTTAATACAACGTTTATTTATATTATTATTTAAATATATTTAAGTAATAATACTTTTTACATGGTGGAGCCATGCTGCAAATATATTACTGGTCTAATTGTAGCACGAATGGGTCAGCACGACCGGGGAAGGACAACGCTCTCACGGAATACCAATGTAAAATAGCAGCTTAACGCTACTGTGTTTCGTACGGTGACTGTAGAGAACCGGAGACCACTTTTACTGGAAACAAGGCATTCCATTTTAGTCCTCACCGGTGACAACGCATCTGCATTTTAATTCGTAATCGAGGATAGATGTAGATGTCTATGGGTCAAAGCAACCATATAACATGAGGTGGACTGTGTGCTTGTTGGTCACCTTTATACTATAAAAAAACTTGATTTTCTTAATAATACTTACCAATTAGTGCATCTTTGGGTGGGCCTGCCTCCAGTGGTGATTTTAAAAATGCTGTTGATGATGTAATGTGATATAATTTTTTCCTCTGCGTGTAATGGATGTAACATTATCATCATAGATACGTCTTGTATAATGATTGTGGGGTTGGATAAACTACTTCTATCGATTAAGCGTAGTTTTGGAAACATCTGTCTACCCGAAAAAGAAGTGAAAACATTTATATATGTTCAATGAACAGATACATTTGATACTAGTTTTAAAGTAGAACAGATAAGATATCACTACACTTACGTAACATTATAATGTAACTAACCTCTACAATCACCTTTGTCGTTGTCACAAGATGCGAAGTGTGCAGCTGCCAAAATATGTGCTCTGTTGATCGTTTAATTACATAACGATTTATTTACGTCTCTATACGTATTGACTACGGACACACTACATTATTACTTTTGGTAAAGTTAGTTTTCAGAGTGGTAGAGCCATGCTGCAGTTATTAATAGTATAATTGTAGCACGAATGGGTCGGCTCGACCGGGGAAGGACCACGCTCTCACAGAATACCAGCGTGAAATAGCAGCTTAATGCTGCTGTGTGATGGTGAGCGTGGAGAGCCGGAGAACCTTTTTACTGGAAACCAGGCATTCCATCTTAGTCCTCACGGGTGACAACGCATCTGCATTTTGAGGATAGATGTAAATGTCTATGGGCCGCAGCAACCACTTACCATCAGTTGGACTGTGTGTTCGTTTGTCACCCTATCCTATAAAAAAATTGTTAAACACAATATAAATCTTATTACAGCCGATATAAAGTCCACTACTGAACATAGGCCTCTCCCATAGATTGCATACCGGCGGCAAGGCGGCTCCTTGCAAAGGCGGCACTTTTATCAGGGAGATGCCGCTGCCCATTTCCTGTTTCATTTTCCCTTTGTAGCCTCTTACTAACCCACGGGAGGAGGTGGGATAATGAATATTCTTAGACCACCGCCACACGGTTTGCACATTTTACGCACTAAACATTTGATTATAGGTAATCAAGTGAACGTACCAAATTTATTGGCGATCTAAACAGGAAGCATAAATGGCGTATTAAATTCAGTAATTAGAATAACTCAAGGCAAGAACAAATTGCAGGGCATACTGCTCATATTGTATTTACTAATCGTAGGTTTATAAATTTGACTATCGAACCTATCTTGACTTCAAACGAATTTACATAACTTATTTATTACTAGTCACCCAGTGGTCGCAATTAGACCGTAATTCATTAATTTTTTTACGTTGCAAGCTGTATTTCACTCGCTATACAAGTATTATCTATGTATTTAACTGCACATTAATAAATGGCGGAAATCTTTACTCCGTGCGATTGTTTGACCACAGACTATTATGTGTTTGACATTGGCGGTATGAACGTAAAGAATAAATATTTTATATATTTGTAACACTTAATATATATATATATATATATATATATATATATATATATATATATATATATATATATACTAGGTCAAAACTACTTTTTATTGGTATATTTATGTACTCATACTTACTCGTATGATAAAACTATTTGCATCTATAAAACATTACCTACACAAATTTTGTATTATCAGTGACAGTAGGCACCCCAGTCGCACCTTAACCTACTTACTGTCTTTATAATTAATCTTTATATTACAAGCCGCGTCTTTATAATTATATAATCGTTAATCATAAATTAATTAAAATATAATATTAAAAGGATCTAAAAAATTGATCGAAACCAGTTTTGACTACACAAATCAGTCATAACTGTTTTTGACTAAAGGCATCAGTCAAAAACATTTTTGACTGATTTTCACAGTCAAAAGTGGTTTTGACCGGTTATGAGTTTTGACTGTAACATATAAAACTTTTAACTTTCTGCATATAAATATCTCTCCATACAAACTCTAATTACGCCGAATCTCGAACTCTTTCGTGCGCGCTTTGTGCTTATTAAGGGACACAAAAATGAAAATGAATTAAGAACTACAAAACTACAGATAAATTTAATGTAGTAATAGTAACAATATAGTGTAACCAGGATTAAGAAAGCAATAATGCGGTGGTTTAGACAAGTAGAAAGAATGAATGAGTAGTGACAAAACAAATTTATGCTGCAGAATTTAGTTGCAGAGTCGGCAAGGTACACTGGTCCAGAGGGAAGTTTATCAATCAAATTGGCGATAATATTAAAGATTCGTCAAATCAACCTTACTCGTAACTGTCGTCACTCCTACAGTCCACAGTGATGGTGGTGGATGCTGTGGCCCATAGACATCTACAGGATAAATTCCTCGATTAAGAATCAAAATGGTAGATGCGTTGTCACCCCTGAGGACTAAGATCGAGTTCCTCGTTTCCAATAAAAAAGGGTCTTCGGATCTCTACACTCACCATACGAAACAAAGCAGTATTAAGTTGCTATTTTACGCTTGTATTCTGTGAGAGCGTTGTCCTTCCCGGATCGAGTCGACCCATTCGTGCTTCAGCAGTAATATAGCGGCAGTGTGGCTCTACCTCGTATGTCTTATGTTTTATTTTTTGTTTCAGATGTCGCAATCACCACGGGAGACCAAATAGAATTCTACGGCAATCAAACTAAAACAAGTAATGAAGGCGCCCGGTTTCGAGACCTCACAGCCTTGGCTTACGATGCTGTTTATAATATGCTGCTCTTCGTCGACAGACAGAATGACAACGCTTCTATATTTAGCTACAACTTAGTAACAAAGAAGTATCATCCACTGGTTAGACGAAGGTCTTACGAAAATATCCAAGGATTAGCGTTTGATCCGATTACAAGTAAGCTTTTCTGGACGGACACTAATGAGAAGAGCATATTTTGGATATCCTTGAAGCCTGGATCGAAAAATGACATTTATGGCAATCTTTTAATTAAAATGGATGATGAAATTCCAAGAGCGATAGCAGTGGATAGCTGTAGAGGGTAAGTGTTCCAAACAAGTCAATCTCTAGCGTCCAGTATATATTCGAATAATGTTACTTAAAGCACAGAATAAATAATAGTACTACGCCTACTTAAATCATGAATGAAGTTTTCACAAAATTATTTCTGTTTGTTAGATAAACTAGCATAGGCTAATATAAACTGCTTTATCAAAAAGTTAACAAACTCGTTTTTCATATTAAAGGGTAGAAACTAAAATTTTACAAATTTCAGGTATATCTATTGGACGAACACAAATATTACAAAACCAACAATTGAAAGAGCACGTTTCGATGGTACAGAGAGGTCTGTTATCGTCAACACAGATATATACATGTTGGTCAGCATTGCGGTGGATCAGAACACCAAAAAGCTGATCTGGGCAGATGATAGAGAAGGAATTCATTATTCTATAGAAAGTTCGGATTTGGACGGGAATAATAGAAAGAAATTGCTTGTTGGAACATATCATATGCCTAACTCAGTAACTGTGTCTAAAGATTCAATCTATTGGGTTGATTGGGGCTATAAATCAGTTTGGAAACTACCTAAAAATTCACCACCAAATGCTGAACCCGAGGAACTGATTACCTTCTCCAATGAAGTTCCGTTTGGAATCGTCGCTAATTACCAAATTGCAGATCAAACTGCTGGTGTGCCAGAATGCAAGGATCTGTCGAGAATGTCGCAGAACCGATCGATGATTAGCGATTCGTTTCACATTCCAAGGGACTTGGGCTTGTTCTGCTTGCACGGTACGAAAACAGATGGAAAACTGGCTTGCAAATGTTCGCCCGGATATATAGGAGAGCGCTGTGAGATTTCTGTCTGCCACAACTTCTGTCTTCATGGCGATTGCAACTTGACGCCAACTGGACAACTTGAATGCAAGTAAGTGATAACACAAATACATTGCGTGATGTCTAAATATATTACCGTTTTACAGTTTCCATGGTTTTGTCTTTTACTGCAAACGAAGCATGCAGGCATACCATCTAGCATTTGCATATTAATTCTTAACTGAAAAAATGTAGATGTCTATGAGCCAATATGTTTTACCATCAGGTGGACTGTGTGCTCGTTTCTCACACTTTTACAAAAACACAGACTTGTGATCAGTTGATTTTTATATTGTGTTTTAATAGCCTCTTCATTTGTTTATAAAATAAAAGTGTAGGATGCTACGTGTGCTCCTTCACTCTGAATATATTATGTAATTCATCATGGTGGGGAGACTTCCAACTCTGTGTATTAACAATTAAATTTTTTATGTGTACATACGTAATTGTTTATAATTGGTTGTCATTATTTTATTTAGTCTAATTAAAATAATTAATTTGTTAACTTAAATTTTGATTTTGCTAAAAATCGCTTAAGTTTAATTTTCTAAAAATCGTTTGACTATATGTGATAGCACTTCTTATTATTTGCTTATTAAATCCCGAAAACTAGTAATAATAATGTCCTCCAGATCGAGCTTCGATCACTACGGCCCGTCTCAACGGAGACTAAGCACCTGCGTGGGGACAGGATTAGCACACGCACACGTATGCGCAAGTTCAATCTTCTTCCAATCCCAATCTGTTCCCTCACTCTCATAGTCCGATAGGACGGCTATCCAATACGACCTGAGAAAGAACAGGCGCAGGGTCTGGTTGTTACTAAGAATTTTTAGACAGTCCAACAACGGAATTTGAACCCGGGATCATATGTACAAAGCAGTCGACCCAAAAACCAGAAAACTGATTGTCCCATAAAACTAAATAATTTTTTAATTATTACATTAATTAATTTCTATTCATTGCTTGTAGATGTAAAGCAGGTTTCACCGGGGCGAGATGCGAGATTAATGTGTGTGAAGGTTACTGTTTGAACAGTGGCGATTGCTCGGTAGGGTCCGAGCAGAAGCCCACTTGCACATGTCATGGCGAATACGAAGGGGATAGGTGTGAGACTCATAAAATAAAGCCAGTTGTCACCACAACGCCTGCCTTACCTTTGGAACAATGCAAGTGAGTTAGAAATGTTTTTGTAATCAATAGTATATTGTAATAATAAGCCTAATTTGAAAATGCATGCATTTGACTGCAACTGGATACTTTCGATCCAGTCAATAAGCCGCTGTAAAAAAATTATAGAGTTAAATAAAACACTTAAAGTAAGTAAGGAAACTTATAAGGAGATGGGTAGGAATAACAAAAAATAATAACTGCGGTTGCCAACCTGCCTGCCAAGCGTGGCAACCATGGCAAATATCCCTCCCCGATAAGGCAATCTGTGGGGAGGCCTTGGTTCAGCAGTGGAATTTTTATAGGCTATTACAGTAACGGTGCTGTATAAGCTCAAATAAAACTTTTAAAAAGGTTATGGTTTTCTTTAGCTATCAATCTCTTTTTCTCGATAATTTCTGAAACAATTTTTTAACGTGGTAGAGCCACGCTGCAGTTATATTAGTAGTATAGTTGTAGCACGAATGGGTTGGCTCGACCGGGGGAGGACCACGTTCTCACAGAATACCAGCGTAAAATAGGAGCTTAATGCTGCTGCATTTCGTATGGTGAGTGTAGAGAACCGGAGACCCTTTTTACTGGAAACTAGGCATTCTATCTTAGTCCTCACGGGTGACAACGCATCTGCATTTTCATTCGTAATCGAGGATAAACGTAGACGCCTATGGGCCACAGCAACCACTTACCATCAGGTAGATTGTATGCTCGTTTGTTACCCTATCCTATATTTAAAAAAAGAAACAAGATTCGTATGTACTAGAACTAAAAGAAACTTAGCTTTTAAATTAATTTAACCTTAACCATGGTCGTAACCTTTGAACTCTGTTGTAGACTGACACAAAGACCTATTACTCTTTTCGTTCATTACAATGGTTTAAAAGGTTGTCTCTATAATAAAAAATATTCTAGACTCTAATAGCCTATATGCGGATTTTAAAGAATATTGATTTTTTTCGCGTATTCGTCAATACTGTTGCTTATAATGAAACCTTTGGAAGGCAACCTTTAAAGTTTTTGATTCTTCTGAATCTCTGTGTCACACATTCGTACAAAGCGCTTTTGCTACTTTTATAAGACCTTACAAATTCAAATAATAAAAAAGTTAAGTAACAGCTACGGTTGGACTGAGGTCTCTACCGATTCCTGGGAGGGTTTATCAATTAATTCGGCGTGGTACTTAAGGGCGTGTTGACGGGCTTCACATGTCCTCGAAATATTAAATTTTCGGCCGTGTACGTTTCCACTCGGCACGTCTTAATCAACATTTAAAATTGCAATTTCCTATTTCATCGGTACCTGCGGGAATCCAACTCTAGTTGCTCGCGTGCTAGGACATTTACAGATACCTTACATATTATAATTATAATTGAGTATAGTAATAATAATAATAAATAACATTTATTAGCAACCAAATATGTCTAACTACAAAGGAGCTCTGTCTGCTGAACTAGGTTATCACCTCTATCTTAGGAAACAGTGCCCTCCCTAATTCTTAGTTCTAAGTCTATATTCGGTAAGTACATAAGATCATTCATTATTCTTTAACCTTATCCTATGTTTTGCAGCTGTACCAAAGAATTAACCAAAAGCTCGTTATTAACCAAACAAAAGTCGGAAGATACGAGTACATCGGCTGATGAAGACGTATACATCGACTCCAGCAACTGTAACGATACTTGGGACCCAATCAGAGACCCCATCATAATGGTGCTCGGCACCACGGCAGGATTGTTATTTGTCGCCTGTGCAGTATTTCTTACTAAGATTTTACAGCTGAAGAGAAGGCCAAGGTATGTTAATTTAAAGTCATGGTTTTTCTAAACGTGATATATCATGTAAGCATATATTTATTTTTATTAATTTTTTTTGGATCACAAAGCTGTATATTGCCAGTTAACCTTTCTAAATTTCGTGTAAAATTTGCCGTGTTGTTTCGACGTAAAGGAATAAATACATAATTCCTTCATTTCGAGGCGATTATTAGAAAAAGGATAACGAACTCATCGGTTCCAGTAGATGGCGGTATGCCAGTCATATTTACCAGATTGAAAAGCTTCAGAACTTGTGACTAAATGCAAGAACCTATATCTAGTATACTGTTAATAAGCTTATAAGATATAGGTAGAGATGGATCAAAATACTGAGGATGTTCGATATAAATTGGCAATGAGTATGCTACAAATAAATAATTTATTTATAATATAAATATAAAAATTAAATAAATAAGAATGATATATAATGACTTAACGTTTATTTTATTTATATGTATAGTTCTCAATTACCGTCAACGATGGTAGGAAGTCAACTTAGCAAATCCCGCTGTACTGCAGTGACTACAGCTTCATAAACTTACATACGTGGTAGAGCCACGCTGCGTCTATATTAGTTGTAGCACGAATGGGTCGGCTCGACCGGGGTAGGACCACGCTCTCACAGAATACCAGCGTAGTAAAATAGCAGCTTAATGCTGTTGTGTTTCGTATGCTGAGTGTAGAGAACCGGAAACCCTTTTTACTGTAAACGAGGCATTCCATCTCAATCCTCTGACAACGCATCTAAATTTGGGTTCTTAATCGAGGATAAATGTAGATGTCTCCGTGGCACATCACCCATTTATCATCAGATGTGCTCGTTTGTCATCCTTATTCTATAAAATAAGACACTTCTTCAACTCGGCAATAAATTAGAAACCTTTATGTGAAAACAGTTCTATCGATGGGTGTGATGAACGTGGAGGATGCAAAGTCAGCATCTCAAATTGCAGCCATCGCAAAGACGGACTTGTGAACCGAGGCGTTATGATGTATATATACATATAGCGCATGATGTAACAAAATAATCTTTGTGAATTTGTCTCGCCGTGTCTTGCGGATTTTGTTGTGCATTTATTTGTTCTGTAGCTCCATGTTCGAGATATTCAATCATTTCTACCGTGCCCATGATCTTACCGGATAAAGGACTTGCCTTGAATTTCTTAGGAGATGGAGTTGGGATGACGGTTTTTTTCCTGTCCCAGTCCATAGAAAGTAATTTTGATTAAGGATCGTAATATTGAAGCCACGTTCCGCCCTTTATTATTTTTTTCCATCTAGCTTTACCAGCCTGTATTTACGTTTCAATAAACTTTTACCCTATGCTCACTTACTTTTAAATATACCTGGCATAAATACATTGTTATATTTCGTATCCGATTGTTTGCGTGTTTGTTTATTTTAATGCAATTATTATTCCAATTGTTATTGAATGACGCGAGATAGTTGATAAAACAACCCGTGTGATAGATGTCTATTGTCTGAACGTGTGACTATCTATTGTCCGCATTGTATGCAAGATGATCTGTGAAGGGAATGACTTTTTCGGCTGCTTTTCTTTTCTAGGTAAAATAACCAGGCTGTGAAGTATTCCATCTTAGTTCTCATACGTTAAAATTTTAGAATACATCCATAATAGTACGGGGGAGTGGACGGAGCCCGTGTAGCCACTAAAACGCTTCTAACACGTCAATTCACACGTATAAATGTCAACACGAGATGCGCTTTGAAGTTACAATCGTTTCCAAATTTCGCATGCAAATTATTTAGAAAATGCCAAATTGCACGCTATATATTTATATATTTACAAATAAATATGTATTAAAATCTGTCTGTCAACACAGGGAATCGGGTTTGTAGTAGTGATTAATTGATAATACGACGTAATTGCTTGTATGTGTGCTCCCGGCGACGCCTATACCTCTTACAAAATAAGGTTGACAGCCATTCTATTGTGTATTAACTAATGGTTAAAATGCACTTGTGGTAGACTTCTTTATAAATAAATCGTTGCTGGACTTAAAGATACGTTACATGGACGTTAGCTCGTTTCTTAATCCAATGTAAAAGATAATTTCGAAATTTCACTTCTTTGGTTTCAGAATCAAGAAACGTATAATAGTGAACAAGAACGTAACCCCGCTGACTGCGCGGCCCGATCAGTGCGAGATCACTATTGAGAACTGCTGCAACATGAACATCTGTGAAACGGTAACCCTTAATTCCTAACTTACTTAATGAATTATTGTTTTATATATTTGCTAGGTTAATTGATTTAACTAACCTGCGAAATTAGCATTTTTGTACTGTCTATTGCACTGTAGTGGTATTTAGAGACAATCTCGAGTTTCAACTCAAACTCCACATAAAAAATTGAGTCTACACAATTTTTCATTGTGAAGCATCTGTTTTTCGATTCGATTACAATCTAAGTAAAGTAAAGTTACAGCCTATATACGTTCCACTGCTGGGCACAGGCCTCCTCTGAATTCTGAGAGGGATTACAATCTTGGTATCTTTAAATGTAGTGATTAACATACCCGTTGGGAGTCTTCGAAACAAATGTAGAGAAGTTTAGGGCTTCATCATCACTTACAAGTAGTCAAGCATTTACTTATAAGTAAAAAAATTGAGTTTAAACACGAGATCGTTGACCGAAACTAAAAGCGTTGTGCGTTTTAAAAATTATTTTTACATTTATAAACCATTGTCTATCTTCTATCTATTGATTTAACTAATTTTTTAACAGTGCACGTATCACTCGAATACAAAAATTATTGGAAGTTTTTTTTTCTCTTTACTTATTTAGGGGCTTTTATTTAGAACGGATTTCAACTCCATCGTACCCTTGTTTATTGTCACACACTCACACAGTACTTCGCGCTGTGAAAATTAATAAGCCATAGTAACTTAGTGGCTAAGTGCTTTCCATTAATATCGTAATCCAAGGGCAATCATGAGATTGATCTCCACCGATACCACTCAAAATTTTATTACTAAAATTTTAAAAATTGTTCATTGATGTTTAATTGATACCACCATACCTGGTGCTCGACGTTAAAAAATATCTTGAGGAAACCGGCGTTCTGTAAAATGTCTAAAAAGTTAAAAATGCTATCAAGTATAACATCGAAATATTTTTGCCCTCATAACTGTCTCAAATTTTCTCAAATTTGAGACGGTTATAAGGGCAAAAATAAATTTAATAGTCTCCTGTTAAATTTTGTTTGTTATATACCTCTATAAAACTTATATAACATCTAGAAATTTTAGAAAAATAGCGGATGATAATGGGAAATAATATATTTGAATTGGTAGATGTAGATTTAAAATCATTACCTATTTCTCTAATACTTTTTAATTTCGTTGGTTATTGTTACGGAAACTTTTTCGTAAACCTTTAATACCCAATAGCCATAAGTTTCTTCATAGCTTAATATTATTGTGTAAACCTTTAATAATACAAAAATAATTAAATAAGTTTTGCAACGTCAATGTCATTGGGAAGCGGATGAAGTTCAACTAAAGTAGTTAGCAAATTATGTTTTAACATTTAAGGTTAAGTGAAGAAAGAGTTGTTAGAGTTAGCGAATAATTTGAAGGACAAGGTCACCGGTAGTCGTGGTCCTGACAACTATTATGTCGTGATGTCGGCAATAAATTGTTGCACCGGCCGCGGCCGTGTCGGTAATACAACAAACATTACAATAGTAAAGAGTCACTTTGGCGTACAATTTATACAGTAGTCATAAAAGGAGAGCACGGCGTCAAGTGCGCGTTGTAAATACATATTCCTCACTTGTATTTTGGAAAACATATTTATTTTAAAGTATAAAGCAGTAATTATAATGTCTTCCCTGACCTACAATCGATTGACTTTACGACTTTCGACTACCATCAGAGGTGCATACACAAAGGTACCTACTTTCATTTTAAAATTCCGTTATCTCGAGAGACGCGGGTCAACTGCAGTTTAGAGTCAAGAATCAAGGCAGAAGCTAAAAGCGATTTAAAAAATACTGGCATCGGTCAGATTTGAATTAGACCCGCAATTCAAAACAATTATCTGTCAACTGTATCGTATCTTCGTATGCAATTTAACCGCAATTTAACTCTAGCTGCCAGAGTCTAGCCGTCTTGTTCTCGCTATGACAACTGACAAGGGCAAATTATTGCGTATCATTGCGTGACGTTTTATACTGACTTGAGTACTATATAATTATAATTGCAATGCATGTTGAGTTATTACAATTTAATGATTATTATTAATTTTAAAACGATGTAAATGGATATTTCTATTTTTAAACCGAATGAGAATGCATTATTTAAAGGATGGGCTGAATGTTCGTTTCATATTCGTACTCGGTCGAATATTCGGCAGAGCGGTACTCAATTTTTAAATGTATATATATATATATATATATATATATATATATATATATATATATATATATATATATATATATATATATATATATATATATTTCAGCAGACTTTTATATTTTCTAGTTAAATACGTAGTTTAGTTTAGATTTTTGATGAGTAAAACAATATACAAGTTACTTATGTGCTTTGCGTAATCAAGTATTAGTATGAAGTAACTAAAAACCTTTTAAGTATGGGAATTTATAATCCCGAATATTTGAGTTGGGCGAAACCCATGTGCTGCCAAATAAATATTAAAAGTTAGACCCTTACAAGAAGCATGCAGTTGTGGGATGTTTTGAACATAAAAATTGTTTTCATGCAGGGAAATAGGCTCGATGGAGCCTTCGACGTTGCTTGATTTTCGGTCCCACTAATAAATAAGGTTAATTTTTGATGAGATTTCGCTTGTTTTCTTTCTAGCTTGCATAAAGGAACACGCGCATACTAACAGTTGATTTACGGTTTATGCTATATTAACATTTCACCAACAAAAATGCTAGTTTTTGTTTGCAATAGTGATTTATACGATTGCATTAATCAAAATTTTACTAAAACAAAGTTTAGACAATTAAATTAAATTATTTTAATTTAAATAAGTAATTAAACTCTTTAGTATTTAATTCTCAGTATTTCCTATGTTATAGAAACATATGTAAATTTGTTGCAGCCTTGTTTCGAGCCCAGAAACACAATAAGACCAACACTACTCGACGCGAAACCAGGGAAGGAAGAGAAGAGAAACCTAATAGCAAACATGGAGAACCCAGATGACCCGTACTAAATCATCATATCAAAAATTATTATCAACGTACTGATGTACAACATTTGGTATTGTGTCCAAAGTTAAACTATTGTGATATTTACTGTAAGAGGACGACAACCGTTTAGGATTAATGCCGTTTGAAGCAAAAGGGCTGTGGATTCGCCTGTGTGTGGATGTCAAAGGATTTTGAGTGGTATTTAAACCATTCACACCAAAGCATCTTTTGATATAATACAATAAAATAGACTTTTGGTAGGTTATTGTGAAAATAGCTCTTTGTAAAATTTTTAATAAAATTGTTTGTAATAAACATGGGTAGTATTTAAAAACAAAACAGGATAATTTCTTAATTTTTGTAATAAAGCAACTTTTTAATTTAATTTTGGCTTGAGTAAAAAAATCATTGCCATTATTTTTAAAATTCCAGTTTTGGCTGTTTTGCTCACGTGCTTATTAAAATGGCATTATAGTTTTTTTAGTTTTAAAGTGAACGGGGACTTAATATTGTATGAAAAAAACATGAAACTTGAACTCACACAGTGCCTTCTCAAACTACTTGCCTTGCGCTTAAATATACAGACTATTAAATAATACAAACATCATAATATCGCCTCTATGGGTAAAAGTGTGATTTTTTTCTTTGACGACTCTTATTTGTCCATCAATGAGGTGGCTTATGATTGCGGCAAAATTTTGGTTGTGTAACCTTATGGGGAAAGTATTGCTTGTTACGTGAAAAGAACATTAGCATTTATATTTAATTATTTCATCTGTCAACGTAAAGCGACGAGTTAACGCAACAACTATCGTATTTTTGTCTTTTAATTTGTGTTTTGAATGATATCATATAATTAATATAAATAAATTAAATACTACAATTTTCTGCTATCTTGGGATCAGTATTGTCTTTCTGTATTATCGTTTCTAAGGTAATAAGAAGGTATAAACCTGCTCATTTTCTCGCTAAGGGCAAATTTGTGTGAAAATCAATTCTGTAGGCCTATATGCCGGCAGAATTGATATACATGTTCCAATTTACTAATTTCAAGATGTTAAATATAGTTCAATGAATGTAATCATTTGGTATCATATAATTTGTTATAAACATACAAACAGTTCCTTTATTGTGTTCAAAGTACCCACTGCCTTCATTATTCAGGTTACTTACTACGTACAGACTGTACTTATTGCAGACTTGTGTGAAAAACTTGTTAACTATTTTTAATTATGTGATCGTTATATACGGGCTGGCGAATGGTGATGTCACAATAAAATTAATAAAATGAATTTCAAACGGGCTGTGTTAAATAAAATAAGTTCAATAATTACATAGTTCACAAGTTATTTCGTTTATGATTTGAATTTTGAAGTTGATGTATCTGTGCATCATTGTCACAATGCCAAGATCAAAAGGTCAAGCGATTATAGCTCACAAAAATGATAGGTACAGATAGGTAGGTACAAATGTACCGCAATGTTATATACACATTATGTAAAGTTTAGAATTACTTAAATACTTTTGAATTAAGATGTTTTTTTTAATTTTGTTAAAACGAAAAAAATTCTTTTAAATAACTTTATGCAAGTAGTAATGATCACGTTTTCTTTATTGTGATATTGGCATTGCCACATCGTATACTTTAACTATATAATATTTCGTTTCAAAAACAATTTTCCTTAAGTTTAATGTTTGGTTTGATGTACTGTAAATTGCTTTTGAATTTCTGCAAACTGTTATGATTCTGTCATAGCTACATCACTTAAGTATATAATACTTGAGCGTTGGTAGTTTTAGTGGGGCCCTGCAAGTGAATTTTCTTGGAGGGTCTACTGTTGAAAAAATCCAACTGGACATAAGTATGTTGAGGTAGATAATCAACCCTGTATCATTGATATATAAGACACAACGATAGCTACACACCAGTACTTAAGTTAAACTTAAATCGCAACTCGATAATTTACAATGATACAATCATAATCTATTATGACACGAAAGGTTTAAGTAAATTATATATATTATTAGTTTTATTTTTTAGCGACTAGAGTGCGGTAAATTTTTATAGCAACTTCTTAAGTTTCGAACTCAAAACTTAAGAAGTTGTTATTCCTGAAATTTTATTACTTGAACTATTTGACTATATGTTACATATTATATTAATATAGTCTATAGTTGTGATTACGGAAAATCTTCAATTTTGTTATGGAATGTTTGATTGAGTGTGAGATATTTTCCTTTTTTAGATGCCGGTTTTTTCTTTTTCATGTAGTCTTCACATAGCCCAGATATATAAAGTTAGGTATTTATGGCTATCATAGACTTAGACTTAATGTTCCTATATTTATGTAGTAAGAAAGTATCTCAATGTCGACATTATATTAAAGAAATTCGTCCGATATGCCAGTTTCTTGTTGCCAAGCCTACGTCAACCGGATGGAAATTTTTTGATTTCCTATACTGGTACTTAAAATTTCGGTATTATAACAACAAAAGTGCACAATCGTAGGCCTTACGTGCGAGTTATCGTCAATAAATAAATTAAACAACGTTTTAGAATCTCACTCTTGTTTACTTAAAAATTGTACTTATTTAATTCAAAATTATTTAAAAGAGTATCTTTATTTATGTGAAATAAATTATTTCAGATTATTTAAGTAGTGTTGCGATTTAAAAACATAACGTAGGTACCTATGAGAGACATGATATTGGTTGGGTTGTAATTTCGTACACTTATATTGGCGGTACTTAGCGTAGTTAGAATAGTTTTAGTTAGTATTAGATTAGTTCGTGGATTGATAATATCCACATCAGAAATGTGATATTATGAGTCTTTGTATAAGCAAATAGTTTAATTTTTATTATGAAAATAAAATGCTTTGTAAAAGAAATGTTGTATAATTGTAAAATAAATAATCACCATGAACCTATATATAATTGACAGGATTTGTCTTATTGGCCACGGAACGGTGATCCTAGTACGAGACATCTACGCCCTTAAGGCGACACCGTGAAAAAATGCACCTCCTTTCATCGAATAGTATAGGACTATGACACCACTAACGAAAGTGGGATTTTGATATAGGTAAATTCATGTCTTTATCTTGAATTTGATTGCTCAAAAATACGATTGTATAATTTTGACTCGATCATAATTATTTGCGAAAACACCTCTAAAAATCACTATAGTTGAAATTACAACGAAATCATTTGATCTATATGCTTGGAAATCACTCAAATACATTCATAACATCAATATTCATAATTTACTTGCTCATTATTTTGATAACTTAAATCAATAATTTTTTAAAAAATATTTTAAGATTCTGACAATTTCTAAGCGCTTTTAATCGTCGCGGGTGCTACGCAATTTTAGACCTTATGACGGCGTTTCTTCAAGTTTTTATAGAAATTATGTATTCACTCGGATCAGTATGGCGATAGCGTTTTCGATGTGTCGTCTTAACGTCTACACCTAGTCTAAGTATTTAATTGAGTCTGACCTAAGTTTTGCTTGCCGCTGCTTCCTGTCACCCAATCCCTTGTCACTGTCGCCGGTTACCGGTTTGGGAAATATACATATGACATACATTATGTATACACCTAGCAAGAAGTGTTGTGTGAGGGCGGCCTAAGAGAATTTCGTTAGTGATGTCGTAAAGAGACGACCACGAGAAATGCTAGAAAAGCTAAGGCTTCAACAAAGCAAGGCGGAACAACTTCAAAGATACGAGATGTCTTTTTCTCTTATTTTAATTTAAATTCTTTTTCTGGGTTGCCTTTTTGAAGTGAAAACTTGTTCAGAATCGATGTGATTAGAAACTCGACAAAATGAAAAAGCGACACTGAAAAGAGACAAACATATACATGTATAGGATTTAACCCGCGAGAGTAGTAAATGACAGGGCGCGAACTAGAAAGGTTGTAGGTACGAATCCGCCTTTCGACTACTATCGTGAACCAATCCTTACACTAGCATTTTCAGTTTTTCAATAAAAACTGCCGATTGAATTACCAAAATTGACACTCCTTTTGAGCGCCAAAGTCGCCTATACTTGACCAGCACCTGCGAGCTCAGAGCGCCAACGACGTCTATAGTTGACAAAAAACCCGGCATACAAAAATATGAAATATAGATATTGGAAAATTATTACTGGTATTTTAACTCTACACTCCCCAAAAAAGAATAACCCAGCAACATGTGAGTATAAAAAACAAGTCTCCTAGAGCCACAAGTACTAAGAAACATTGAACTAAAAAAAATGGATTTTTATCTAAGCAAATACTATGTCCAGCACGCCAAAGTCGTCTATGTTTGACCGCTAGTGTTGTAATACCTTAGGCATAGATTTATTGAAAACTATGCAAAATTAAACGCAAACGTGTTATTTTTTAAATTATTATTGATATTTGAATAAAACAAAAGGTAAGAAACATAAAACTATCATCAGCTAAATAAATAAAAGAAAATTTCATTATATTGCCTATACCTATGAATATTTTACAAAACCGTCATTCATACGGGTACAGGGAAATACTCAGCTGTTTTCTCTTTGAAAACTAGGCTGATCATGTTTTTTCACTAACAATTTAAGAAGGGTTGTGCTTATGTCTGCATTCATTAAATATTTTATATAAATAATTTATGGAATAAACAAAACATGGGAACATAATATTAAAATATTTGTGCTTATATCATTATCCAGCTAAGAAATAGAGGGATCAGCTTCTGTGGACTAAACACAGCCCAGATATTACTTGCACATATTACTATCATAAAGGAATCAAAATATTTATTGTTAAAGTGATATAATTTACTTACCAAGATTAATATGGAAAGAGTTATATATATTACTCAGTTTGTATTTCTAACACAACAAACATCATTTCTGGGAGGGTGGGTGGTGCTATTCAAACTGGGTAATATGTGTCACAAATCTGATTAATAAGTCTTAACAAATTCTTTCAAAAAGTATGATATTAAGACCTATAAATTTAATAATTGTAAAAGTGATATGGTAGATTTGATACACGCTAGCACTAGGCACTAGGCACTAAGCATAATAAATCTAATATCTCAACTCTGGCGCATCCTTAGCGCGTCATCGATTATCAGTTCATTGGGCGCCGTGGTCAAGGATAGACGACACCTTGATGACGTCATAAACGAATAGCGGAAAAAGTAGTGCAGTGCAACATGAACCTGAGTTCTGCAACTGCTGCAAAACTCATTCGCATTTTGGAGAGCGTAGATGATAATGATTTTTTTATTTTCATACTATAAAATTACAAATAATAAAAGTTTATTTAATGATTTCTTATATTTACGCGAACACTACACATGATTTTTGCAAAAAAAAAATAAACGCGATAAAATCCGTAAAAGTAGTTTTTAATCATAAATGTTTATTTTTTTCTTCAGGTATAAAGAGCAATTTTACATTGTGTTGTGCGATTTTCTTTCTCAATCTAGGGTATTGAATGAAACCTCTATTATATTTGCTGATGACATTTTCATTCTTATTCCGCATTCAAAAGACTAGAATTTAAATAATAAATTCAATCAAGTTTTGAACCAGGTTACAAATTGCCTGACCCACATCCTCCGCTCGCCATTGTGGTGCAGCGGGGGCGTGCGCGCTACGGCGGGCAGCCCGCGCCCGCGCCACTGCAAGCCGAGTCTGAGGGGAGCAATCAGACGCATACTGGATGGAACTTCTATAAAGCAAACTTTCCGTTAATGTATTCGTTAATAGCGGCCATAGATTGGATGCCAATGTATAGGTTAGATGTAAATAATAGTTTAGATTATTTTATGAGGTTTTAAACAAAGTTATGTATGACTGCGTTCCAAGAAAAAAGCGAAGACGTGTAAACTCGGAGTACAGTTACCCCGAGTGGTACACGATAGACATTATTCGCAACATACAATTAAAAGCTAGGCTTCATGGGCAGTTTAAGGTTAGCAAATCAGGGGCCGATTATGAGGCGTTTGCTAAGTGTAGAACACGTATGTAAAATATTTAATAAACTCCACGTACAAAAATTATAAAGAGCGGATGCAGAGTGAGTTTCAGGAAAATCCAAAGGCGTTTTGGGCTTACATTAACCCAAAAAAAGACAGCAGAAGTCCACGCAAGATTTTTAAAAGATGATAAGGTACTTACTAGTGAGCAGTGTGCTACTGAGTTTGCTCAGTATTTTTATTCGGTATTTAGCTCTAATATGTCTAAGCTGAACGTGGAGGCGGCAGTGAATCAGGCTGGTGGTAAGAATGGAGCGGCTAGGGTACACTTAGAACAACTAAAGATTGATGAAGTACTTTACGCTCTGCAAAAACTCAAGCCAAAAAAGTCAACGGGACCCGATGGCATACCGCCCTACATTTTCGAAGACTGTAGACTACTAGTACTTGGTAAGCCACTTCTCTACATATTTAATCAGTGCCTGGCGGAGGCAGTGTTTCCAGATGGATGGAAAACAAACCAGTACCAAAAGGAAAGTCAGCATCAAACGTGGACCAATATAGGCCGGTTGCTGTGCTTTCGACACCAGCTACAGTACTGGAGGCTGCAGTACACGAGAGCATCCTCTCGCAAGTTAATGTACAGCTTTCAGACGAGCAACACGGTTTTAGACCCGACAGAAGCACCACCAGCAACCTAATTAGTTATATGAATAATATTGTACCTGAAGTAGATGCTGGAGGATAGGTAGATGTAGCTTTCTTGGATTACAAAAAAGCTTTCGACCTAGTAGATAATGACATACTGCTCATAAAACTGGCAGGTGTAGGATTTACTCTCCATTTACTAATATTTTTTGCTAGTTATATGCGGAACAGAAAGCAGTATGTAGAATATGCGGGGTGTAGGTCAGAAAACTATTTAACTAGGTCCGGAGTAAGTCAGGGCAGCAATCTCGGTCCATTGTAATTCATATTGATGATAAATGACCTTCCAACGGTTGTCAAAGATGCTCATTGTACTCTATTTGCAGATGACCTGAAACTGTATCTTGCTGTGAGGAACAGAGAGGATTGCCAAAAGTTACAACAAGATGTACATAGGGTTACCACCCTGGAGCAAACATAATAACTTACAATTTAACATCACGAAGTGCATAACTATGACCTTCATCCGTGTACTATCTCCAGTTACGAACCAATACCAGGTTAACGGGGCACCAATAGCGAAAGTGTCAAAAGTCAAAGATCTAGGGGTTAGTTTCTCCTCTAAACTAGAATTTGGAGAGCATATAACCAAAATCTGTAAGAAAGCCTACAGAAATTTGGGATTCGTACTACGGGTAGCTAGGGACTTCACTAATATAAAAGGCAGTTATTGCATTATATAATTCTTTAGTGAGGAGCCAATTAGAATTCAACGAGGTCATCTGGTCTCCACATGAGACTAAGTATAGTATCATGTTGGAGAGAGTGCAGAATATGTTTATTAGATATTTATATCAAAAAATGTATGGAGTATACCCATTTTACCCAAATAAGTATCTTACCTTATTCACCTTAGGTATGGTAGGATACAATGAGCTAAAGGTTAGGAGGAATTTAGCGCTTGTTTCATATATCTTTAAGGTAATGAGGGGAAAAATTTACAATCCAGACGTATTGCAACAAGTGCGCATATGTGTTCCGGACAGATACGTGCGGCGGCGGCGGCGGCCGCAGCTAATAGCTGTGCCGCGCGGCCGCACTAAGCTGGTGACTGAAGCGCCCTTTACGCGCGCCCTCCGTATCCTCAACCGTATAGCAGAAGACATAGATATATTTTGTTGTACTCTGGGTGGGTTCGTAGTAAGAGCTCTATTTGAAATTAGTTATGGTCCTGCTGTGATATAGATACGTGTTTGAAATAGCAATAAGTACATATCTATAATCGAAAATTATTAGCTTATATCTTATAACTGTGTAGTTGGAATTGGTAAAATAGTTGTCTACATTATCGCATTAGGTGATAAACCTGTAAAGATAATTGTATAGTGGAAAATAAATAAATAAATAAATTTAACGAGTACTACATTATTTTTATCCAAATTAAAGTTATATTTAATCGAAAAATGTTTCTATAATTTAAATCAATACATATTTTGATACAAATATTATTTAATTTGTTTGGACAACTTCGGTTTGTGCCTATCTAGATTAATTTAATTTTTCTTATTAAATTATTATTTTTACTTAATTTTATTTTTTTTATAATAATAATTATTTTTACTTGATATTGTGATTATTAATTTAATTAAATTTACAGAATTTTAAAATAATATAATCTAATGACGTAATTTGTTAATGAAATCTAACATTGTAGTTTAAAAATAATATTTAATATTTTTATAATTGCTACGCCCAAACTGGGTTCAAATGCGAATTATTTTTTTTTAAACATCACATCTATTGTTACCATTTGATCGCAATAAAGATTATGATTATCTCAAAATCATCTGGTAGCATCAGCATCATATCAAACCCCCATTTTCATAAGAGCGTAAGACTTTTCTTCTGTGCTTCACTTGACCTACGCCTCCCCCGACATATAAAATATTTTGAGTCGATCTCTGTATATTTTGGTTAGATCGATTTTGAAATCGATACACAACGTGCGACACGGCTACATCTCTAAGAAAGTTTCAAAAAGGAAGGTTAGCTACGCCGTTGTCTTCCAGTCGTGACAGTGACGTCATCATAATGAAGAGTAGTGTTGTGGTTTACTATTATTTTATTGTTATTGTTTGTTTTTATTTATGTAAAAAGCAAATATATATAAAAAGAGTGGAAGACAGCACAAGAGTAAATAAAACATACCAGATTATAAAGTCATTTATTGCATAAAAAACGAACAAAATCAAGTTATTTTGTGTTATCGATATATCTACTCTTGGCAACACTATTTTTCGTAGGTATTTTTGTTTAATTTTCACTTTGGCGTACAGGACACGGTAATGCGTTTTTGGCGTGGCGCTCAAAAGGTTAATCGTCGAACACCAATTAAAACTTAAAACACACTAATAATTAATCACACTGATCACTTTATTTCGCTCCGAAGTCTCGCTTGTATCGCCAATTCAATACTGCCCTTGTCGCGGCCGTGAACGGATTTATATAAGCCTTTTCCACCGAAACATCTAGAATATTCCAGCAAAGACCGGTCCCGACCGACTAGGTGTAGAAAGTTCGAGAACTAAGTTTTCTAGAAAGCTTAGTTCTTCTGTTCGATACTAGATGGCGCTGGAGGTGGAAGGTTCTAGAAGGCTCTCCTCACTCTGCTGCTCAACACTAGATGGCGCTAGGGTCTCCTCTGCGTGCGGTGCTTTAAGAATGTTTAGTATAAATAATTGTTAAAATAAACAGAAGAATACATTAATAAATTTATTAAATAAATAATATTAACTAACCAATTTGAATAAAAATATCTTCACCAATCCACGATTAATAAGTCCACGAGTAATAAGATAACTTTAGGCCATCTAGTGTCTATTTTACGTTAGTTTTTAGTTTGTTCGATAAAATGACTAATAAAATTATTTCATAAAGTAGATAGCGCTATTTCAAATCAATTTTACTCGAAAGAAAATATTATTTTGATTTATTAAGGGTACACTAGTCGCTTATTCTTCCATACAAACGTAGTCCGGCGATAACTCCACTGTTTGATGGTGTACGTTCAAAATAAAAAATGACTTCAATTTGTCTTATCATTATCTAGCCCTGTATGGAAACAAAAAAGTAAAAAAAGAGTATATTTAAAAGTTATAAGCGTCGAAAATTCCGAATTTCAACACTATTTTTAACACATCTTTGGGCGGAAATAAATACCATAAGAAGAACGAAAATTGCGAAACTGTTACCATACAGGGATAGATTAGTTGTTCAAAAATGCAAATAATTTTATTTTAAACATATACATTCAATAGATTTTTCGTGACATCCAGACTACCAAAGGTCTGTTTATACAATTTCGCGCGCCCGTTTTTGTTATAAAACATCTTGCCTTTCGCTACAAATTGTTTCCCCGATCAGTGGGACGGACGGAGGGGGGACGCAGCGCGCACTCACACATACTCACTAGGTTAGCCGCTGCTACTAGTTTGTTACTGTTGTTGTTGTTACTGTTTTATAGTATCTGTTTATGGTTGTAATACCTACATATCTACATCTTTATTTAGAAAAATTGCTTCCTTTTTTTGTTTGTGTCCAATGCTGAAGCCGGGATGAATATAGCTGCTAAAATGTTCCCATAAGTTTGTTGAAGCCCATTTAGTTAAAAATTGGAAACAGGTAGGTACATAATAATGAACTTTCGATACAGGTAGTACATTAGGTAGGTACTTAACTACTTTAATTTGCTAACTAACGAAAACATCTCATAGATAAGCACGATTATCGAAAATCTTAAAATTATCTATTAATTTAATTAGAATAGGTAATTTTTAGATTTTCGATAATCGTGCTTACGTATAGGAATCTCATATCCTAATGTACCTAATGTTGAAATATAAAGGATTTTCTACTAGAAAAAGAAACGTGTATTTTTGGCTTTTTTTGATCGATAGTAATATGTATAGGTATTTAAATCTCGGAAGTCCGATTCGCACTTGGCAAAATATTTGTTTATATTTAACCTTACCTCAGATATACTCATATTTTTTATATATAATTTACTATACTACTATATAAGCTACTACTAAATAAAATAGTAGTAGCTTTGCTATGGTATTATAGTATATTTTGGATTAGATTTAATTTATTACAGAATAACCTACCTTAGATATTGGGTTATGAATACAGATAAGTACACATAGGATTTAGTTTCTAAGTTATACCTACATATTTTATAGCCTTCGTTATGAATAGCATAAACAGGCCAAGCCCCCTAGCCTACAAACGTTTCGTAACGATTTTTTTCTTTCTACAATCGCGCCTTTTATTTGTTTGGACTGACCACCTGATTCGTTCAGTGATGCCATTCCCATACAGTGTTTAGTTTTCAACTAGCGTTATCTATCATAAAATAAATAAAAATTTTATTCATATTTCGCTAATTGTGTCTGTACTGTGAATTTGATTTACAATCGATCTCTAAATTGTAGTTTTCTTCTAATTACTTACCTTGCCTAGACGTGTTCTTTGGACTTCTGTAAGGAAATCTATACTGTTAGTATTCCGTTTATATACGTTACTATTTTGATAGACGTTTGTGCTTGTCCCTGCAGTGACACAATGCCTATTGTTGATAACTTTCTAAGTACTAAGAGAATATTTCAAACCGCTATCGAACACAAACAATCAATAAACAATTTACAAACTAACATTTTTTTATTTAATTAACCTATATAAAAGCCACACTCACATCAAAATCGCGCTGTCGAAAAAGCAGTTATCCTGACACTGGCTGACATATACTTCGGGGTCGAGGAGTTGTCTGCGGGCTATTATAGCTAACTAGCTATGGAAAGTAAATACCTATTTAGAATACATAGTACCTACAGTAATATTTGCATAACCTACAGTAAAATACAAAAACATAAAGAAAACACAATTATGTTACACTTTTTGTGTTTGTTTTAGAAATTGTTATATTTTTTTAAAAAAAAAATTTTTATGTTACCGTTTTTAGTTTAGAGTTATGTCCCTTTAGTGGGTACAGGCGTGATATTATATTGTGCGATTGCGTAAAGAATGCATAGATAGGCGATAGCAGCAATCGCGGTTGATTTGCTGTCATTTATTGAAGAGTGCCCCCGATTTCTCCAAGATCCCATCATCAGATCCTGATCTGATCATCATCGATTACCGTGGGATTATCTGGAAAATATATCCTTTCAAACAAAAAAAAATAATTTTCCAAATCGGTTCAGGCATATTCGAGAAATCGGGGGACAGAACATACATAAACAAAAACCAACGAATTGAGAACCACCTCCTTTTTTCGAAGTCGGTTAAAAAGTAGGTAAAAACAAATCAATGGAATTATTATATAATAACAACATCTACTTAAGTTCAAATAAGAACTTTCATCATAACAACTAGGTACATAAATTGGGTTCATAATAATTACGTTTCACACAGCAGATCCTAAGTTACAATACCACCAATTTGCTTTCTCTCTCCTTTCTCTTTTTAAAATACGTTATCCCCACAGTAGGATTTTCTCCAGTATCGTGGAGGCAGTTTACAAATATAAATTGCACAAGAACAAACATCCAGACCCGGAACAACTATTTGTAGTCCATACAAAATATTTGTTCCGTGGGGGATTCGAACCCGCGGCACCCAGCGCAGCTACTCATTGCTAAGCCATTGCGGCACGAAGCCGTTTGAGTTTATGTTATTATTCTAAAATGAATCGCATAGGTATAGGTACGCGATGATGCCGTCGCGCATTGCGTCGCTCGAGTGCGTATGTGTGTGCGCACTAGCTTCTTACTGCTCATCACAGCGTCTATCCCTTTCGCACGAGATGTCGGCTGAGATAGCATGCATTTTTGCCCCGCCCACCACTTAGTTCGTGCCATCGACTAGGGCAACCTTAAGCTAAAATTTCATCAAAATATGGATTGTGGAGACGCCAGTAACTTAAGGTATCTTCGATAAAGATTTAGTGGACTGTAATTTTGGTGCATACGGCAAAGGGGAAAATAAATAGGTGGGATAGCACGCACTGACCTGATGAGGGCTGCCGCGCCTTCCTCCTGGAGTGTCTGCTATATAGCGAGCTCGCCACGTGGTTCGGCGCACACGCACTCTCGGAACAGTCTCGCGAAGTCCCACACTCTCCACCTTTGCCCTTACGGGGGCGTCTCACACTTTTATGAGTTACAAAGACACAATGTCTGATGCGGTGAATATTAAACATAAACAGGAGAACTCAATGTTCGTCCTGCGCGGTTTGCAGTTAATATATATAAGACGCGACGGGTGGCCGTGCGCTGCGGATGGCGTAATATCACTTAGTATACTGACGCGCGCCGAGATCCTCTTTTCCACCTCGGCGGCAGCGCGTGCGGTAGGAAAGGGAAGGAAGGAAGGAAACAAAAAATATGCACTAGTCATGTTGATAAAGTAGATATAACTTAGGACGAACTCAATGCGATATGTAATGTAATGTTGATAAAGTAGATTGTTAACTGGCGTTACCATTTCCTCCCGCCCTTAAAGGGTCACCTTTAAAAGACAACCGTAATATAAAAGTAAAAGGAAAACAAATAAATAAGCGGTATATAAAGTGAGAGGATGCGCTCAATGCGCATGTCTCATCTACTAACCTTACTTGGTAAGCGAGAAAATGTATACATAAATATAATATTGCGGTTTAATACTTTTTTAATATATATAAATATAAACTTAATTCCTAATAATCAAAATAATCGTGATTTATTGTCTTGGGAGAGGGCAAATACGAGCAACAGGACGGAGATATGTTCCCTTAGTAGTTCTCACGGTCACTACTCGAACTACGCCATCCTTCGAAGGATGAACAGACTCGACAATCGCTAATGGCCAAGCAAGGGGCGGTTCATTATCATTTATCACAATTACAACCATGCCTGGTACGATAGCCATAGACGGGGTGTTCCACTTCTGACGAACTTGTAATCCGTGAAGGTATTCCGTCCTCCACCGGTCCCAAAACGACTGAACTAATTTATCCAGTAAAGAATGCCTGTGTAACAGACTGGTAGAGTCAGATTTGACTTTGGGTGCGGGTAATGACAATAACAATTCAGGCCCAGCGTGTAAATTTTTAATATGATAATAGTCAATGATCATGTTCACTACATGATCACTGCGCGGGAGTATAATTGGATGTTTTTGCGTGTAATCTAATGCGGAGTTCGAAAGACGACCACCAATGAGGATTAAACCATTCTCAATAAAAGGCCTTAAACGATTGAAAGCGGGCGAGCAAGGTTTGTTACCTTCAATATTTAAATATTCCACTGCAAAATGCTGTTTTTGCAGGGCGCGGAGGATTATAACCTCAGAGAAACTGAGATCATCAGCAGTCACTACAGTAGTGTTGCGGCGGGGCAATAATTTAGCAAACTTACACACGTACGCAATTATACGTAGAAGTTTACTCCAAGAAGAGATGCGGAGTGCGAGCTCATAAATCGCAGAATTACAGACGGATGTGCACACAGTGTGCGACAAAATCTTCTTCTCAGGCATGTTTGCAATAACCTCATTGTCTAAAGTACGAAGAGGCCATTGAGATGGATCTAACGAAGTCCACTGAGGCCCATGGAGCCACAGGGGGTTTGAAACTAATTTATTTGGCGTAACGCCACGTGAAAGTATGTCAGCGGGATTCTCAGTACCTGCGACATGATAAAAATTATCAGCGCGAATATTGTCGGTAATCTGAACAACGCGGTTTGCAACAAAGGTCTGCCACTTGTGTGGCGAACTCTTTATCCAGTACAGAGCTACTTTTGAATCTACAAAGGCATAGACTGATATTGCAAGGTCAAGAGAATAATTGTCGAGTACTCTGCGAAGCAATTTTGAGAGTAAAACCGCTCCACAAAGCTCAAGGCGTGCAATAGATAGTGGTTTCGTCGGTGCGACTTTAGTCTTTGCACAAATCAACTGGACGGTGTTACCATTGACGCTCTTTACATGTATGTAGACTACGGCACCGTATGCGTGCTCGCTGGCGTCGGAAAACCCCAGGAGTGACGCAGTACAGTTTTTGGATACACCAACATGTCGCGGGATACGTAAATCATTAAGAGCTGGTAATTCAGCACAGAATTGCCTCCACATCTTAATAATTGGCGGTGGTGGTATGTCGTCCCAATCTAAATTAAGTTGCCAAAGCTGCTTTATTAACAATTTGGCGTACGCTACTGTGGGAGCAACGAAACCCATTATGTCCCACAGGCGAGCGACAGTAGATAAGATGGCGCGCTTAGTGCACGTCACATCAGCGGGAACAGATATCTTAAAATAAAAGGCGTCACTATCGGTAGACCAATGCAAGCCTAGTATTTTATGTGGCATTGATTTATCGAACTCTACTTCTCCTGTAATTTTATGGGAAGTAGGGAGGTCATCTAAAACAGATCGACGGTTGCTATGCCATTTTATCAGGTCCCATTGGGCACCCTTGAATAAGTCTATCAGCTGCCGAGAGGTCTCACTGGCCTCGGATTCACTGGGCATAGAGAACGCGATGTCGTCCGTATATAGCGAAGTAAATGCGATACGACTCGCAAGCGGATACTTTGCGCCGTCGTCATCAATGAGCTGTCTTACCGTGCGCAATGCATGGTATGGACTCGAAGTTAAACCGAAGCACACGCGATTGAAGTGGTATAACACAAGTGGGTCTTGTGGACGGAAGCGGTATAGGAAGCATTGGTAACGACGATCAGAATCGCGAACAACTATTTGCAGAAATTGTTGGCGACAGTCGGCTGTCATAGCGATTGGATGTAAGCGGAAAGTTAAAATTATATTGAACAAGTCGCCTTGCAAATTTGGTCCTGAATGCAGAATATCATTTAATGATCGCCCAGTGCTAGTCTTACTGCTAGCATCCAGGACGATGCGCAGACGAGTTGACTTCTTATCTTCGCGTAAGACTCCATGATGCGGTATGACATATATTGGAGCGGGTTCATGAGAGCCATACGGCGGTGCGGGGGATATATAATTTTTAGCTAAGTATTCCTTTATGACGTCATCATATGCTAACCTTAATGTAGGCGAGGCTTGAAGTTTTCTCTCCAAGCACATGAATCGTCGTCGAGAGGTTTCATAAGAATCTCCGAGAGAGTAAACGTCATCTTTAAATGGCAGGCCAACAATATATCTACCAGTAAAAGGATCGCGGGATGTCGTAGATTTATAAAACTCTTCACATTCAATGTCTGAAGGACACTGAATGGGCGGTGCGGAGGGTGGCTGTTCAAGCTCCCAAAATCGTTGCACTAATTTGTCAACGATAGGAGACTCTAGAACTGAGCAGCACGTTAAAGAATGATTTACCTGAAGTGTCGGCACTGAGCCCATAATAACGTAACCAAATACCGTACTCAAAGCTGAGGGCCCGGACAAGTCGTTAGACGAATAAATTACGTCTGGACATAGTAAGTGCGGGAAAAGGGATGCGCCTATCAAAACATCAATTTTATTAGGCATGCCATAACATTCATCAGCGAGTCTTATGCCATGGAAGTGTGATAAGACAGATGTGTCTACCACAGCGGTGGGCAAAAGGTCGGTGATTTGATCAACAACTAGCGTTGAAATATTGAAGTTAATATTCGAGTCGAATCGTGAGGAAATTTTAATATCAATCGATTTCGATTTTACAATTTTTTCAACTCCACCGAATCCCTTTACTACAGTACATTCGGTATCGTGTTGTTGAACGCCTAAACGATGACAGCACTCTTTAGTCATAAAATGGCTTTGAGCCGCGGAGTCTAATAATATACGAATAATTTGTTTCTCTCCCTTAGCATCGTAAGCAAATACTTGAGCGGTTGATAATAAAACAGTTCTCTGCGAACGACTTGCGCGTGCGGGAGGCGGTGAACGTTGAGAAACATTCTTGAACGAAGTACACAGCGCGACGTCTGAACGCGCACCTGCGGTGAGGGGTGGCGAGTGTGCGGGCGCGGGGGTTGTAGACTTCAGTGTAACTGGCTGAAGCGGTGGAGAACGCGCCAGCGCAGGGGAAGCATTATCGCTTCTGCGGTGGAAGTGCAACAATGTGTGATGTTTAAATTTACAAACTCGACAACTATAATTTGAAGAGCAACCAGACACTCGATGACTTAAACTGAGACAATTCACACATGCATTGTTACTCTTTACGCATTTAAATCGTTCCTGCGGCGTCATTTTATTAAAGTCTGCACACTTAAATAGGTGTTGATGCACAATATTATCGCACAGACACTTTGAGCAACTAGTCGTCGTGCTTACGTACGCCTGATACTTCGGCGACGAAGTATTATTACAGCGACGATTATTACCGTTACCTCGTCGATTGTTTGGTGCGCTATTAGAATTTGTACTAGAATCGGTGCGTTGCAAAACTTTGGAGCGGGTCTTAATAAAATTTACTAAATCATCAAAGATAGGTACCATCGAGTTATGACTATATTCGAAAGAGCGAATGGTATCCGGGTCCAGCTTCTTAAGCGCGATATGAAGAACAATTAAGTCCGCGAGATTATCTAACTTTAAGTTTTGTAAAGCGCGCACTGCACTTATAAAGTTATCAGTAAATAAATCAAAATTATTTGCGGTGGCCGATTGCAATGGCTTAAATTCGAACATCTGATTAATATATGTAGATAGCTAGCATACGCCGGTCTTCATATTTGTCAACGAGTGCTTGCAATAAAATTTTATAATTTTCAGCGCAAGGAGTTATACCTGAGCATACAGATAGGGCTTTGCCCGTTAGTTTACCTAGCAAATAGTATAACTTTTCAGCGTCGGTAAGCGATGTGTTGTCATGGACGGTTGATTTAAAGCTAGCATAAAATAAAGGCCATGAGCGAATGTCACCCGAAAATGGCATAAGTTCGATAGGCGGAAGTGAGAATCTGGCTTTAGATGGTGTACTAGTACTTTGTGAATTAGATTGCGAATATTGTAAATAAAGCCTATTTATTCTACCGCAAAGAGACTCAAACGCAATGAGGCTGTTATAATCAGGTTTAGCAATAGGGTTTATTTTTAATAAATGTGAATTATAATTATCTAAGACCTGTTTAAACTCAATACGTAAAGCATTAATATTAGAACTTCCATCAAGAAAACGCTCCATCGTGGAAGTGTTTGTGAGGATGTCCGAGGACATATCATATATTTTTTGCACTATTTCAAATAAAGCATCTCGTTTAGCTAACAATAAAACCAACTCAGCATCAGGTGTGCCCTCATTATCCGAGGAATCGCTATTATTCGATGCTACTTGTTTTTTAGGCGGCATTACAACTTAAGTTATGCGGCAAAAATAATATAATTATAAGCGGGTAGTCTGTAAGCGACCTCGCTACGCGGTTGAATTATTAAATATTAGTTTTGTTAACGATGAACTTTAATTGTTAACTTTTATAATAATTATGAAGTTATTTATAACGAATATAATGCTTAAATATATGTGCAAATAATAAATGTAATTTAACAGTATAATCTATAGATGTAGTTAAAAGTTGATGACGTGATGTGAACATACAACAAATAATTTATATAGATAATTATATGCTTATTCATTCTATGAATATAGTTTTAAAATTACTATGAATGTCACCTATTAGGACCTATTCTAGTGTTCTAATAAGGGCGGGGTTAATCCGAAGTCGGATTAAAATATAAATAATTAATTATATAAACGCTTATTACGATAACGATCTAATAAGGGCGGAAAGTCAAGGTCAATCCAGCGAGAAGTGACCATTAAAAATGGAAAGTCAAGGTCAATCCGGCTCGAAGGACCATTAAAAATGGAGACGCCAGTAACTTAAGGTATCTTCGATAAAGATTTAGTGGACTGTAATTTTGGTGCATACGGCAAAGGGGAAAATAAATAGGTGGGATAGCACGCACTGACCTGATGAGGGCTGCCGCGCCTTCCTCCTGGAGTGTCTGCTATATAGCGAGCTCGCCACGTGGTTCGGCGCACACGCACTCTCGGAACAGTCTCGCGAAGTCCCACACTCTCCACCTTTGCCCTTACGGGGGCGTCTCACACTTTTATGAGTTACAAAGACACAATGTCTGATGCGGTGAATATTAAACATAAACAGGAGAACTCAATGTTCGTCCTGCGCGGTTTGCAGTTAATATATATAAGACGCGACGGGTGGCCGTGCGCTGCGGATGGCGTAATATCACTTAGTATACTGACGCGCGCCGAGATCCTCTTTTCCACCTCGGCGGCAGCGCGTGCGGTAGGAAAGGGAAGGAAGGAAGGAAACAAAAAATATGCACTAGTCATGTTGATAAAGTAGATATAACTTAGGACGAACTCAATGCGATATGTAATGTAATGTTGATAAAGTAGATTGTTAACTGGCGTTACCAGATTGTAACATTTATTTGGTATTTACACTTTTATATTTTATGCGGCATTTGTGGTTAAAAATTATCTGAAGCTATCTAATAAATAATTTGCCGTGAAATATTTTTATTTTATATTTTCATTTAATTTGAAAGTTCACTTCTACCGCGTGAACTGCACAAATGTTTTATTTTATAAGAATATGGATGATAAACGAGTGTTAAGTCCAATTATATTACGGTTATAGCACGAAAGTGACGGCTCGACCGAGGTAGGCCTACGCTCTCATATAATACAAGCGTAAAATAGCAGCTTCACGCTACTGTGCTTCCTACGGTAAGTGCAGAGAACTGGAGACCCTTTTCACTGGAAACGAGGCATTCCATCTTATTCCTAAGGACTGACAACGTATCGGCATTTTTAATCTCAATCGAGAATGGATATATAGATGTCTGTGGGCCATGTCATCTACTTATTATCTATGGAATTGTAGCTTATTATGGTTCATAAAAGATAGCTCGATCTCTGGTCTTGTACTTTATGGTCATGCCGATTAGTGCATGCCCTGCCTGCATTGACAGGTACTGTCTGTACTACTATAAATTCACTACTTCATAGGCGTTATTTTTACTGACAGCTGTCGCAGAGATCAAGCTATCTTTTATAAACTATAGTTACCCTTATTCTATAAAAAAATCTTCATCGCAGCCTATAAAAAAAATTACCTTGTAGAGGGGATATAAGCCATAGGTGCAAGTTGCAACGCTTAATTCGCGCAATTTCTTATTATTTTAAATTTTTATCAGGAAAATGCTGCTTCTCATTAGGGACAACATAAATTAAAACTTCGGGTACAAAAAAAACAATTTTATGATATAACTTGTATTTCCTTTAAGTAATGAAACACATATCACAATAAGACAGTCATTTGAAGCTACTATTCTAAATGTACGTACAATATGTTACATGGCGTACACAGTCTACAGCGCTAAATGTACATAATATTATGATAAAAAATGACTCACTATACTAATGTTAAACACTCGCTGCCCGCAGTGCAATAAAAGGGGAAACAGAACGACGCCTGTTGCGCTCTCTGTCGCACTTAAGGGCCTTACGAGAGACCTATCGCACTATAACGGGCTATATAATTATAACGGGCCTTACGGCACGCCGGCAAGTGCTATAGACAGCGAAAAGGCAACAGGCGGCATCTTGTTTCCCAATTTTATTACACCGTGGGCAGTGAGTCTTTAACATTAACATAATGGTATAATACGGCCGACGTATCTTGGCGAGTCCGACCTTCGCGCAGAAGGTTGCGCAATAGCTTTTTTAAGGAACAAAATGGTGGCATGAGGCGACGTACGGGGGGCGGTGGTCTAGGCTAGAGATTGACCATAAGTAAACACAATCGACCCTTTAGTCATAAAATATCGCAATCGATTAGTTTTATTTAGAAGTTATTGATTTTTGTTTATATAAGATATTAAACGAAATAGATTTACAAATATAGTGAATTTTGTTGATAATAAACAAGATTTCGACTTAAATAAAAAAAAAAAAACTAAAAACATATTATTTTCTCAGCTGAAAGACATAATGTACTTAAATATCAATTATCTATTAACGTCTTCTTGAGTAACGACTATTTGAGAAAATTTAGAACCTCCTTATAAATTGCAAATAAATATATTTTTATGTCTTAATTTTAATCGATTTGAATAAAAATCGATTAAACAACACCCTCAGGCACGCGTGTTGGACATCCCTTTCTGGTTACTTCGTAAAGCTTCGTGCTTATTCGGCAATGCTCGGTACACGGTAATATTTCTCAGTCACACGTTAGCATTGGTGTCGTGTTCGTGTCGCTATCTCTGTCTTGAGCACAGTCGGTTACAAAAGTTTTCGTTGTTATTGTTGTTTGTTTTTATTAATAGTGTTAAGTTTGTTTTGTTTGTTTTATTTGTTTTATTTGCAAGTGTCAGTTAGCACTTATATTATTCGCCAAACATGCCACCAAAACATAACAGTGTGTTAAATCGCCAGGCGAGAAAAATTATTTACGATTTAACGCAATATATGAAAAAAGAAAAAGAAGAAGGCGTAAAAGATGTCGATAAAGTTTATTTAAGAGTTGCTAACGCAACTGGTGTGTCCCAACGCACAGTACAGCGGATCGCAACTGAAGGCAATATTTCGGGCTTACTTTCAGTATTCCGCACGCCTGGTAAAAAAAGGTCTAGATCAAAACCTATTACTGATATGGATAATTTTGACCAGGGAGTAGTAAAAAGATGCATACACAACTTCCACAAAACTGAAAAAGAAATGCCGACGATAAACAAATTACTAGCGAAACTCAAACGGGATATAAATTTTCAAGGTGGTAAAACGAGCTTAAAGACAATTATCAAAAACTTGGGTTTCAAGTGGCGAAAGACCGAAACCAATAGAATGGTTCTTATAGAGAAGACCGACATTCGCCTGAAAAGGATCTTGTACTTGAAGGCAATGAAAAAATACAGGGACGAAGGGCGACCAATTGTATTCACTGACGAGTCGTATGCCCACTCATCACATACAAAAGGTAAGGCGTGGTCAGATGGTTCCGCTCAAGGACTAAAGCGCCCGATATCAAAAGGTCAGCGGATAGTGATGGTACACGCTGGGTCAGAAGCAGGGTTTGTTCCGAACGCGCTACTAATGTTCAAATCTGGCAGCAAAACCGGAGACTATCATGATGACATGAATTTCAAAAATTATGAGAAATGGTTACGGACCCAACTGATTCCAAATTTGAGCCCTAACTCGGTGGTGGTTATCGATAATGCTCCGTACCACAACAAATTAATGGATCCTGCCCCTACATCTAATGACAAGAAGGCAAAAATGGAATCGTGGTTATTAGAAAAGGGTATACCATATGAAAAGGACATGCGTAAACCACAACTTTACGATCTAATAAAAAAAAACAAAGACGTGAATAAAAAATACGTAATAGATGAAATGTTTAAACAAAACAACCACGATGTCCTTCGTTTACCCCCATATCATCCCGATTTAAACCCCATCGAGATGGTGTGGGCTGCCATTAAAGGGCACGTAGCCGCTAAAAACGTCGACTGGAACGTAACCCGGACAATGGAGCTCATACAAGAAAAAGTAAATTTAATGGGTCAGAATGAATGGAGTGCTTTATGCAGAAAAGTGCAAGAGGTCGAACATGACTATAGGAAGAGCGACCATATTATTGACGAAATGACGGATCAATTATTCATCATTAATACAGCTTCAGATTCAGAAAGTGAGTCTGAAAGTGAGAGCGACGATTACGAAGATGAACCTATGCCAAGTACCTCACATGGTACACAAGGGGCCGACGACTTTATGTTAGGAATTTCCCCCCTCAGCGACAGTGATTAAATAATAATAAGTGTAAATAAATAAAAAGTATTAAATGTAAATAATATTGTATGTGTTTGTGATAAAATCTGCCCCTATCGAAAGGTGAGGTATCAAAATTGAATCTTTAATTTATAATGTCTCCAAAGTGTTTTGATATTTTTGGTCACTGTATTAGGGAAATTTTATTTGTACATTGGTATATATAAAAAAATGACAATAACAGTTTTCTTCACGAGTGTTCATGCGCTAAACTTCGCAGAGCCTATATTCAGACTCGCCAAGATACGTCGGCCGTATTGTACATTTTTGAAACATGTATACTGTCGCACATTATTTAACTTTACATTAGTAAAATTGTGCGCTAGTAACTTAATCTATCATCATAAAAATAGTTGTAGAATTCAATTATGCATTTAAATATAATTACGTGTATATATGTGTATACTGTATACTATAAACGTTTAATTTGTATAATTGTCGCAAACGTTATATCAATTTTCGAATTAACTATTTTTGAATCACAAGGAATTCTGTTTCTTAATGCAATATGTTATGTCTAATACATACATAATACATATGTATAATGTAAACACAACACCAAATATTGACAATACTATTTTGGTATATTAAATAGACACTTTAATGAAATAACACTGAATCATATATCATTTATAGAGGGACCTGTACACTGAAATTGAAATAGTATAATGCTTAACAGACATTAAAATACACCCAATCGATCATATTTTTGTAACACAATGAAATTAATTCTTTACTTTTATTATTAATTGATATTGAGTAATTGTAAGTTGTAAAAAAGGGAACAAATAACAAATTTAGAATTTTTCATAAAAAGTAATGAAACATTAACATAATAAAACATAAGAAATAAAAAATTATCAGTATACTGATCTTTTTGTAAGTAATCAATTATAAATAAAATCTATAATAACATAATTATTAAATATTAGGCTATAAGAATGGCCACAAATTTTAGTTTTAATGTACCTACCATTTTAAATATACAGCAAAATAAATTCTACATAAATAATATCACAACAAGTTATTATTTAACGCTACATCAAATTAGCTAATATTAGAAAAATATGTAAATTCGAAATTTAAACACGAGAAAAATTGATCTAATAGCAATAAAAACGTGTGCAAATACAATCACATCCCAAAATTACAGAGCATGTAATTCAAGTAGGCTACTCGTACAGTCTTTGACGATAAGAATAATCTCGCAACTAAAGATTTTAGATAAAAAATTAACATTTAGGTGTTAAGTAGAGCGAAGAGTAATAATTTATTGTCATTTTTATTAGGTAAAAAACGGAGTACACTATTTTTTTAATTTGTCAAACATTTTAATAAACAATTATGAAAAAATGAGAATTGAGATAATCCTATAAATAAAACATTGCCGATGGCAAACAATGTATTCTGCCTCTGTCATACACATTTAATCATGTTTGCATATTAACAAGAAAATAGTGATGCAACGGAAGTGTTATATCGGAAGCAGAAACGGAAGCAGTGTCAAAAATATTTTTTTGCAGAAACGGAAACAGAAACGGATGCGAAAACGGAAATAATACTTATTAAAAAAATACAAATAAAACTTTTAATTAACATTCAAAATTAAGTAGCGGTAAGTTATATTTTATCAGAAGTAGTTCGGCCGCTTTTACACCGAACAATCTGTTCCAGTGTTCTTCATATATACGTCCAGCTCCGATATACCCGAATACCAAAGCCATACCAAAGCTAAATAGGCACTAAAATTTGGGCAAACCCTTTAAAGAGCCACATTTAGGTTTAGCGAGTAGGTAATTTAGTACAGCCCTAGCACGAAAGTACGAAGTAAATAAACTGAATCCAAAAGACTCGTTAAAGTTTCTATAAAAATAATTAATATAAACTTCAAATAAAAAATAAATAATATGAACTTCACGCAAACATAACTGCTACCTAATTAATAATATAAAAATATATAAATAATAAAATAAGTTGTAACAAAGGAATTTATTAAAACCTATTTTTAACTGGAGAAAAAATGTTTAAACTAAAATCTGGTTTTAATTATAACACAGGATTACATTTTATAAATAAATAGGTATGCAATTCCTTGACCGACCATTTGTTTTTAGTTTGCGATGAAAGTTTTACAGTTTCAAGTAACTTCTCAAACTCTACAAACTCTTCGGCGTTTAAGATGGCTCTTTAAAGCGGTAGTTGTGCAGCCTTTTCGCGAGTTTATTTTGTTACATAATTTACATCTGTCTGCTAAATCATCAATCTCAAAATAAAAGTTCCAAACAGGACTTTTTTTTAGCTTCATGATTGCACTTAAATTACACACACGACTTAAATTTCTAATTAACTAAAACTACAATAAATCTATTCATGTGAATGTATCGCTGAGTTCCGTTCAAAATTCCGTTATAAAACTTGCGGAAACAGAAGCAGAAACGGATGTTAAAAACCATGCAGAACTTCCGCAGTTGCTCAAACAGAAACAGAGTTCTGTTGCATCACTACAAGAAATAATTTATAAAATCCAGCTGTAGATGTTTTGAAGATAGTAACAGTAATAAAATTTTGTTAAAAAAATTAATTATACCTACAATTACGGTAAAACTGAATTAAAAACGTAATAGGACAGCACCTGTATTGGATACAATAATTGAACTAATATTTTAATTTCCGCCAAACAACTAGTTTCAATAAATAATAACTAAAATAAATATGAAATTGACACTAGTTTTAGCTACGTACAAAATAACAAAATATACAAATGAACACTTCTACTGTGAACTTTGTACAACAGCACACACATTACTAACAATAAAGAAACAAAAGTTTCAACTTAAAAGACAAAAATAGTAAAACTATTATGTTCATTTAAAAACTATCTTCAAATATTAGAATCAAAAGCATATTTTTTTGGTATTTCATATCACTGAATGAAAATGTGATAGCGTTGGCGCTAGTTATATACGAAACAGGTCGGAATTAACGCAGCTAGTAACCTCCACTTTACTTTTGCGGATCTGAAATGTAGAAATTTTGTTCTTTACTAAGAGTATTTTTGTAAATCATGTACGGAGAGTTGTGTTTTCATATTATTGTAGTATGGCAGCGTAAAGTTACATGCTACAACAACTTGACCTTTCCCGAAATACAATATTAACTATTACTTTAAGTAGAAGTAGATTACAATTTAAAACGGCGTTTTCGAACCGTCTCATACCAACATAAGGGACAGACAGAGCGCTGCGTACATTTCAAGTGATTCCGAAACTTTGCTCAACTTCTTGAGACGCATTTAAATAAAAATAGTTTTTACGGATTTTATCACGTATATTTAACTATAAATACCCGACGTTTCGAGCGCTTTACAGCACCCATGGTCTTATATTATTTAAATGTGTAGTGTTCGCGTACATATAAGAAATCATTATTCTTGAATCTTAACACGCACTCACGCACACATCTTTCTTCTTTCTTTCATTATTAACCCGTAAGAGTTGACTGCTGGAATCATACATAGGCAAATCCATGTTGTTGATTCCAAATGATTTAAGATGCATACATATATGCAGACCTGCACGTGGATGCGTGTTGTTACAATAAGTTAGCATGATTTTGAGTTGGTTTTTCATTTCAAGTGAAACGCTCTTTGTTGGTCTGAGTCGACTGCAAGTACAAACAGACAACGTATATTTAAGGTGTATGTGTAGCCCTTATTGGAATATTATTTGATTATTTTATTCAAATAATTAAACTCTGGATTTAGATTGCCCAAACTTTAAAAGTGAGTTTTTCTAGAACGAATAGAAAAAAAAGTCAAATTAGTTCAATAGTTTAATTTTTTAAAATAAGTTTGAGTATTTTTAAGTGTAATCTATACATCGAGAAATGGGGAAAAGTATCTAAATCCGATACAAGGCGAAATACGAACGGCAAGATGAAAACCTTTTTAGAGATCTATTGCCGTCGCGCTGTGTCCGAAGGAAATTGGAGCTCGTTATATCTAGACAAAAAAATGACTAAAGTATATTTTTATTTTTCCTTGTTTCCTCCTTCTCACTGAATGTATTTTAATACTTTTTCAAGAACAATACAAGAATGATTGTGGCTATGTTTGTGTGTATTCCTTTTATTTTTTATGGTTTCTGCCTGTTTGTTTTATTTTTAATAAATAAAACAAACAGGCAGATTATTACGGGTGGCGAGACCCACCATAATGTTCACATCAGCAGAATATTCTGATTGCAGGCAACAGTCATAATATGCTGAATGGGCAAACGGAAACTGCCGAGCTGCTGTGTGGGCTTCTCATGCACTTTGTTTTTAGCATATAATTTTAAGTTAGTCTTAAGCAAGTTCTCTTAGCGATTAAAAATTTTTTCATAAATAAATTAGCATTTTTAAAACGTCCTCTGGGTCTGCCCCCTGCATAATTTGACTAGATTGTATCATAAAGATAATATTTATTCTAGTGTCACTATCCGGGGAGAAAGCAATCATCTGTATAGACGAGACGTCGGCCAAATGCTAAGAGGAAATGCAGGCGACAAGGCAACAAAGGAATAAGTTTTTATTATATGTAATTTAATTAATTAATTTGTAATAACTGTCCCAGTGCTCAAGCGACTGAGTAAGACAACTGTAGCTCGGAATGATTTCACCCATGGAAAATTGACGAAAACATCATTTCGAATTAGTTCGGGTTTAGTTTTTATTAAAATTATTTTATATTGAAATATATCGTTATGCTGTAGAGCTTTTAAACTACCATTAATAATATCGATTGAGCGTGCGTCTCCCACAGCATGCGACGTAGGTGCGTGTGCAGGCGCGCGCGCGCGTGTGTGTGTGTATGCGTGTGTGCTTGTGTGTGTGCGTACGTGCTTGCGTTTGCGCGTGCGTTTATGTGTGGCAGCCGGGCTGGTGCCGCAGCAGCGCGGCGATCTTGGCGACGTGGTCGCGGCACTCGCACATGTAGGAGGGCGCCTCCCACAGCCTGCGACGTGGTGTGCGTGTGTGTGGCAGCTCACCGGGCCGGTGCCGCAGCAGCGCGGCGACCTTGGCGACGCAATCGCGGCACTGGCGCATGTAGGCGTGCGCCTCCCATAGCATGCGACGTGGTGTGCGTGGGTGTGTGGCAGTTCACCGGGCTGATGCCAAAGCAGCACGGCAACCTCGGCGACGCCGTCGCGGCACTCGCACATGTAGGAGGGCGCCTCCCACAGCCTGCGACGTGGTGTGCGTGTGTGTGGCAGCTCACCGGGCTGGTGCCGCAGCAGCGCGGCGACCTTGGCGACGCAATCGCGGCACTGGCGCATGTAGGCGTGCGCCTCCCACAGCATGCGACGTGGTGTGCGTGGGTGTGTGGCAGCTCAGCGGGCTGATGCCACAGCAGCGCGGCAATCTCGGCGACGCCCTATAGGCGGGCGTCTCCCACAGCATGCGACGTGATGTGCGGGTGTGTGTGTGTATGTGTGTGTGTGTGTGTGTGTGTGTGTGTGTGTTTGTGCGTGTGACAGCTCTCCGAACTGGTGCCGCAGCAGCGCTTAGACTTTGGCGACACGGTCGCGGCACTCGCGCGTTTAGGCGTGCGCCTCCCACAGCATGCGACGTAATGTACGTGCGTGCGTGCGTGCTCACGCGTGTGTGTGTGTGTTTGTGTGTGTGGGGGGGGGGGCAGCTCACCGGGCTGGTACCGCAGCAGCGCGGTGAACTAAGCGACGTGGTCGCGGCAGTCGCGCATGTAGGGGTGCGCCTCCCACAGCATGCGACGTGGTATCCGTGTGTGTGCGTGCGTGCTTGCGTTTGTGTGTGCATGTGTGGCACCTCACCGGGCTGATGCCGCAGTAGCGCGGCCACCTCGGCGACGCCGTCGCGGCACTCGCACATGTAGGAGGGCGCCTCCCACAGCCTGAGACGTGGTGTGCGTGTGTGTGGCAGCTCACCGGGCTGGTGCCGCAGCAGCGCGGCGACCTTGGCGTGCGCTTCCCACAGCATGCGACGTGGTGTGCGTGGGTGTGTAGCAGCTCACCGGGCTGATGCCGCAGCAGCGCGGCGACCTCGGCGACGCGGTCGTGGCACTCGCACATGTAGGCGGGCGTCTCCCACAGCATGCGACGTGGTGTGCGTGGGTGTGTAGCAGCTCAACGGGCTGATGCCGCAGCAGCGCGGCGACCTCGGCGACGCGGTCGTGGCACTCGCACATGTAGGCGTGCGCCTCCCACAGCATGCGACGTGGTGTGCGTGGGTGTGTAGCAGCTCACCGGGCTGATGCCGCAGCAGCGCGGCGACCTCGGCGACGCGGTCGTGGCACTCGCACATGTAGGCGGGCGTCTCCCACAGCATGCGACGTGATGTGCGTGCATGCGTGCGTGCGTGCGTGTGTGTGTGTGCGTGTGGCAGCTCACCGGACTGGTGTCGCGGCAACGCAGCGACATCGGCGACGCGGTCGCGGCATTCACGCATGTACGCGTGCGCCTCACACAGCATGCGATGTGGTGTGCGTGTGGCAGCTCACCTGGCTGGTGTGGCAGCTCACCGGACTGGTGTAGCAGCTCACCTGGCTGGTGTCGCAGCAGCGCGGCGACCTCGGCGACGTGGTCGCGGCACTCGCGCATGTACCCGTGCGCCTCCCACAGCATGCGACGTGGTGTGCGTGTGTGTCTGGCAGCTCACCTGGCTGGTGTCGCAGCAACGCGGCGACCTCGGCGACGCGGTCACGGCACTCGCGCATGTAGGCGTGCGTCTCCCACAGCATGGCAACGAGGCGGTCGTCGGCGCGCTCGTCCAATGCGACGTCGCGCGCCAGGCGCGGGGAGAAGCGCTGGTAGGGCACGCCCGCGCACGCGCACCACGCGCGCGCGCGCTCCACCACACGACCGTCGCACTGCGTCGCCTGCACACCGCACACCACCCGACCCGCATCAGTAAACAAGCCGAACTGAGACAAAGCTTCGAAAGAGCGTGCAATTCCTTTACCTATTTTGGTCAGACTTCTATGTATAGTACTAAACCGGCAATTCAGAACAAAAACTGTTACAACTGTGAATCAGCGTCAGCTAAGCTGGTAGCTAGCTCGGTAAATATGCCACGTAATCGTGTTTTCCTTTCGATTACGTCAGTTTTAACATAGTGCTATAGTAGTATACGTAGAAAGTCTCTGATTTTTGTATAGTTGGAACTGGAGGATAAAATGACACAAAAAAAATGAAAACAAACATGATACGCGACATGTACATCCTGATTTTGAACATTGGCCGAACTCTGTATAAAGTGTAAAGTGTTCCCGTTTTATGAAGCTTTGTCTATTCCGTTTCTTTACTCATGTGGCCGACTTCGTTTACATTTTATCATTTAAAACAACATGTTATATTTACACACCAATGAACAACACACAAAAAATATAAAACAAAATCGAATCATAATCGATTATTTAATGTTGTATTAATTGTAATCGCGCAATATGCGTATTCGCATCTCCAGTTTTCTCTCCTTGTCCTCCCCGCTTCTTGTCACCATTTATAGTAACTAGCTGTGCCAGCGACTTCGTTCGCGTGGAATCAGTACTTTTGCTATTCTAAGTGATGATGATTTATTTGTAAATTAAACAGTCGCGAATATTTAGAAAGGCACTTATCTGAATAAAAACATTCAGTTAGTCGGTCAATCACACACACAAACGAACCAAGAAATGAATAGTGCAAACTGTACACTTGTGATTTATTTTGTAAATAATCAAGGACTAGTAAATATCCTTTAATTTCTGTGACTAGTTTATATATTTTCATCCTTCTTAGTAGCAAATATTTAGAAAATAATTGTTAAAGCGTCATCAATAAATGCCATTACCGTCAACCCAATAAGTAGCTACCATTAAGTTCATATATTCATTACAGTCTGTCAAAATTAAACTTCTAATAAAATAATTTCCACATATAAATTTTTTGAAATCGGTGCTAATACACCCTCGTAAGTGATAGCAAGAATTAAAGTACCGACCTCAAAAGCTGTTAGTACTAGTATTATATATAAAATCGTTTTCAGTGCCTAGAAGACTGCAATACAGTGGACGATATAAATGACAAGCTGGTGGAAACTGACTATGCGGTGGAGCTAAGTTCTGCAAGACTCGCCGCAGAAGAACACAAAAACTCTCCGATCACACTCTTAATCTCATGGCTGTTAGACGAACTGAGAGATGCAGTCTTCAGCAGATTTGACAGCATACAGGTAACTGAACAGACAGATCTCCAAATACATGCGACGGGACTAACGCAATTTCAATACAACTCGTATTGAAGAAGCGATTGAGCTCCAGGGCTCCAAAGTCTTTGCCAGAGTCTTGTCTGTTAGAAAGAGCCAACTGTCGAAGCTGAAGACCTAGTGTGATAGTATCGTTTCCGGGACAGCTGAGATTTTGAGTGAGATTGAGAGATTCTATGGGCAGCTGTACACGTCATCGTTGGTGCCACACGCAAGTGTGAGTAACGATGCAAGAGCAAGTCTTATCCGACACTATTCCCATGATAGCCCAGACGTCAGTCTGAGCGAGATAAGAATGGCTTTCCAGCACTTTAGAAACGGCAAGTCCCCGGGAGAGGATGGATTACAGCGGAGCTTCTGAAAGCAGGTGGAAAACCGGTACTATAAGTCCTTCAGAGGCTCTTTAATTCCGTCCTCCATGGTGGCACTACTCCGGGGGCGTGGAGCAGAAGTGCGGTGGTCTTGTTTTTCAAGAAAGGTAACAACGCTATCTACGTGCTGTTTTGTTTTCGAGAGTCATTAGTCATTACGAATCGTCTCGCACGCAGACTCGACGACTTCCAGCCTCCCGAACAAGCCGGTTTCCGAAAAGGTTTTAGTACCATAGACCACATACATACCCTTGGGCAAACTGTACAGAAGACCGAAGAGTACAATGTGCCACTTTTTGCCTTTGACTCCGTCGAAATTTAGGCGGTGCTACAGTCCCTTCAGCGATGCCAAGCTGACTGTCGGTGTATCGAAGTGCTGAAGTGTTTGTACAGTAGGGCTACGATGGCTATCCGAGTACAGAACCAGAGTACGAAACCTATCCAACTGCAGAGAGGTGTAAGACAGGATAAACTTATATCCCCGAAACTCTTCACCACTGCATTAGAAGACATTTTCAAACTACTGGACGGTATTAACATCAATAGCGAGTACATCACTCAACTTCAATTCGCCGACGATATAATCCGTATGGCAGAATCACTGGAGGACCTAAGCACTATGCTCAATGACCTCAATAGTGCCTTCCAATGGATAGGTCTTAAGATGAACATGGACAAAACGCTAAGCTCAAATTTTTTGACGAGTATGTTTACCTGAGACAAATAGTCCGACTAGGTAAGTCCAACTTCGGCCGAAAGGTCAATCAACGGATTCAACTCGACTGGGCAGCGTTCGGGAAATAACGACACATCTTTTCGTCAGCTATACCTCAAAACCTAAAAAAGGAGACTGTACAACCAGTGCGTGTTGCCAGTGATGACTTATGGAACTAAGACGTTGTCCTTCACTGCTGGCCGTATGAGGACGCTCAAGGTCGCGCAGCGAGCTATGGAGAGAGCTATGCTCGGGGTGTCTCTGCGTGATAAATTTAGAAATGAGGATATCCGCAGTAGAACCAGAGTGACCGACATAGCCCAACGGATTAGTAAGCTGAAGTGGCGATGGGCCGGCCATATAGCTCAAAGAATCAAGAACCGATGGGGAAATGTTCCCGAATGGCAGCCTCGTACCGGTAGGCGAAGTGTAGGGCGACCCCCCACTAAATGGAGTGACGACCTGGTAAGACATGCAAGAAGTCGATGGATGCAGGTGGCTCTGAACCGTGCTTTGTGGCATTCCTTGAGGCCTTTGTTCAGCAGTGAACTTGTGAAGGGCTGTAATGATGCTGATGATTCAACAATCTAGCAACACGAACAGTCGAGTCAAGCAACACCGCATTAGTCGGTTTGTAGTGTCGTTTCGGGCGCGTCAAGTCACGTGTTGTTTTTATAAACAAATGAAGAAAATGAATGGTTATAAGAAAGAGCAGAGCGCTGCGTACATATCAAGGCCCAGATCTTCTTTCTTTATTAGAACGTAAATTTCACAGCTAGACACACGCCTAAAACCATGTCGTTGATTTGAAATGATTTAAGGTGCAAATGTGTACGTGAATGCTTGTTCTTACAATAAGTTGAGCTGATTTTGACAAGGTTTTTTGCGTCTCTTTAAGTGTACACAGCGCTCCGCTTTCTTCCTTTGTTGATCTGAGTTATATGTATGTATCATAAATGAAGTTCAAGAAATATTGGTCTAAGTAGAAGATATTTAATAAAAGCAGTATAATGCCCGGTTTACATTATTCCAGTCCAGTGATCCAGCGCGAATCCAGTCCAGTGCTGGACTGGATCTGTAACGTCTACATTTGTCGAGTTATTTAGAAGCCATTGAAGTGTGAACACTACAGTGACAGCACTAGAATGACGCTGGATTGGCCGTCTAAATTATTCCAGTTGCACTGGATTGGCCGCACTGGATTCAAAAGTAGACCGCCAATCCAGTTACTGGACTGGAATGGTCACCGGATTCAGTGCATTCCAGTGCTGGTTTACATTTTTCCAGTAAGTAATCCAGCGCTGGATTCGATCGCTGGACTGGAATAATGTAAACCGGGCATTAATATTTTACTTCTTTTTTCTGTAGTTGTTCTCGTCCGGTTTCGGTTTGGGCAGGTTGGGATGGGATTGTTACAATGAACAATACTTGTTTTTCTTCTTTATACGAGCCAATTTTGTTTTCAAAAGATATTACAAATAGTACATAGCGACTCACTAATCACCATTTCGTCGACTTGAGTAAATATGTATGGCTTTTGGGAGTTTTTGACATGGGGATCTGGAGGACATGGGCCTTCCTTATTGATCTGTTGTAGGGAGGATTCGCCTTTTCTTACTATTTTTAAAAGGCCGGCATCACATCTGCAATTCCCCTGATGTTGCAGTTGTTCACGGGCGGCGGTAATCACTTACCATCAGGTAAGCCACAAGCTCGTTTGCCCCCTGTCGTATATAAAAAAATAATAATTATAAAGAACATTGCACATGACTTTCAATTTTTTATGCACCTACCTGATCTACTAATAAATTTCCTAGTGCACTAAGTCCCCATGCGAGCCGCGCTGTGTCCCATAGACCTTCCGGCTTAAATACATCGTAGTCCTTTATTTCACTAACTGGAATACGTCCTGAAAATAAATTCGACAACCTGTCATTAAACATTTCGACGATCGTAAGGACTAGCAGAGTAGCGTTATAGCCTGGTTTGGTTTAAAGACTATCAACTAAATATTTGCAATTCACTAGCGACCCGGCTTGGTTTCTCCTGGTTAGGTTTTAACAATGTGGCGTCATTTTGATTAATGATAATCAAATGATGATAAATAATTATTAATTCTTAGTTATTTTTTAATATTTCCAAGGTCTTCGAATAAAATATAGCCTAGATGCCTCCTCGCATTGCTTTCTCCCCCCCCCCCTCTCTCTCTCTCTCTGTCTCTCTCTTCGTAAAGTTTAATTGCAATCGGTTCAGCCTTTCCGAAGATTATAGATTAGCCTGAACACACAGATTTTTTAAATTGATTATTTATGCAATAATAGCATGCAAATAGTTCCCTGAGCTTTTTTTTTATAGAAGAGGGGGCAAACGAGCATGCGGCTCACCTGATGTTAAGTGACTACCGCCGCCCATGATCAACCGCAACACCAGGAGAATTGCGGGTGCGTTGCCGGCCCTTTAGAAAGGAGTAAGCTCTTTTCTTGAAGGTCCCCAGGTCGTATCGGTCCGGAAAAATCGCCGGTGGTAAACTATTCCACAGAGAGGTTGTACGTGGAAGAAAACTCCTTGTGAAACGTACAGTGGTGGACCGCCAAGCATCCAGATGGTGTGGATGGTATCGGGACGTTTGCCGTGTAGTGAGTTCACGAAATTTGGCGGCTGGGATTAATCCGAACACCTCAGAGCACTCCCCGTGATAGATGCGATAAAATACGCAAAGAGATGCAACATTTCTTCGCAGCGCCAGTGAATCGAGCCGATCGGAAAGCACTCGGTCGTCGACGATTCGAGCCGCTCTGCGCTGGATGCGGTCAAGTGGGAGGAGCTGGTACTGGGGAGCCCCAGCCCAGAGATGGGAACAGTATTCCATGTGCGGCCGAAGCTGCGCCTTGTAAAGTTGCAGGCGGTGTGCCGGCATGAAATACTGTCCCGCTCTGCTGAGCACGCCAAGCTTTTTAGAGGCCAATTTGGCCTTCCCTTCCAAGTGACCACGAAACTGCACGTCACTCGATATGTCGACGCCGAGGATTCCGATACTGGCTGAGGCAACAAGGGGAGTGCCTTGAAACTGAGGGGATACGACAAAGGGGTTCTTTTTAGTGGTTAACGCGCAAACTTGTGTCTTCTGGGGGTTAAACTGGACTAGATTTAGTCGTCCCCAATCCGAGACTCTGTTCAGCAAAGACTCGACTTCAGACACAAGTTTGTCCCGGCACTCGGAGACGTTTTCCCGAGAAATATTGGCTTAATAAAAAGTTAGATATTAGTATTACAGACAGACTTTGAGCGGTGATAGACGGCGGTATAACTGTTTTATATTATATTCTTTTTTTTTTTAATAAATAAATTATTTTAAAATATCTACAATTACCCCATTATACCGCTGTTGTACCAGCCCGAGGCACAAAGGAGTGTTCCAGTTTGTACCCCGGGGGGGGGGGGGGGGGGGTGATATGAAGTATCAGCCAGAGAGGTCACCTGCGTCTCGTTCGAGTGAAGTCCCCTGATATTGCAGAAATTCATTGATAGCGTGGCAGGGGTCGCCTTGGTCGTGTTGCTCAGCTTGCCCCGAGAAATCTTGAGCGGAATTATGCCCCCCCGCCCCCTATCCCAGAATACGCAGGGCAGCCCGAGCACCCACGCTTAGAAGTAGAGTAGCTTGGTCGTGAATGCTCAGCGAGGGATTCTCTAGGGGTGCTATTATCCTCCTGGGGTAGTCTTACATTTAATTCCGCTACCATGTTGATTGGGAGGGGGGGAGAGGGAAATTAGGCATCCAGCTACCTGCACTCATCAGACGAAACGTGGCTTCATGCCGGTATTTTGTGAGGTCATGGTACCATCTCGGCTTGAGCCGACCCATATAATAACAATAATATTCTTATTATGAGCAAATTACTAATACCTTACATAACACCTAAGTGTATTCTACTACCAACTAATATCAAAGGATTCAGTTTGTTTTCTCACAACACAACCCTACAGTAGGAGCGGCCTTAACAAGGCGCGTAACGGGCTAAGTGACACTCGAGCGCGGACGTAAGGTGCATTTTAATTAAATACGTGTGCTGCAATAATTTTTTTTCGAAGATTTAATCGGTAGACTTCTTTCACGAAGGTCGCTTCGGAGGCGTGCAAAGTATTACGAACATTAGCAACGTTGTAACTAGGTTTAAACTCGCAAGTTTGCTATCAGAGTGATCCTTCTGTTCTTATACTATCATTTATTCTGTGATAAAACCAAATGTTAGTTGCATTTTACACATTTTTTACTTATTGGAAGTTTGTATATCCTGTGCGTTGGTACGTGGTAGTTTACTAAGTAGGCTCCTTTGATTTTACAATAATAGGTCGCCTTTTCTATTTCTGTTAGCAGTGAAGTTATCCACTGTTGTGTCCTGGCTTAAAGGGTGCAGAGTGCTAACTCAGAAAGTCGTGAGATCGAATTAGCTATTTGACTACTATGGTAAGTGACTCCCTAAAACGAGCTTGTTGAGCTTACTGGATGTGGTTAACAGGAGTAAGTAAGGTTGCTAGTATTCTTTATTTTAAAAAAATAATGAACTCCTGAATTTGTTTACTGAACTAGGAACCCAGCAAGTAGATGGAGTGAGTATAACAAACCCAAAAAGTACTTAGTACCGAAATAATAGCAGCCCCATAGCGTTCACTAGCGCGATTCGGACCGTATATAATGTAACTGCTGCAACCACATTTTATAATTATTTAGTACCGTCTTGTAAAAAATAATTATATTAAAATTCATCAGTTAATCTTATATAGAATACTAGATTTGTATTTTGGTTTCCTCTCCCTTTTTCCTGGCTTCTCTTTTTAATTTTATTCGCTCCATCTTTCTAATTCTTTCGTCATTTCTGTCGTTCCTGAAATAGATATGTGAATATACGCAAGGAATACAAACCTGTTCCGCAAGAAACAACAATCTTGAGATTCGTCTTTTTAGCCTCTTCATGTTGGCCAGTGCCCTCGTAAGCGAGACGTAGCTCAGCTAACTCAGTCAAGGCATCCAGCGTTGGGTTATTACCCATTAGCCCACCATCTATATATCTGAGGATGTTGAAAATCTATAATTATTTTTGAGTTGGACAAAAAGTAGATCACAAATTATTAGAGAAAAAGAATTCGAAGACGTACAGCATTAACACGTGAACACTTACGCCACACATTTTTATTTAGTAAACGCTGCAACCTACTGTTAGCCGCGCGTCGCGTGTTCTTTTATTTGCAAACTGTACTACTGTATAAATTTACTTTTTTAATTGCAAACTGACAATCGGCAGTACGTCAACAACCGCCTTCGAAACATCACCTACTCAAGGAAAGACTTGCCACTCTAACTTTATAACTGTTTTACTTTTAATTAAACTTTTAACTTTGGTGACCTTTTCCTTTTTCTTTTTTGTTTTTTTGTTGTAGTTAGTTGATGAGCACATCGCTCATCAACTAACTACAACTATACTTCCTAAAAGTATAAAAACCTTGCGCTTCTACATATCCTGTAGACAATAATATGAGAGTAAGAGATAGAGTAGGAATATAAGAGGGCATAGGAGTGCAGAAGTAGTATAGGAGTGAGAGAACGCATAGGCGTTAGGCGAAAAAAAGGTTAGGAGTGAAGAAGAAAGCGTAAGAGTGTAAGAGACAGCATAGAAATGAGATAGAATATTAGTGAAAGATAGCGTGCCGGCGGCACATACAAGGCCGCGCGGCCTGTCACAGCTGCTCGGCGAGCGGAGGCGCACATACAAGTGCAGCAGACCGCGGAGGAGCGAGGGAGACAGCGCAGTGCAGACAGCGACAGCGAGAGGAGACACCGGCCCGAGGCGCGGAAGTAGGAAGGCACGGCGCCCTTGGCGCGCGCGGCCTTCCACACCAGATGCTCGGCGGGCGGCAGCGCACATACAAGTGCAGCAAACCGCGGGGGAGCGAGGGAGACAGCGCAGTGCAGACAGAGACAGCGAGAGCACGCAACGGCCCGAGACGCGGAAGTAGGAGGGCGCGGCGCCAGTGGCGCGTCCGGCCTGCCACACCCGTTGCTCGGCGGGCGGCAGCGCACATACAAGTGCAGCAGACCGCGGGGGAGCGAGGGAGACAGCGCAGTGTAGACAGAGACAGCAAGAGCACGCACCGGCCCGAGGCGCGGAAGTATGAGGGCGCGGCGCCCGTGGCGCGTGCGGCCTGCCACACCAGCTGCTCTGCGGGCGGCGGCGGCGCCGCCAGCGACACCACTGTCCGCCGCGCGCCGGCCTCCGCACCCGCCGTACTCGCTGCACCACGAGGACCTGCCCGCACATTGTTTAAGTTTACTTCCATAAGAATAGTTTTTTGACATGAATATGTCTCTAAAGTTCCTTCCATGGTAGGAGGCAATTCATAAAAGTGATTAAAACAAAAACGGGAGATACAGTTTGGTGCTGCAACTACATATCTATAATCTACATACAAAATAGAATTAAACCACATGATAACTAAAGGATCAAAGAATTCGTTACATTGAGAGGGAGCTGCAACTATTTGCGCGCGTAGTAGGTGGGAAGCGCCGCTATTTTGAGGTCGTTTTGCTGCGTCACATAACTTCCGTTTAGTATAAATTTTGACGTTACGTACACGTATTCACGTTAAACATCTGGCCGTGTCCACGACACAGCCACACAACATTTTTTTTATATATAGCCCGCGGTACACAAATTGTATGGGAAGCAATGTAATATATAACAATATACTGAATCTATTAAATATTTAATGTAAGTAAATGATTACCCAATCACTTCGTAACAGTACCAAGACCTTTCTCTGTAATTTCATAAGAAGTGTATTGTGGTTTAAAGTACAGAAAAAAATCTACCTTTACAATATGCCTATTAACATTGACATACAACATGTCCATTATCATAAAACAATGTAGATATCTAACTACTATAAATTTTCTTCAAATGTAAATCACAAACCCAATATTACAGAGTAAAAGTCATAACGATAGAAAACCGAATCAACCAAAATAAAAATCTACCGATATTAATTAAAGTAAGATAGGTTTAATCTACAAAAACCATTTATGTAAATTAAAAATAGATCCCACAATACTACCCTGCAGCACATCAAATAGGATGCTGACTTCAGAACTAACCATCCCCGATATATTCAGTTTGTTTTCTATTTGACATATAATCATTAAAAAGTTTTAATGGTATGCCACAGGCAGCAATATGTTCTAGCTTATTCATTAATATTGGGACAGAGACTGTATCAAAGGCATTTGCCAAGTCCACGAAAATACTACAACATTTTCACCACTCAACAACTCAACTTTCACATCTCTCCTATCAATAACATAAGAAGAGAATTGTTATTGAGAGAAAGAATTGTTATTTATATTGTATTAATATTGTAAATAAAGATGTATGTATATATGTAAATAAAGACTGTTCTGTGTAAAACCGAATTGGTTAGTAGGTTTAAATTTCTTGTGATATTTTGTCTCCTGTTGATATCTATTCCAACACCTTTCATAACGACGGAAGAAGATAAATTGGTTTGTAATTTGATATGATGTATTTGCCCCCTTCCTTGTACACACGTATAATGATTGATTTTTAGTGCATCCTGAAAAAAAAGCCCCTAAAAGCTATTTTAACCACACAGTGTATTGGACCAACTTAGTCAGACCTATGATCAAGCCAAAGAGTATACGAGTACGAGTACGAGCTCGTATGTAGTAGGTTAGGCCAATGACATTTTTTTAAATGAAGGTAAATTATAACTTAGAGTCCTTACCATGTTCTTACACAAAAATAAAAAAATATCAACAATTAAAATATCTAATTATTATTTGCATGAAGGTAAAGTGAGCGCTAGAGAAACGATGATTGCAAGACGTTTGAGTGGCGGTTGTATGAATATCCATATCTTCCCGTGGATGTGGTAAGAGGCGACTTACTTGGTAAAAGTGTTATTTTTAAATAACCGTGACCGTCGTTCCAGTTACAAAAAAGTCACAGGGAAAAATCATCGTAACTGTCACGTTGGATAACAACTTGGGACATTAGAACTAAAGTTGTTCAAAACTACTATAAATCAATAGCACGCTAACGACTATAAACTAGAAATTTCTAGCGCGCTATTAAATACGCTATGTTATAGCGCGCTATTTATAAAAAAGTGTGTAGGAGGCCGGCAAGCGCGTTACGTTTAGCAGCACGCTATATCTCGGAGCACGATACATTACATATCGTTCATTGGATAGAGCGCGTGCTATATTTATTTCGTCTGAGGTGCTATATAAGAACATTGTTTCGTAATAAGTCGCATTTTAGATTAAAATAAAATAAAGTGGTAAAGAAAAATTAAAGAACGCTCTTTCATACTTTTCAGACTTTTTATAATCCTAAAAATATTTTATTATAATTGATGTAAACGTTATTTTAAACTTATTATAAATTATAAATCAAAGGTGTATTTAAAAGTTTATTAATTGTATATACAAAAATCAACTATTTACAAACACTATTATATACACTTTTGTATCTATATTTTAGTCACATTTAAACACATTAGTTAGGCTTCTTTTGTAGCAGACAACTGTGTCCTTCGATCACTTATAAATGTACAGTATACACTAAATAAATAACGTCTAACACTAAATTAGTTCCCGCGCGATGAATAGCGTGCTGCTAGATTAAATTTGCGTCACACCTCTACTCCCAACAGCGCTGCTGCTAGAACTGATTGCCGCTTGATATGAATAGCGTCATAGCGCCATGGCGACTACTTACATAGCGCGCGCTATGCGTTATGAAGAGATAGCGCGCTATAATATGGCGCTATGCGCTATATTAACCACCATTAATTAGAACGACTCATAACGTGAATTTATACATATATGCATTTTAGATTTAGTATTAGGTTTTATTTCAGCAGTCGATTTTTATTACCTTCCTTACCTAAGCTACGTGGCTATGTTATTAGTACCATTCTGACTATTATTTTTGAAATATGTATAAGAATTACAGCTAACCTAGCCGATGAGTCGGTGTACCGTTCGAGTACGCGATACACGTATCTTATTACACAGTAACAAGGAATATGTGTAAGTTAGATGAATAAATAATATTATTTTTAGAAAATTGTATTGATGCTCAACGCCCATGTCGGCAAAATCAGACAATAGGAACGGGACATATTATGTGTAGATACCCATACAAAAATAAACATAAATCAAATATTTCTCTTTATACTAACTTAGGTACCATGCCGTGGTAGCTCAGTGGTTAACGCTCGCTGTAAATATAATAGAACGCGAGTAACCCGGGTTCGATCCCCGCCAGCACCAATGAAATTGTGAATTGCAATTTTAAGTGCTGATTTACCACGTGTTCGGCGGTGAAGGAAAACATCGTGAGGAAACCTGCATGTCTGAGGAATAAGAAAAAAAATATTTCGAAGACATGTGAAGTTCGTCCACACGCATTTGGGCAGCGCGGCGGACACTTCCTTGCCCTAAACCCTCTCAGAAATGAGGGGAGGCCTGAGCCCAGCAGTGGGACGTATATAGGCTGTAACTTTACTTTTTACCTTTTGGTACCATGCAAATGAGCCGTGGTAGCTCAGTGGTTAACGCTCTCTGTAAATATAACAGAACGCGAGTAACCCGGGTTCAATCCCCGCCGGCACCAATGAAATTGTTAATTGCAATTTTAAGTGCTGATTTACCACGTGCTCGGCGGTGAAGGAAAACATTGTGAGTAAAGCTGCATGTCTGAGGAATAAGAAAAAAAAATTCGAAGACATGTGAAGTTCGTCAACACGCATTTGGGCAGCGCGGCGGACACTTCCTTGCCCTAAACCCTCTCAGAAATGAGGGGAGGCCTGAGCCCAGCAGTGGGACGTATATAGGCTGTAACTTTTAACTTTACCATGCAAATAAAATAAATACAGAAATTGTTAATAGAATATCTCCAATGGTTTGGGCACGTTGAACGAATGAGTGAAGACCGAATGGTGAAGAAAATATATAGAGCGAAAGTAAATATTAAAAGGTGTCGAGGTAGACCGAGACTAACTTTCGAAGACCATGTGAGCAAATTGCTCGAAGAGGGGAGGGTCAAGAGTACTCGGATACCTAGACGTGCATGTATGAAGAAGTTAATGAACCTGAAAGAAGCGAAAGAAGTATGTAAGGATCGTGACACTTGGCGATCTGTTCTCTCTGAAGATAAGTAAGTAAGTAAGTAAGTTAATAGAATATTTTCTACAAATATTTGTGTATATTTTATTTAATTCCTTTGAAGATAAGTCTAACGTCAGCGGACTGAATGATGGTTCCTATACCTAGACTACATATTTACAAAATAGAATCTAACTATGTAACGTAATTATTGTTATTAGTACGCCCAGCGCCACGGTTCGGAGAAAGACGACGACTTCTGACGCCATAAACGAGTGCCGACTTCTTGAATTTTCCATCTGTGTTATGCTTTTGCGTTGTTTTACGTTCGAGTGAACAATTTTTATAGTCAAAATAGTTTCCAAAAGTATTTGGACTTCGAAACGTATTTTATTGAGTGTAAGAAGTAACATAATTACAAAATACTCGTGTTTATTTTGTTTCATAGGAAAGATTGAAGAGAGACAGCCAATTTTGGCCTCATTTGAACCAAACCATTTTTTGACTTAATTGAAATGAACTTTCCTTGATGGAAATCGAATTTAATGCTCTATATCGAATATTATTTTATATAAATGGTGGTTGCGCGGAAAACCCATTCGTGTTTATTTTTTATCGGACGGTAGGTGCCAAGTCGCTTGTTCCTTTTCGAAAAAACGATATCATTCATACCCTCCTATCGACACATCGGGGTGGTGGGGTGGGAGGGGCAAGAAGATGATTCTAGAATGTCACGTAATCATCGGAGCCGAGGATATATAAGACACGCGCGACCGTTGCGCGAGTCTCTTCCCGCCGCGCCAGTCATTGGAACAACAACTCTCTTCCCGCCGCGCCAGTCATTGGAACAACAGCTCTCTTCCCGCCGCGCCAGTCATTGGAACAACAGCTCTCTTCCCGCCGCGCCAGTCATTGGAACCAGACCTCTCTTCCCGTCGCAGTCACACCGCTAGTAGAAACCGCTTTAGCCTGGAAGCAATCGAGCTCCAGGAAACCCGCCTCACCTCGTGTGAGATATAGTCGCGCACCGCCTCTCCCCAGAGGCGTCCGTCCAGAAGAAGTTCCAGAAGTTGCAGCTATAGTGCTCAACAGGATAGAAGAAACCCCGGTGAGTCAATATTCCTTTAATTAGTTCCTGCCTGATATAATTGTTTTAACCCGCTCCAATTTGTGTTTTCCTAATCAGGCAGGATTCCTTTTCATCGATTTGGCACAATAATAGTTTAGTTTAGGGAAGAGCGAGTGCATTGTACCGCATGCTATAGTAGTCGCTTTTACCTAAGCGTAGAAGCATTCGCATATACAGTCCACTTTAGTTAATATCTCGCGTAATAGGTTTAAGGTTCGACCGGGGAACTAGACTTCGGCAGCCTTAGACACGTGGCTCCACCATTTTATGGTCACTTCGGCAGGATTTGGTCGAATTGTTGAATTAATTAATTAGATAATGCACTCTAATTTATGGAATAGACTTAAATAGTGTTCGTTTAAATTTAAATTTTGATTAGGTACTCGCAAACAGAATTATTCGTTTTATAGCGCTCGTATTTGATTAAATTTAAAGCCTATTAAATAATTGAAACAGTGTAATAGGAACCGTTTGATACGCTTACCCACAATCTTGATAAAAATATTGAGTTTAGCAAATGACGCGTCACCTCGACTCGCTGCGCAGGTGTTCGATTTAATTACGTAATACGGCATACCGAGTGTCCACCCTTCATTGTTTGTGCGTTGTGAGATTAATTGTGATTAATATAACTTTATTATAATAATTTAAAAATGGCAGTTAGTGGAAGTGAAATCAAAATTAAAACGCTTTATGCCAAGAGGGACATACTCTTTTCGCGTATGCAGAATATAAGTGATTATATAAAGAACATTAATATAGAAGCAGTGCGGGAAACCTTTTTGAATGAAATCGAAACGATAGATTCTTTGCGGATAGATTACGAAAGAATATTAGACCAAATTAATCATTTGGAATTACAAATCGATCCGAAATACATAGTGAACTACCAACCGCTGCTGGCATTCGAAGATATGTTGTGTCGCGTGAAAAGAACTGCGAAATCCCTACAATCTCAAAACGAAGCAAAGCCGGAAACACAGGTACGTCCAAGTGACTCAATTAGGTTGCCGCCAATAGATATTCCGGTATTCAATGGTGATATTAAGACGTGGCCCTTCTTCTTCAGTAGTTTTCAAAACAATATACACAATAACCCATCGTATCGGACGCTGAAAAATTATATTACTTAATTAGTAAACTTAGTGGCAGGGCACAGTCGATCTGCTCTGGTTTTACACCTACAGCAAACAATTACTTATTAATATTCGAAACGCTTAAAACTAAATATGAAGATAGGAGAATGTTAGCTTCCGAATATTTGAACCAGATATTCGATCTTAAACCTATATCATCCGCGAACATCAACGGCTTAGAGCAGTTTCTAGATAAATTTGTGGCATCGGTGGCTGCACTTAAGAATTTGAAATTTAATGATCTTATGGACGTGGTGTTTCTCCATATTGCACTAAAGAAGTTGGACCCCGACACCGTGCGAAATGGAGCATCGTAGCTCGGAGATGCCTTCCTTTCATTCATTAGCATCGTTCGTGCGAGATCAAATAAAGGTGATGCAGCGCTCTCTGAACGTTAAAAAGGAGATTAAAAGGTGCGTCGACCGTAGACAGACTCAACCATCTAAAATAGCAGGATCGTTAACTTACGTAACCGCTACGCCAACATCACTCCAGCATACTTGTATAGTATGTAAAGATAAACACGGTAATTTATATAATTGTGCGACTTTTCGTAAATATTCACCAAGCGAGCGTTATAAATTAGTAAAGACAAACAACCTATGTTTGAACTGCTTAAGCGATAAGCATTTAGTTGCAAAATGCAATTCGAGTTCCGTATGTAGCAAGTGCGCCAGGAAACATCACACGCTATTACATTTTGAAAATAGCAACATAGCGGCGTCAAGTAAAGCGGATAAGGAATTCGCCCCTACTAAGGTCAACGATTCTAGCGGTCGACCTGGTGATGTCGCTCTGTGCTCATTGGCAAATATGGGAGCACAACCTCCTTCAACCGTGTTACTGGGTACGGCACGTATTTTGGTTAGGGATTCGCGTGGAAACGAACAAAGCGTCCGTGCACTGCTAGACAGCGGAGCCCAAAATAGCTTTATAACGCGACAATGTTGTCAGCGCTTAGGCTTAGTAATAAATAGGTCACTTTCATGTCCTGTAATTAAAGGCATCGGAGGCACTAGTAAATCGACACAGGGATATATAAATTTAAAAATTTATTCTCGGATAGATCGTAATGTTAACTTTGATATAAATGCACTAGTAGTAGATAGGGTCACTGAACGGTTGCCAACCGTTTCGGTTGACACCTCGGCAATGATTGAATTTAAGAATTTGACTCTGGCGGACGACACTTACGCCGTTCCTGGAACAATAGACATGCTCATTGGAGCATCGCTTTTCCTTCATCTTTTGTTAAACAATAAGGTCAGGGGCAACTCCTCGCATACCGCGCCTTACGCACTGGAAACCGTATTGGGCTATGTGATCCTTGGCTCCGCCCCCATCATAGATAGTATTTCGGCAACCTCTTATTGTGGTATGGCTGTCGAACCGCTCGAGTCGTTAGTCCGCAAATTTTGGGAGATGGAGGAGGTGAACGTCCCACCCATAGCTAGCTCAGATGACAGGTTATGCGAGGAAATTTACGTCCGCACGACCGTTCGTGATCACGACGGTAGATATAGTGTAGCGCTACCCTTTAAACGAGATGTTTTATCTCTCGGCGATTCGCGTCAAATGGCGGAAAAACGTTTCTACAGCTTGGAGCGTAGGATGCTCGCTTCACCCCAGTTAAAGGAAGCTTACGACGGCGTCATTAACGAATATATAAGAGAAGGTTACATATCACTTGTGGCTTCGAAATTAGATAACTACGAAGACACACCGTCGTATTTCATACCACACCACGGAGTCATTAGAGAGGACAAACTCTTACATCTAAGTTACGTGTAGTGCTCGACGCTAGTGCTAAAACTAGCACTCACCTGTCGCTTAACGATATCCTCTATAGTGGGCAAAATTTACAGGGCAGTTTATTTAATATAATAGTCAATTTTCGTTTGTTTAGTATAGCACTATCCGCCGATATTCGCCAAATGTTTCTTTGCATAGGGGTCCGTGAATGCGACCGTAGATTCCAACGCATTTTATATCGTTTCAACCCAAAGGAACCTCTAATGGTGTTTGAATTTAACCGCGTTTGTTTTGGTTTAAAGTCGAGCCCATTTCATGCGTTACGCACGGTGAGACAGCTCGCTCACGATGAAGGTCCCTCTTATCCTAAAGCTAGGAGGGCAATTGAGAGCGGATTATATATGGATGATTTTGTGTACTCGGTCGATAGCATGGAGGAGGCAACCCTAACCACCGCCGAGGTTATAAGGCTCATGAAATCGGGTCAATTCGATCTTGTGAAGTGGACTAGTAATTCGCGTCCGGTTTTAGATACAATCCCACTATCACACCGTCTTTCGGCGATAAAGGAATTCGACGATTCTGATACACACAAGGTGCTCGGTCTGTGTTGGTCACCAGAGTCCGACGTGTTTAGCCTTAAGGTAAATCCGCCCGTAGAGAAATGCACAAAGCGCACAATACTGTCATGCGTTGCTAGATTATGGGACGTCATGGGTTTCGTAGCTCCGGTGGTATTATACGCTAAGCTTTTAATTAAACAACTTTGGTTATTGGAATGCGACTGGGATGACTCGCCGCCTGACAGCATTGTTCGGTTGTGGCAGCGCTTTAGAGAGGAACTTCCTTTATTAAGAGAAATTAAAATACCGCGTCATATAAACGTAGATAGGAATAGCGCCATAACGGTCGTTGGGTTTGCAGACGCCAGCGAGAAGGCTTACGGGGGCGTTGTATATTTCCACGTCCAGAATAATGGTAGAAATTCGATTAGCCTCATTAGTTCTAAGTCGAGAGTCTCCCCCCGTAAGGTTGTCTCTCTGGCGCGCTTAGAGCTTTGCGCAATATTAGTACTCTCCAAGCTTATTACCGCAGTTATCAGCGCATGTAAGGATAGAGTTCACATAGAAAGGATATTTGCCTTTTCCGACTCCACCGTCGCCTTATGCTGGGTTCATTCTTCACCCCACCGTTGGGACACGTTTGTTGCGAACCGAGTGGCCAAGATACAAGACGAGTTAGAAACGCGGAACTTTTATCACGTGTCCGGCACGGAAAACCCCGCCGATTGTCTATCCCGTGGACTCACCCCGATGCAAATAATGGACCACCCGCTTTGGTTCCACGGACCTGCTTGGGTTCACTTGGATCCCTCGCAATGGCCAATAACCGACTTCGAACCTTCGTCAGTGTCACAACCGCCGGAAGAGAAGAGACACGCTCTAGTGGCGAACGTTTCGAGCGAGGTTTCTCCAATCATTGCTTTGGCGAACCGCTTGTCCTCTTGGTCGAAATTATTGCGTAGCGTAATTTACGTTTGTCGATTCGCGAAGCTGTTACCGCGACGTTTGTATGTCTTAGCATCCGATTACAACTATGCCGAGTCGCTAGTATTACGTGAACTTCAACGTGCGCACTTCTCTGAAGAAATTAGAAGATTACCATCGAATAGAGCTTGTAGTCGCGCCTTTCAACGCCTTAAGCCATTTTTACAGGATGGGATTGTAAGGGTAGGTGGACGCTTGTCCAACTCGCAATTGAGTTTCGACCAACGGCACCCTATTGTTTTACCGCGTAAAGACCATATCATGAACTTATTAGTCGATTACCATCATAAATTGAACTCGCACGCTGGCCCCGACTTGTTAATGTCGATTTTGCGTCAGAATTATTGGATTCTTTCTGCACGTAGTTTAATACGCAATCGGGTGCACAGATGTATAGCTTGCTTTCGGGCACGCCCCAAGCCGTCATTTCCGGAAATGGCGGAACTTAGATCTTGTAGAGTAATACAATCAGTAAAGCCCTTCACGCACACCGGGTCTGATTTCGCTGGTCCGTTTAAGGTCACGCTCACTCGCGGGCGTGGTATAAGATCCACAAAGGCTTACGTCTGCATTTTCGTATGTCTAACTACTCGAGCGGTGCATATAGAACTCGTTGGTGATCTAAGCACAGCAGGCTTTATGGGTGCATTTAAAAGATTTCTTTCCCGCCGTGGCCCTGTAAGTAGATTGTTTTCGGATAACGGTACGAACTACGTCGGTGCAAAACGTATTCTATCGGAACTACATGAGCTCTTAGCTAGCAAGTATTATAATTCGGAGTTCGCTCACATTCTAGCCGAGAACCGCATTGAGTGGTCTCTGAACGTCCCAGCCGCGAGTCATTTTGGGGGCAATTGGGAGACTAATATCAAGAGTCTAAAGAGTCATTTATACCGAGTAATAGGAGATCAAATTTTGTCCTTCGAAGAGCTAAGTACGGTGCTCGCTCAAATTGAATGTGTAATGAATAGTCGCCCACTTTGTCGTACGTTGTCTAGTGACCCCTCGGAACCGCTGGCTCTAACTCCAGCACATTTTTTGAATTTAACGCCTTTAAAGTATTTGCCAGCCGCAGATATGGATGAGAACAGACTTAGCATTTCCGCACGCCACAAATTATTAGATCGGTTAGTGCAATCGTTTTGGAAACGATGGAGGATGGAATACTTGCATACTTTGCAGTCTCGACAAAAATGGAACACAGCAACTGAGCCTTTAGCTGTAGGAACTGTAGTTGTGCTCACCAAAGAGAATACGCCGCCTCTCCACTGGCCGTTAGGAATTGTCGAAGAGGTCTTTCCCGGTTCCGACGGAGTAGTTAGGATAGCTCGCGTTAAGACCACGGTTGGGTCTTACTTGCGTCCGGTTGTCCGTTTGTGCCCCCTGCCTCTTCCATAATTTAAATTAGCTTTCTAGATTAAAATTGTGGTTGAATTTAGGTGATCTTAGCGTTAGTTAGTTATTTTGTTAGTTGATCTTAGCTCTAGTTGTATTAGTTAATTTTCATCTCTTTTAATTTTAATTTCCATGTGAAGCAAGGACTTTTAGATTTTTCAAATATTTTTTTTTTATATTTACTTCATTTATTTTTATATTACTTACTCGAAGTTCCATTATATCGGTCGAGTATATCCTGTGCGGATTCGTAGTTCCTGAAGATGTGTAAGTCCACCGGTTTTCTGTCAGCAAGTACAGCCAGTATCATCAACTTGGGATGGGTTATATCCGCCATAACAGTTTCCGTTCCTGTTATTAAATATTTTGTAAAGATCAATAAATTTAAATTCACTTTAATTATAAAAAGCAAAAGAAAACAGTTACAAAGTGTAAAATATATTATATAACGCGAACGACCAACAATCTGCGCCATTTCATTTTTCGGCATTACTAATGTGGGACGAAACGTAAAGGAATGAAGTGACATAATGAATGTTGATAAAGATAGCAAGACGACAGTATGAAAGTGAGTGAAAGAGCAAGTATTAAAAATGAGTGAACAATGAGCGAGTGACTGAATAAGAAATAAGAATGAGGGGAAGTTAGATTTTAAAAACTAGCACTAGCAAACGGGAAGCCATTGTGACAACCGATATAGCTGTGAAGAAAAAGAAATTATAACCTCAAGTCAAACACCAAGCTGTGTTTAACAAAGTCTACACTAATATCAACCTGTAGATGCAGCTCTTAAAAGCTATTTATTTTAAGAGTTTCATCATATCTGCCGCCAAATAATAATGCTTCCACTGCTGTATTCCCATGTGAAGTACGTGTATATAGAAAGCCACTATAATTGTGCATTCCATCTAAGCATCATCTACGTTCTCAAAGGGTACAACGCATCCTTAGCCTTCCATTTAGCCTTCTTTGTTTAAAGTTAGTCCACATACTGCTGTAGCCACTTACCGTCAGGTGGGCTGCACGTTCGTCACTTTCGTTTTTTTTTTAAATGTCCACTACTAAATTCTATTCAGATCATCGTCTTACTTACCCAAACACTCTTTTAGGATTGACTCAAGCGGTTCTGAAGGGTAAGGTCGCATTCCGACAAAAGCGAACTCCTTCATACGGAAGTAAAGTTGTTGACATTCCCTCAGTGTCTTTCCGGCGGCTAAGGCCAATGCCAAGATACCGCCCGTGCTAGTTCCCGCCACCCAGTCGAAGCAATGGATGATAGGCTGCCCGATAGCCGCTTCAAGATTAATGAGTAGTTGAACTAGAACAAGACCTCTGATACCGCCTCCATCTAGACAAAGCAAGCTGAAATTTATAAACATTATTTTTACACCTTACACATTTTTAAATACATCCGCTCAATTAAATAAAATCATGTATCTTACCTAGTTTAAAAAGCACCTCCCGCCCTCCCTCAATTGCGTTCACTAATCCCGTCACCACCAATCCCAGCACCACTACTCCCAACACCACTATTCAAGAAAAGACACACCATCGACGATAATACGACACGTGTTTTGCCTCTGCACGAGGCATCTTCAGATGATGTAGAATCTACGGCGGCTGACCGCTAAGTAGTGGTGACGGTATTAATGCACGCAAAGGGAGGGTGGGAGGTGCTTTTCAAACTAGGTAAGACACATAATTTTATTTAATTGAGCGGATGGTTGCAAAATAACCATTAATATCTTTATTATAATGGATTTCCGCAAAGTAACGCCTGATTCTATCAATTACGATATAATATTTTATTCACAAATTTATAGAACATAACCTGTCAAAGATCACTGTTGAACATAGGCAACCTCCGTATATAGCTCAATAAGTGGTATATTTGCCATAGCTGCCACGCTTGGTAGGAGGGATGGCAACCGCAGTATTTTATTATTTTGTGTATCTACCAGGAAAATGCTGCTGCCCAACTCATGTTTCAGTTCACCTCTTTCAACTTACGACTACGAGAGCTACAGGATTATATCGGGTAGTATAGATTCTCGTACGCTACCACTACAAAACTCAAAATTTTTGATTATGAAAATAATAATGTAATGAAAAAGATAAAACCAGAACGTGATCTACTACAAGCGAGTTTTGATCCTTCATTGCTGACAATACGCGAAGGCTCAGTCACTCAATGGACTATGCTCAGGGTTTATCTACATGATAAAGTTCTTAAAAAGGATTCCCATCTGAATAAAAGCAACTGACATGAGCGAAATGGATCAGAAAGCTAAGGTGGGTCGAACACATAACTTGAAGAACTGACAACCAATATGTAAGAAAGTTACTCAATTCGGATCCCGATAAAGGGCGTAAAAGGCAACCTGATTAAATATGCAGAAATTCGATGGATTGTATGCAGCTTAGTAGCTTGAGGAAGTCTAGATGAAGTCCAGTAATAGAAGGCAAAGTCTTACACTATCGATACATACTCATATAATACTATCAAATGTCAAAATTTTTATTTTCTGAGATACGTAAACATTAAAAATATTGAATTCAAGTGAAACTACGGCTAACACTAAAGCTGAGGTGAAACTGCCGAGAAAACTCATATGTAAAAAAAACTTGTCTGAACCGAAAGAGGTACATAGGTACCGCAATGACATTAACAAAAAAAATTAAAACATCACAATATAATTAATGAGTATAAATATGTCATAGGGGGTCATTGTAGAAGCGTGCTCGTCGCGACCCCTGCCAGCCCTTTTCAGGGCTGCAATTCTACACAGCTGCGCACCCATGCGAACGAGGGTTAGGGCGTCCCCCCAAGGCGACGCACACCAGCTCGTCCCCGTTGGTGTGGAATGCAGCGCGCAAAGCGGCGATGGGGACCGCCACCCGTCACGCACAGCCCGACACGGCGGAAGGTGGAGGACGGAGTGCAGAGTTGGCACGTGGAATGTTAGAGGAGGCATGAGAGATAAGACGAATGAGTTGATCGAAATAATGAAAGAAAGAGAATTAGATGTCGTGTGTATGTCGGAGACCAAACGGAAAGGCAGTGGTATTGAAGAGCTCCCTGGCGGGACGTTAGCTATATGGTCCGGAGTCCCGGAAAGCGAGAACGCCTGCCAAGGAGTGGGAGTGCTGTTGTCGTCCCGGTTGGTCGATCTTATGACTGAATACAAGGTTGTGAACTCAAGACTTCTCTGGGTTCGCTTCAAAATGGGACTGACGAAGTTATTCCTTTTGGCTGTTTATGCGCCGGTAGCTTCGTCGTCCAGGGCTGAGCTGGAGGAGTTTTGGGAGAATGTAAGAGAAGTTCTAGATTTGGTTAAGGGAAACGAAAGAACTGTTGTATGTGGTGATTTGAATGGATGGGTAGGCATCGCTCGACCAGGATACGAGTCGGTGCTTGGAAAGTTTGGAGATAAAAGGGTTAATGATGCTGGCAAGCTTATACTGGCTGTATGCAAGGAAAAGGGTCTTCTTGTGACAAACACTATGTTTAATCACAGGAAGATCCATATGTACACTAGAGAAAGAAAGAATGAGAGAAGTATGATTGATTTGTTCCTGGTGGATGACCGACTGCGAAAACAGGTGATGGATACACGAGTGTTCAGGGGTGCTGACCTGGGAACGGATCATTATCTAGTAATTACTAGATTTAGGGGTTTGTTCGCGGGTTGGCGCCACCGGACGGCAGTAACAGAACCACAGTCGGTCTGTCGCATCCGAAGCTGGAAGCTTCAGGAAGCGGATACTAGGGACAAATATCACACGAGGGTAGCCGAAAAGCTTGACACCATCGATGGCAGGAAAGAATGTGTGGAGAGAATATGGCAGAACCTTAGGGATGGAATGGTAAGTGCAGCGGAAGAAGTATGTGGTACGACAAAAAGAGGTAGTAGTAAAAGAAGAGATGCATGGTGGAATGACGAAGTGAAAGAAGCTGTAAAAAAGAAGAAAAAAGCATGGTTAGACTACTTAGCCTCCAGTAACGATGAGCATATGAGAGAGAAGATGAAAGAAAGATATAAGTTGCAGAAAGTTCATGCGAAAACATTGATTGAGGAAGTACGTGAAAGGTGTAGAATAGAAGCGGACGAGATGTTGTCGCACAACTTTAGGGAAAACTCCAAACTCTTCTGGAAAGAGGTTGGAAGGTCCCGGAGTGGTGCGACAGCTTTAAGAATGAACAAAGTGCTTTCGAGAACCAATGACGTCCTCTCAGAAAAATCGGACGTCATGCAGCGATGGAGTGAATTTTATAGAGAATTGTATGCGTGTCATGATCTTAGTGAAGGATCCGGGGGTGACGCCGTGACTGGCACGCCAGACACGGACCTCGATGACACTGAGGTCATCAGCATGAAAGAGATTGAACGTGCGATTCGAAGTTTGAAATGTGGTAAGGCTGCGGGACTAGACAGAGTTACTGCTGAAATGGTCAAGTACGGTGGGCCTCGCGTCTGGGACAGCTTTCATCTGCTGTGCAATTTGTGCTGGCGGACGGGAGATGTCCCGGATGATTGGCGATCCGCGGTCATTGTGCCTTTATATAAAGGTAAAGGTTCACATTTTGACTGCGGGAGCTATCGGGCGATCAGCTTGACCAGTTTAGCAAGTAAAGTTTATTCGAAGGTTTTGACACGCAGGATGCAAGAGAAATCGGAAAGATTCTTATGGGAGGCACAATGCGGATTTAGACCTGGAAGAGGATGCACGGATCAAATGTTTTCTCTCCGCATGATCACGGAGAAGCTTCTGAGTGTTAACCAGAGGATTTTCTGTGCTTTTGTGGATCTGGAGAAAGCATTTGATAAGGTTATAAGGAAGAAAATGTGGGAACTGTTGCCGGGATATGGTGTGGATGGTCGATTGTTAAGGGCTGTGCAGTCACTCTACTATGACTGTAAAGCCTGTGTGCGGGTAGGGCATGACCTGTCACCCATGTTTAGCGTCCAAGCGGGCGTAAAACAGGGTTGTGTCATGTCTTCCTGGCTGTTCATACTGTATCTCGACAGCTGTTTACAGAAGCTGAAAGATAGCTGTTTGGGTGTGAAATTGGGTGACATAAAAGTTAATTGTCTGCTGTATGCTGATGATGCAGTGCTTATTGCACCATCAGAAGCAGAACTGCAGGCATTAGTCACGTGTATGAAAGAGGAATGTGAAATTAAAGGTCTCCGTTTGAATGCTAATAAAACTAAGGTTCTGGTATTTGAAAAGGACGAAGAGAGAACGAAATGTGAAATATGGGTAAATCAGGAATGTCTAGAACAGGTAAATGAAATTGTATACTTGGGGAGTGCTTTCAGCCGGGATGGAAGATGTGATTTAGATGTGAATAGGCGTGTCGCTGCCGGAAACAAAGTCAATGGTGCCCTGAATGCATTAATAAAAAGGCAAGGCGTGGTGAAGAGTGCACGCCTTGCAATACATAACGCAGTGTTGGTACCGACTTTGTTATATGGCAGCGAAACCTGGGTATGCCAGAAGAAGCATAAAAGCAAGTTGAATGCAGTGGAGATGCGATCTCTTCGTAAAATGTGTGGCGTTACCATAGCCGACCGAAAGCGAAACGAAGAGATTCGCAATATGGCAGGATTGAAAGATGACCTTATCACAAAAATTGATAGGGGCGTACTCCAATGGTTTGGACACGTTGAACGAATGAGTGAAGACCGAATGGTGAAGAAAATATATAGAGCGAAAGTAAATATTAAAAGGTGTCGAGGTAGACCGAGACTAACTTTCGAAGACCATGTGAGCAAATTGCTCGAAGAGGGGAGGGTCAAGAGTACTCGGATACCTAGACGTGCATGTATGAAGAAGTTAATGAACCTGAAAGAAGCGAAAGAGGTATGTAAGGATCGTGACACTTGGCGATCTGTTCTCTCTGGCTACCCCGTTAGGGATTGTGCGTGACGATAAGTAAGTAAGTAAGTAAGTATAAATATGTAAATTGTTATTTAATTATACCATGTTGCGGTGTAAGAATATCCACTCCTATCATTCCGTGGGTGTCGTAAGAAGCGATTGAGGGAAACAAACTACGAGATGAGTAGCAGGGTATTCCTAGTAACAATATAAAAAAATTGTTGTCAACTTTTATTAAATATCTTTATAAATGAGGAATATTAAAACTTCCGACAAAACCAAATACTAGTATGCACGACAGTTAATGGTAATCATAAAAAATTAACCAACACTTAGTATTTAAGTACGCAATAATCAGAATTACCTACTATCCTTTAAAATTAATTTACTCTTATATATATACTTTTGAATTTTTCGAATACTTTTATAATTTTCATTATTATTTCTAACAATTGCATATATATATATATTGATAGATATAGATGGAATAGTAGTATGTATAACCGTCGTATTTAAATATCAGTAATATTCATATATTAATTGAAATATTATAATATCGTTTAACGAATATATTCATATTAACTAATACTGACAAATATCGGTATTAACCCATCTTACTACTAGCCCTCGGCCAGGGCAGTCGGCGACTGCACGTTCCACGCCCCGCGCGCCTCCCAAGGCCCCCGCGCACGTCCTGACACCCACATATGGCCGCAAGCGGTTTTACGTGCACACATGCTTAAGTGTCGTTTCTTTTCGCGTAGTGTATATATTCTTTGGTTTGGCTGGAGCGTAACGGGACAATGAGTCATCATTTTTCGTGCACGCAGTCAGCGTTCGTCGATTTATTAGACGTTGTCACGTTAAAAATTGATAACTGCGATTACCAACCCACCTGCTATGCGTGGCAGCTATGACAAGTGTCCCTCTATAAGGCAATCTATGGGGAGGCCTATGTTCAGCAGTGAACTTGGTTTAAATTTTAAAGGAAAGAAAGTAGGTTTAAAAGGTTAATAAACATGCTTCCAATAGTAAGAGGGAATCTGTTACTAGTGGTAGCTTTTCTTTTTTGTTTAAGAACCTGGGAGGGGACCTACCCTCCCTATCCCCCGCCAATCACCCTCTTGTGTATTTCCGTCACCAATTAGCAGTGTATTGCAGTGTGTACAGTGCTTGACCTGTTGTATTCTGGTCTAAAAGGTGTAGAGAGCTAGTATAATTATAGGCTGATGGCATTCCATCTTATTCCTCAAAAGTGACACCGCATTTATATCTTTCTTTTGATGTAGCCACTCACCATTTTGTGGTCTGTAAGTTAGTTTGTCACGATTTATAAAAAGGAACTTACCGTCCTTGTTTCATGTTGCTTTCTAGCGAGGCTGACTTTACGACGGCAGCGGAGGTGAGCATGTCGCTGATGACTTCGCGCGCGTCGGTCGTGGGCACGGGCGGCGGCGGCACGCCGTTGTACTCGCCGCGCGCGGAGCAGCCCGGCCCGCATCCAGTCATCTCCGGCGGACATCTTGTATGAACAAAATTAAAAACGTTTTATTAACAGAAACAATTATACAATAGGGAATAGCCGTTGGTATCCTCACTAGGCCAACCTGTATTCGTGAAACTTAAGACCAAAGTTTATTATGCTTTATTTTATAGGTACTCATTATCAGACAGATTGTATTAAATATTAACATGTTACGTTATGACTTATTGCTTAAAATTTATATATAAAAAGGAAGAAACTTAAAACTTAATATACAGTTATATAAAACTTGGCTTGGTTGTTGTGCCAAGACAAGTCCTCTGTACATTGTACTGACTAAATATATTATGCATATGAAAAAGAAAATAAAAATTATAACAATAACAATATTTACCTAATAATTTTACAAATAAATTCAATAAGAAACAACTAGTTTTTAACATTTCTTATGTAATCGCAGTTATTTATATAATCTTGTAACATAAAATATTTGTGTACTTTGCCTGGCACGCTCGGTGACCACTTACTACCTAACACTAATTATGTATTTTTTGTTTTTAATGTATTTCTCATTTAAGTGAATTTTTGTAAATTCTTATGAGAATAAATGTCTTTGATCCTATTGAATTAATTTATATTATTTCTGAGATCATAATATTTTTTCACCTTATTATATTTGTCTTTTAATAAAATTGCCTAAAAGTTGAGCAAATGTATGTAAACAAAGTGTAAATATATTATGTTCAATAGTTTTTACCACTTTTTAACCGACTTATATAAAGAGGAGTACTCAATTCGACTGTATGTTTTTTATGTGTTTATGACATTTTTTCTAGAAAAACTGATTTTGATTATTCTTTTTTTATTTGAAAGCTGGTGCTTTTCTTGTGGTCCCATATAAATACAGTAAATAAAACCATTAGTTTTTGAGTTATCCTTAATAACACATATTTAATTGACTTCGAATACATTAATGATGTTCTCATTTTATTTATATTGAAGTCGGTTGTACAAAATTTATAATATTACCACTTGTCGAACTACATTTTGTTGAAATGTTACGTAAACTAAGGCCATCCAAAATCAATCGTTACTGAATCACATCACCATTTCCCCGTGTAGAGGCGGTGTAAGAATATCGCCCCGTGGGTGTCGTAAGAGGCGACAGGGGGAACCGAAACAAGATATGGGACAGCAGCGTCTTCCTGATAACAACTCTAAATAACAGCGGCTGCCAACCCGTCCGCCAAGCGTGGCAGCTATGGCAAATCAATTTATGAAGCAATCTATTAGGTTATGTTCAACAGTAGACTTTTATGGGCTGTAATGGATGGACGGATTAATTGAATTTCATTTTCTCGATATCTTTCGTTGCAAGGTTCACTGATAAAATTCACATATTTTATGTCGGAGAATTCGAAAGTTCACGGAGGCAGCCAGGTTGTATTATTTAACTTTTTTTTTTCGAAAAGATCTATGTATATTTGTGTTCAGATATAACTATTTCCGTAGTGTCGATTGATATCACAGTTGAATTCGCACAAAACGAGAATTTGGAGCTGTGGTTCATTAAATGAAATCGATACCAACAGTGCTACATACCAACCACCTACCAACAATAGCTTAATTAATGTTGCGACTGCCTCGTTGGTCTAGTGGTTTTAGTAGTGTGACTGCTGATCATGAGGTCCTGGGTTCGAATCCGGGGTCAGGCCAAAAAATTAATTATTGAGTTTTTCCGTCAAGAAATTCTCAGTAGTTGCCCGGAGTCAGGAAGTTGGCAGTGTCTCAACCCCGTGCCTCGGAAAGCACGTAAAGCCGTTGGTCCTGCGCCTGCACCTCCGGTCGTGTCGGTTTACCGTCCCATCAGATTATGAGAGTGAGGGAATAGAGAGTACACCTGTGCTTGCGCATAAACTTGGGTACTATAATCCTGTCCTGCGCCGATGGCTAGTCTCCGCTGAGTCAGGTCGCCGTGGCCAAAATTCGGTCTGGAGGACATTATTATTACTATTATAATTAATGTTAAAGTTGTATATTTTTCAACAAAGAAACATAATATATAGTAGTTGTTATTCTACAAATATTTCGAATTTAAAAAGCAAAACTCGAAAATCAAATATATTTTAGTTATTTAAAGCAAACGTAAGAGAAATATAGAAATCTCACCTTTGCGCCCCCACGGCATGCAAAATGTACAAAATCTTATCGTAAGCGCTGTCTGACATCTCGGCGGGAACAGTGTGCCTCGCCGTAAACCCTGCGTTATTCTTTGCTTCCAAATCCGCCCCAAAGACAATCAAGGCTTGAACTATCGATATATTTGTTTGCTTCACGGAAAGGTGCAGCGGTGTGTTCCCTTCTTTATCTCCTATTGAGTGTTCAGCTCCTCTAGAGAGTAAAGCTATTGCACATTCGAGGCGCCCTCTTAGCACCATCACGTGCAAAGCGGTTAGACCATCGAAATTCAAAGCGTTTATGTCGCAATTCTTGTCGACCAATGCTTCAATCACTTCCCTGGATATTGCCCAATGTAATGGTGTGCCCCCATGCTTCATATCCTGCTGGTATAGCTTCGGGTGTTTGTCTTGGACTATGTCGCAAACGATACCTAGAATTTTTATATTTTAAGCGTTAATACACTTTTAAGACGTTTTATTAGTTATTTTTTAATTTTAGTAACATGACTGCTTATTACAATGACAAGGGTTGACACAATTACTTCATCAATAGGTATAATATAAAAGTACCTGGTTGACCGAGCTTTGCTCGGTATTTTTCGCTCGATTTTTTTTTAATTCGTGAGTTTTGGAAATTATATTTAGATACAAATTACATTACATCTTAGCGACATAACAGAATAAACGGAACTGGTTATTTGAATAAAAATTCATGAGGGCAATTATTTTAATTTAAATCGTGTTTTTAAAAAATACTAAGAAAAAGAGCTCGAAAAAATAGATTTTCTCAAAAAAGAAAGGAACTTGAAAAAAAATTAAAAAAGTCGGTCGGTCGGTCTGGGCTCGAACCGGGGTTTTACGATTCTGTGACCGTCCATTATACCAATTAAGCTATTTATAATCATTAACAATCAATCAAAATTTCCCTTCTTATTCTAACGATATTGTAGCAGTTTTTCATTGCCTAAAAACACGGACAAAAAGACATTTTCTAAAAATAAATCCTAGCTAGATCGATTTATTATCCCCGAAACTCCCTGGACACTAAATTTTATGAAAATCGTTGGAGCCGTTTCCGAGATCCCGATTATATATATATATATATATATATATATATATATATATATATATATATATATATATATATATATATATATATATATATATATATATATATTAATATACAAGAATTGCTCGTTTAATACATAGTATAGGATTTAGAACGATATTAGATGCAAAAGTGTAAATATATAATTCTTTTAACTACAAAAATCATAGAATGCCAGCGTAAAATAATGGCTGTGTTTCGTATGGAAATCCAAGAAAGATCTTTTCACATGTGGTAGAGCCATGCTGCAGCTATATTAATTGTATAGTTGTAGCACGAATGGGTCGACTCGACCGGGGAAGGACTACGTTCTCACAGAATACCAGCGTAAAATAGCAGCTGTCTTTTGTATAATCCGTGTAGGGCACCGAAGACCCTACTAACTCCATACTCAAGGGTGACAACGCTTCTGAATTTTGGTTCTTAATCGAAGATGGATGTAGATATCTATGGGCCGCAGCATCCACTCACTATCAGTTGGGCTGTATGCTCATTTGTCACCCTTATTCTATAAAAAAGACTTCATGATCTCCAATAGATGGCGATGTAATCATCTCGTACGTGGCTATGTCTAGTACAAGAAGTTAAATACCCACACCGACGACGGATAGCAGCATTAAAAATTGAAGACGTCTGGTGCAGCCAATCTGCTTGCTACGCTTTTTTTAGGTTTAGTTATTATTAGCAAAACGCTGCCAATTTCCTGGTGTGTGTCCCTCTATCACCTCTTACGACACCCACGGGACGATATGGGGTGGGGTAGTAAGATATTGTTACACCGCCACTGCACGGTCCAAGGGTGACGATTATGGCAAATTCTTCTTACATTGTGTATAACAGAAACAGAAACTTTTTTATTCAATGTAGATTATAAACAATACTTATTGAAAGTCACTTTTTTAATTTACCACTGGTTCGCAAATAAAAACCTCTGTCCTGGGTAGAACCAGGAAGAAACGTAGCGGGACATTTTTTTTCAAATAATAGCTTACAATCATGTTTACAATTAACAACACAAGGCAAATTAGAAATAGCTTGGCAGCGATCACCCTTCCCAGGGGTTATTAATTATTATCACCCATAAATTACTTACTTACTTATCTTCACGCACAATCCCTAACGGGGTAGCCAGAGAGAACAGATCGCCAAGTGTCACGATCCTTACATACCTCTTTCGCTTCTTTCAGGTTCATTATCTTCTTCATACATGCACGTCTAGGTATCCGAGTACTCTTGATCTTCGCCTCTTCGAGTAATTTGCTCACATGGTCTTCGAAAGTTAGTCTCGGTCTACCTCGACACCTTTTGATATTTACTTTCGCGCTATATATTTTCTTCACCATTCGGTCTTCACTCATTCGCTCAACGTGCCCAAACCATCGGAGTACGCCCCTATCAATTTTTGTGATAAGGTCATCTTTCAATCCTGCCATATTGCGAATCTCTTCGTTTCGCTTTCGGTCGGCTAAGGTAACGCCGCACATTTTACGAAGAAGTCGCATCTCCACTGCATTCAACTTGCTTTTATGCTTCTTCTGGCATACCCAGGTTTCACTGCCATATAAAAAGTCGGTACCAACACTGCGTTTTGTATTGCAAGGCGTGCACTCTTCACTACGCCTTGCCTTTTGACTAACGCATTCAGGGCACAATTGACTTTGTTCCCGTCAGGGACACGCCTGTCCACATCTACATCACATTTTCCATCCCGGTTGAAAGCACTCCCCAAGTATACAATTTCATTTACCTGTTCTAGACATTCCTGATTTACCCATATTTCACATTTCGTTCTCTCTTCGTCCTTTTCAAATACCAGAACCTTAGTTTTATTAGCATTCAAACGGAGACCTTTAATTTCACATTCCTCTTTCATACACGTGACTAATGCCTGCAGTTCTGTTTCTGATGGTGCAATCTTTAATGTCACCCAATATCACACCCAAACAGCTATTTTTCGCTTGAGCTTTTTTTGAGCTTTACAGCACCCATGGTCCTTCCCGTGACCATGGGTGCTGTAAAGCTCTCGAAACGTCGGGTATTAAAAAGTTAAATATACGCGATAAATTCCGTAAAAACTAGTATTATTTCAATGTGTAGTGTTCGCGTAAATATAAGAAAGCTATTTTTCAGCTTCTGTAAACAGTTGTCGAGATACAGTAACAGCCAGGAAGACATGACACAACCCTGTTTTACGCCCGCACCCGCACACAGGCTTTACAGTCATAGTAAAGTGACTGCACAGCCCTTAACAATCGACCATCTACCATCACACCATATTCCGGCAACAGTTCCCACATTTTCTTCATTATAACCTTATCAAATGCTTTCTCCAGATCCACAAAAGCACAGAAAATCCTCTGGTTAACAGTCAGAAGCTTTTCCGTGATCATGCGGAGAGAAAACATTTGATCCGTGCATCCTCTTCCAAGTCTAAATCCGCATTGTGCCTGCCATAAGAATCTTTCCGATTTCTCTTGCATCCTACGTGTCAAAACCTTCGAGTAAACTTTACTTGCTAAACTGGTCAAGCTGATCGCCCGATAGCACCCGCAGTCAAAATGTGAACCTTTACCTTTATATAAAGGCACAATGACCGCGGATCGACAATCATCCGGGACACCCCCCGTCCGCCAGCACAAATCGCACAGTAGATGAAAGCTGTCCCAGACGCGAGGCCCACCGTACTTGACCATTTCAGCAGTAACTCTGTCTAGTCCCGCAGCCTTACCACATTTCAAACTTTGAATCGCACGTTCAATCCCTTTCATGCTGATGGCCTCAGTGTCATCGAGGTCCGTGTCTGGCGTGCCAGTCACGGCGTCACCCCCGGATCCTTCACTAAGATCATGACACGCATACATTTCTCTATAAAATTCACTCCATCGCTGCATGACGTCCGATTTTTCTGAGAGGACGTCATTGGTTTTCGAAAGCACTTTGTTCATTCTTAAGGCTGTCGCACCACTCCGGGACTTTCCAACCTCTTTCCAGAAGAGTTTGGAGTTTTCCTTAAAGTTGTGCGACAACCTTTCGTTTGCTTCATTAATATTATAACCCTTTTTTACAAATTAATTTTAATAAAATTTTATAACTTTGTGTTTGACAAATTTTGTATATTTTCTAAGATTTTGTTGTAAAAGCGTATACATCGCCCCAAGAATGAATTACTGACTCGGTGGAGTTGAGTAACTGGTACTACCAGCTTGTGTCTGTTCCTATTATTTACAGAATGAATACCATTTATTTTTGCAAAACTACGTTTATTTTTGTGTACGTACATTACATTTTCATAAATGTATTGTAAGAAGTCATAAATAAAAAATAACTTTCTATAAGTATTATGTAATAATCTATATTAAATAAAAATCATTCTATTCTATTTCATTCTAGTGGCAGAAGTCCATGGCTAAAAAGAAGAATAGTTATGAGTCAGTATATATGCTAACGAGTTACTGATGACAGTATCAAGCGCTATATGTTGACTGGCAATGTTCATAAAGGTTGCATCACTTTTATCGTTTGTCAATATATTTGACTGTTCTTTCGATCTCACAAATTGGAATTGTAATGGAAGATTTAATTACCATTTTTTTTCGGTATCGTGGCATTTTACACATAAAGGGATAGAACAGATGAACAACACTTTAAACAACAGACCGTACATATACTTGCACCGGTGCGGGATCTGAACCCGCGACTAAAGTTAAACGCTCAGACGTTGCCCTAGCGAGCCGTATTAATAGGAATATGTACACTTTGCCATTGAAATATAGAAAGTCAGAAATTGAAAGAAAAAATATTGCCACCATTTTCAGAACATTCTAAATACCACACAGTGTTACCAGTGGCAAAATGTTGATTGACCACACCTAAGCTTTTATAGGACAAATTTTTGATACGGTCAGCCATTATGATAATGATGATATAGTATTACTTACTGATAATACTTCCTTGATTTTTAAACTTAAACGTCAACCGTTTAAATGTGACAAAATGAATAATGCTATATCGAAATTAGTGCATTGGTTTAACGTTAATAATAATAATAATATTGTCCTCTAGACCGAATTTCAGTCACGGCGTCCTGCCGTAATAGCCATCGGCGCAAGGCAGGATTATAGTGCCCAAGTGTATGCGCAAGCACAGGTGCACTCTCTATTCCATCACTCCCATAATCCGATGGGACGGTAAACCGACACGACCGGAGAGAGATCAGGCGCAGGACCAACGGCTTTACGTGCATTCCGAGGCACGGGGGTGAGACACCGCCAACTTCCTGACTCCGGGCAGCTACTGAGAATTTCTTGACGGAAAAACTCAATAATTGATTTTGATGGCCCGACCCGGGATTCAAACCCAGGACCTTATGATCAGCAGTCGTACTACTACAACCACTAGACCAACGAGGCAGTCAATGTTAATAACCTACATTTAAACGGCATAAAAATTAAATGTATTAAATTTACAACAACAAATGTTAACGATCCGAACACCAATATGTTTTTAAATGGGGAAGAACTGGGCCCTGTTAAATCCTCTGTTTTTCTTGGCATCACTCACGACGCTAAGCTTTAGTGGGGCCCCCATATATCTAAACTAGCAAGCAGACTAAGCTCTAAACAAAAAAGACTAGAGATCTCACTAGTCTCGAGACAGCTAGATTAGTTTATTTCAGTTATTTCCATAGCATAATGTCATATGGGATTTTGCAATGGGGAAAGCGGCTGATTTAGAAACTATTTTTGTCTAGCAGAAGAGGGCCATAAGAGCTACAACCTTACACGGAAAGAGTCTTTTAGAGAAAAGTGTGAGAAATAAATATATTAACTTTGGCCTCTCCGTATAAAAGTAAAAAAAGTAAAGTTACAGCCTATATACGTCCCACTGCTGGGCACAGGCCTCCCCTCATTTCTGAGAGGGTTTAGGGCAAAGAAGTGTCCGCCGCGCTGCCCAAATGCGTGTTGACGAACTTCACATGTCTTCGAAATATTTTTTTTTCACATTCCTCAGGCATGCAGGTTTCCTCACGATGTTTTCCTTCACCGCCGAGCACGTGGTAAATCAGCACTTAAAATTGCAATTAACAATTTCATTGGTGCCAGCGGGGATGGAACCCGGGTTACTCGCGTTCTGTTATATTTACAGCGAGCGTTAACCACTGAGCTACCACGGCTCCTCTCCGTATATCTATGAAAATTTGATGTATGTTCACAAAAACAAAGGTAGTTTTAATAAAAAAAAGTGATGTACACTCTGTAAACACTAGGAACAAACACACGCTAGTGATACCAGTTGGTCGATTACATAGTCAGCAATTCATTCTTCGAGCAATGTATACGCTATCGTAACAAAGTCCCAGAAAATATACAAGGTCTCTCTGTTACCAAGTTTAAATATTTAATTAGACAAAAACTGTATAAAAAGGGTTATTATGATATAAATGAATACATGGTTGATAATAACCCCTGAGAATGGGGTGGTCGCTTCCAAGCTGTTTCTAAAATAAATTTTGTATGTTGTGGCCCTTTACATTGTAAAATTTATTTAAAAAAAAGTCCCGCTGGGTTCCTTGCTGGCTCTTCCCAGGATAGAGGTTTTTTTCAAACCAGTGGTAAAGTAAAAAATTGACTTTTAATAAGAATTACTTGTAATCTATATTGAATAAAAATTATTCTATTCTATTCTATAAAAATTCATCCAAAAATTGTACAAAATAAATTTATTGATAATTGAAATATATTTAAAAAAAGTTCCGCTGGGTTTCTTGCTGGTTCTTCCCAGGACAGAGGTTTTTTGTCGAACCAGTGGAAAATAAAAAATGACTTTCAATAAGTATTATGTAATAATCTGTATTGAATAAAAATCATTCATTTCATTTCATTCATTCATTTCATTAAGTGTTCGAAAATTAAAATCAAGAGCACTAATTTTATTAATTGGTTGGTGGCTTCACTGTATAAGAGCCGTGGCAGCTCAGATGGTTAGCGCTCGCTGTAAATTTCACAGTAGGCGAGCAAACCGGGTTCGATCCCCGCCGGCACCAATGAAATTGTTAATTGCAATTTTAAGTGCTGATTTACCACGTGCTCGGCGATGAAGGAAAACATCGTGAGGAAACCTGCATGTCTGAGGAATAAGGAAAAAAATATTGCGAAGACATGTGAAGTTCGCCAACACGCATTGGGGCAGCGCGGCGGACAACTCCTTGCCCTAAAACGCTCTTAGAAATGAGCGGAGGCCTGTGCCCAGCAGTGGGACGTATATAGGCTGTAACTTTACTTTTACTTTTTTCACTGTATTTATATACATATAAATAAAATTGAAGTGTCCGTCTGTAATATTTTTCCACGGGCTTATTTGCGTGCTGTTAAGACCTTAATAACCGTCTGTAAAAATTTTGTCCGTAGTCTGTCCTAGGAGTCTGTAGGAGTGGCTGAACCGATTGCGATGAAACTTTACAAACTGATAGAGAGCAATGCCAGGAGCTATCTGAGCTATATATTATCGTACAAACTTATGGATATGAAATAAATGGTACTTTATTATCTTATGGAACCCACCCAGGCGAAGCCGCGGCAGGGTGCTAGTATAACATAAAGGAATGACATAAACAATACATAATATCTTATTGTTTTATAAAATGAATTGTGATTAATATATATTACATCACCTGCTCTAGGTTATTCCGTTTGACGATGAGTCACAAATGAAAATTACGACTAACTAATTCTAGTGTGATATTCCAATGTGGTAATTCATATATTTAAGACGTGATTACAGTAGTTTACTTAATTATCTAAAAAATTGTTCTACAGTTCAAGGCCTTATATCTTATAATCTTATACAGTACATACACTTCTAGGCAAGTGACGTGTTCGTGCCGAAATTTCGTTGAGTCACTAATATAAGCATCAAAAAATTGGCACCAGTTCAAGTATAGCACTTAATCTTTTGACATAGCGATGAAGCCATACACGGCATCATTATATTCAACGTACACGAGAATAACCCTTTCATCAACGAGATTATGTCATTAGTCTGCAGAAGTTTACTGGCTGTTACTTTATTAACTGAACATGAAACACCCATAAAAAGAAATATAGCAAAAGTTGAGCTTTAACAGTATTTTTGGGCATTCGTAAAACTAACTAAAATTTTTATCAAGTTACAATACATACAATACACGCCGGACGCAGACACGCACGCATGCACGCACGTACGCACGCATGCACGCAAGCACAGATTTTCATAGTTATTTTATCAAAAGGAAAAGAATGTTATGTTATTCTTGTAACTAAAATATTGTTCGCTCTTCTTTAATTGATATTTAAGAAGAGCGAGTTTTCATGTCATGAGTATTTAAAAATACTTCAAAGGATAACTCTATGTAATGCTATTGATGTAAATGTATTGTTATAGAATAAACATTTTTTTTATACCAATAGAAGTATAAATTTTGTCTAAATTCGATGATTAGTTTAAAAGATACAGACGGACATAGAAACGGACATACATTCCATCCATCCATTACAGGCCATAAAAGTCCACCACACAGATTGCTTCATAGAGGGATTTATGCCATAGTTGTCATACTTGGTAACCGGGGTTTCTAATGATTTTAAGCTACATTAATTAATTTTATAATTATTATAAACTATTATTATCTTACGACACACACGGGATAAGCAGGTAGTGATATTCTTAAGGTGAGTCCACGCTAGAGCCGCGCACGAGCTGAGCACAAGCCGTGCCACTCGACTCGCGGGGTCAAGTGTGGACGTACAATGAGCCTACACGTGTTCGTCAAAAAATCGACAATAGGCGGAGCACATTCAAGCACGAACCACAAAGCTCTAGGAAAAATATAAACAATATACCTACCTGGCAGTGCGTTAGGTGGTTGAGATCGCTTAGCAGCGGAAAGGTTAACGTCCGCACCGGCGAGCAGTAAAGCACGGACACAGTCAGGCGCGTTCGCTAGGCAAGCCATGTGCAATGGAGTATAACCCTGCTTGTTGTAATAGTTCAGAGATGAAGAGGTTTTGCTTGCCAGAATCTGTAAGGTTAATTTGGTATTCAACTGCTGTTACTATGATAGATCTTGACGCGGCAGTTTGAAAAATACATGTATATTTCTCGAATCAATTCGAGCTTCTTTCGACCCTACCCCCAATGACAATATTTTTAGGACAGGATAACAAACGAGCACACAGTCCACCTGATGGTAAGTGGTTGCTGTAGCCCATAGACATCTAGATCTATCCTCGATTACGATTCAAAATGCAGATGCGTTGTCACCCGTGATGACTGAGATGGAATGCCTCGTTTCCAGTAAAAAGAGTCTCCGGTTCTCTACACTCACCATACGAAACACAGCAGCATTAAGCTACTATTTCAGGCTGGTATTCTGTGAGAGCGTGGTCCTTCCCCGGTCGAGCCGACCCATTCGTGCTACAACTATACTACTAATACAACTGCAGCATGACTCTACCACGTATAATATATTTACAAATGAAATAATTTTACTAAACTTAAAAAGATCCTTTAGAATACCAAATTTCATAGATAAACCTATTATAACTCACGAGTTATTACGGTCTGAAAAGTGGCATTTATATCACTCAGTTATTCACTAATTCACTCACGCACTCATCATAAACCTAGAACCTTTCTTGGTGACTTATAAACTTGAAAGGGGCATGCCCAGTCTTCATAGACACTTCGGCCATGAGTGCCCACATATAAAAGCATATAGATATGATAATATGCAATTAAAACAATGAAATGGTAAAGGAATTGCTTTAAAAAAAGTCGGGGTTTTGAAAATATTTGAAGTTTTTATTTTCACAAATGCAGTTTTTTTAACAACTATTTTTATCGATTTTATCGCGTTTTATTTCTTTGATTTTTAATTCCAGACATTTCGGGTGCTTTCCAGCACCCATGGTTACGGCAGACTGAGGTGACCGACGTCCCAATGTCAGTGTTAACCCGGAGTACCTTCAGATTTTTAATTTTTATTTATTGTCCGATCTACAGAATGAACTTACTGTGTCTAGAAGTCTTGCAGTGGTATGCTTGGGTTTTTAATTTCATTAATTACCAGGGTCCTAAGCAGGTGGTAGTAGCAAGCATCCTTCCTAAAAAAGAATTTATATATTAGATATTATATAGAATTTATATAATAAAATACACTTTACGACTAATAGTGATGACTTGCAATTCTAGCCCTAAGTAAAGATCAGCTAGGGCTTAACTTTATTCCTTCCATAATGCTGCTCCTCTGGTTATTACAGAGTTCTATCCGGTAGCAACCATTAAATCTTATATGCTCACCATAATAGTAGCGAGCTTGCTTTAATTGGTATGTGACACAAGCAATTAATATTAAGTCGCTGTAAGTTAAAACAGGAAATTCCCTAACATTTTAAAGTCTACATTTATATTTCTAAAGTCTGCCTGCCCTAGCTCTATTTAGATTGTTTTCCCTAGCATACTCAGAAAAATCATTATTTGTCTCCATATTTTGATGAACTATTTCAAGTATTTGAGCCGCATCATCCCTGTCCCTTATTTTTGTGTGGAATTTATTAACTATAGCAGAAGCCACAGCAGTCTATCATCAAATGTGTAGAAGCCCTGTTAAAGTAATTTTGATGAAATATTTTAAATTCAGTTTTAAAAATGCCATTCACCACCTCTACTACCCATATCGACACATAGTCACGGCTCTGGATTTATTAGCATATCTTGTCATTAACTGAAATTCACCATCTGCTGGAGACATTTCTGCGACCCTTAGACATCCACATCTATCCTCGATTACAAATCAAAATGCAGATGCGTTGTCACCCGTGAGGACTAAATCATTTTCTCGTTTCCAGTAAAAAGGGTCTCCGGTTCTCTACACTCACCATACAAAACACAGCAGCATTAAGCTACTATTTCACGCTGGTATTCTGTGAGAGGGTGCTCCTTCCCCGGTCGAGCCGACCCATTCATGCTACAACTATACTTCTAATATAACTGCAGCATGGCTCTACCAAGTATAACACACATACATAGTACTTGTCACTATGTATGTTTGTTATCGCAAAATGTAGTTAATCACAAAAGAGACATACTTGCAATGCTGATGGAACTGTTACAACATGGTAAAAAACATTGTGCTTTTATATAATTAGTTAGCAGTACACTGTGTGATGTATGATCTAAGCTTTGTTGTTCTGGGTGCAATACATTACTCACTTCAGATTGCAACGAGGATGGACTAGATGATTCAGATGGTTCCCGTTCTGCAGTTGAACATGATGCTGTTCTATCAGTTCATTGCCAGCAATTATGATATACACGGCATGACAACTGAAATAATGTAAAATACAAAAAATGAAGTCAAAGTGAAAAAATAAAAATAAAATAGATTTATTTCAAACTCAAATATAAATAAAATATTTATCAAGTTAAATGTTACTGCACAAGGACGGATTTAATGCCCTATATTATTTAATAATTAAGGACTGACAGACTACCAGCAGTCCAAAAACAATGAAAAATCAACTGTCTCCTTTCTTGGTAGTTGATAAAACTGGTTAATCTCATAAATAAGCTAGTATGTTTGTCAGATACAGCTAGGGCAGATGTGAAAAAATAAAACAAGTTCTTGAGTTGATATACAATCAGTGTAAAAACATGTATAATTATCAGATATATGGATCACATTTAATAAATTGAAATGTTAAACATGTTAAACACTTACCTCACGTAGCGCAAATAATTCCTCACGTGGAAAATCGAAGACAAACAATGTGTGTGATCTTATTCTCATAAGTGTCAGTGCCACAGCTGATGTATAGATGTTCAAGACGAACTATTGGTGCATTTTGCGAGTGCCACACTACACGTTCACTGTACTCGAAACTTGTACCTAATAAAGAAGCTACAATTATTATATTGATATTATTCAAGTAAACTCAGTTATAAAGCATTTCTTAGAGGAAGACATACCACATCGTGATATGTACCAACTATTTACCTGCTGTGTTCGAACCAATTGTTGAGAGATCAACAATTGCATTTTACTTTTATAACAAAACAATAACATGATAACAACACGTAATTTAATTCTTGTGACATAACAGTGACAGCGGCCTACCTGTCGGATACGATGTTGCCACTTAACGGTCATAAAATCTATGGAATGATATCGATTTTTATTCGATTAATAATATCATAAAAAGAATAATCTTTGACGCGTTTTAAGTTCTGCACGCTTTTTAAAATATAATTTCCTTTATTTATTGAAACTCTATTTCAAATGTATTTTTAAGAACAGTTAGCTTGTGCTGTATTGTTTTGTTATGCTTTAGAGAATTCGTGGTAAATCAGCTGGAAATTAACTTCTTGAATTATCATAACATGATTCCATTTTAAATGTTATGTTAAAAACAGATAAGAATAACAGTTAACTTGTGCAGTAGCGTTTTGTTATACTCTAAAGAATTCTTGGTAAATCAGCTAGTAATTCGCTTGTTTAATTATCATAACTATAAATGTGAAGGTTGTCAATGAATTCAACCGAGCCTATAACAACGGTTGTTTTAGTTTTTAATGGTTGACTGCCGCTTTTGATGACTTGAAATTAATAAAAACCTATTTTGCGCAATAAGTTTTTTCTCTTTGGTAATGAATAAACCACAGAAACCCCTTTAATGTATAATAGTCCTTTTTTTGATACAAGTAGCACATTTTAAGGAACCGCAAAAACAACTTTGTTATTTATACAAACACTATGAAAAACAAAATAATTTGTTGCTGGCGATAATGACAGTGGTATTTTGACTCGATTTAAAATATATGCTTGTTACTACTGAACTCTTCATGGGCCTGCGAGTCCGACTCGCACTGAACCACTTTTTTTCAACATTTAGTTTTATTCTAATAAATAGTTTTTTCGTTTAAGCGGAGCTCTTTTACTTTAGGTTTATTACCTCTTTATCTACAATAATCAATCTGAGTAAGTACAGTGTGTAAATACGATTCTTAAATTGTAAAAATAATAATTGGATTTGAACATCTTAGGTAGGTATTTAGTTTTATTTATTTAGAAAATATTAATCTCGCAATTATTTATTGTAATAATATAATTTATCACACAGCTAACGCCCTCATTAGCAATGTAATGGTGAAAGAATTTTCAAAATCGGTCTAGTAATTTTTGAGATTAGCCAAAAAACGTATTCATTGAAAGTAGCGCCCTCAATAATAAAATTAACCCTATATTAGATATCTAAAATTATACATAACAATCTAGTGGTGAAAGAATTCTTAAAGTTGGTCAAGTACTTTACGAGTTAAGCGAATAAAATATTCTTTGATAGTAGCTCCCTCAATAATAAAATGCATCCTACGTTTTAAGCACCATAGCAAAAAACGATTCAACATAGCCTAATCCGCACACACAGTAAAAACATAACCATCCTTTTTCGTCTGTAGTCGGTAAACATTTGGTTAATAACGGTTGCGTATCGACTGCTTTGGATAAATATCCATTGTCAACGGTTATTTTAAACCTATATCCTAACATCGTAATAATTATCGAAAGATCATATAAGCATTGTAATAATGACACCATAAGTAATCGATTGAAAAGGGGAATCGATTTTTTAATGATTTTTGTGATTGGCAACATTTTTTATTTTATTCACTGACTAATGAATTACGTATTTACCTAATTTTATTTTTATCTTTTCGGTACTTTTAATTTGTGCAAAAATATTCCCATTGTTTTAGGATAAATGAATACCGCGATTAATAACCATAAATAAAGATATATTTTTTTAACAAATGCACATTGTTGGGCGTTCGATGGCCTAATATGGGCATCCCCCTTTGGCGTCAATGTAGATAATTAAGTGTAATAATATAAGTACAAAGGAAAATCTGAAACTAAAAATTTTGGAAAATTGGTGTCAATCAATTACGTTTAACGTGATGAAATTTAGGGTATGTTCCGAAATACAACGCAGTGTACTTCCAATGCAAATGACGTCATCATTTGACACTTTGTTGTACTAGCGTGCCGCCGCCATATTGTGTCGGATATCCGGCCATAATAAAACAATTTTTAATTGTGTGTTTGCCGAATGAAGCATGCCAGAATTTGTTTCTATTTATTCAAATACAAAAAATTATAGAATAATTGATGGTATATCCATTAGGAGGATATAATGATTTTTAGAGCACAAAATGACAAAATAATCGCCAACACCTTTCCAAATGGTGCAAAAGTATGACTTCATATGTCCAATGTTTTGGAACGAATCACCAGTATAGCGTCGATTCATGACGTCATTTGCATTGGACAGTACACTGCGTTGTATTTCGGAACATACCCATAATACAAGCTCAATTTTTGAGGTGAAAACTTCTTTAGCATCGTTGTGATTTGAAACTGGATGAAACGAAAAAGCGACAGTTAAAAAAAAGACAGTTAAAGAGACAGACACATAAATTCATAAGATTAAACGTGGGAGAAAATGAAATAGGAAGCATTATAGATTATAGCTCAATGTTCGCGAGAAAAAAGTCGTAAACGCCGCCGAAACGGCGTCGCTTACGCGTTGTGTTAAATCTTTTTGTAATTAGTGAGTACTTTAATAAGGTATATCGAAAAGAGTAATATAATATATGTGTCTAATATATATATATATATATATATATATATATATATATATATATATATATATATATATTAAAAGGATTGTTACATTTATTTAGTATAAAATTGCATTTTCTTATATTTTATGCCGAACTTGTGGTTTAAATTATAATATTAAATAAATTATTTAAAGTATTTGTATTTTATATTTCATTTCATTCGAAGGTTTCACTTCTGTCGCGTGTGAGCTGCACGCATGTTTTTTTTGGTTATTCTTTACTTTGTACACTCCTATAGTAATGATTTAAGGAACTGCTATAGAACTTGGCAACCGTTCTAGTCTCAAGTCTTATCAGCGGAGCCGACAACCCCGATCGTAGTTTATACCGAACTTCCCATCCCACTCGATAACCCGCCCGCGACCAAAGAACTCTAAAAACTAAGTGACCTTTAAGTTTCGCAATCCGTACGGTTAATTATTAGTATATGATTTTAAATGTTTACAATTAGTTTATTCAAGAGTTCAAGACGAAGGTTATAATTAACTAAATCACCAAATAATTTCCTACCTATCTAATATCCAAGATTAATAATGGGTTGCATTTAATTTACACTTAATCGCGCTCGTAAGCGGTAAGCACTGTCAAATCGTAAGTAGCTATTTTCCTCCAGGACACGATGTTAGTTTTAACCGGGGAATCTAACCTAATTTAAATATATGTTTGTAAAGTATTCATATTAAAAACTTACCAATCATTAATTTTTAATAGCATGTATATGTTTATTCATGTCATTATATTACTTAAAACTAATATTGCACAAAAAAACTTATAAACTCTACTTTAAAACAAACAAATTATTTCTCATATTTACGCATTTACACATTGAGTAAAACTATATAAAATTACGATAAATTAATGATTTATTTGTGTTGATTGTCCTTGCAGATTTCTATTATTTCGTTATTTTTTGGAAGCTATTTCAAACCATAGCTTATATTTCCGCGAATACTACACATTAAAAACAAAGTAATTTCTATATTTAACGATTTCATTGCGTTAATTAGCAAATTTTTTAATTACTATTATATTAGTTTATTCTCAAAACCATCATCGTTATCAAAATCTCGGGTGTTATTAAAATTGTATAATATTGTAAATAGTTAGTTAATAATGTACGATAGAAAGATAAATTATGTACATAAAATGAACTTTTAAGTACGCCTGATTACCGTTATCATTACCATTAACAGCCCACTAAAGTCCACTGCTGAACATAGGCCTCACCAATAGATTGTCTCATAGGAGGGATATTTGCCACAGCTGCCACACTTGGCACGCAGATTGGCAACTGCAGTTTTTATTTTGTTATTTAGAAGACGCTGCTGCCCATCTCCTAATCTGTCTCCCTCCGTCGCCTCCTACTCCACCCCCGGGAAGATACGGAGTGGATATTCTTACACCGCTATTACACGGTCTACAAGCACGCCTAATTAGCTCAGCAAATGCTGGAGAAAGTAGGTTCATTTCGGAAACTAAATTATTTTAAACATCTTAACAGTTTTTATTACAAAACGGAAATAGTTACGATGAAAACCGTTCAATGACTCGATACTGATAAGTTGCCGTTACATGGAAAATAGACAGTCATGAAATGTAGATCGATAACATAACGTTATCCGTTGTACTTGGCACCAGTTTTTAAAGCTACATTAGAAACAAATATTACATCGGACTAGATGAAAAAAACAAATCGTATATATTTTTCATTACAGTAGAGCCTCGATAATCCGAACGCCTCTATAATCCCAAAGACTCTATAATCCGAACGACCCTATCCATCCAGAATATTAGTGATATACGAGAAAACACTCCTGTTACAAATTTTTAGTCAGCATGAACTAAATTCAGAATGCTTATTATCTGAAATCCTTAAAAAGACACCATGAAAGATGCAATTTTTTTTTCATTCTATTTTCCAATGCTGGCATCAAGTGTCCTTAAATCTGATCAAAAAATCTTCGAAGCCTCTATGACTTCTTCTTCCTCTGAAACTTCTGGCTAAGATCTGGTTTAACCCTGAAAGTAATCTTCCATTGAACATTTTTCGTACGCCTTTCAGAAGAGGAAATTAACAAGTACTTATCAAACATTGCTTGTCAGGAGCCATTAACTGATGAAGCTCGCGCTTTTTCTGCATTAAATTAATGCTTGGAACCGGCGTATCAAGTAGATATTTCAATTTCAGAAATAATGTTATTGCGTAAATTGAGGGATAAAGCATTTTCTTTTTCATTAAACACCACTCATCAAAGTACTATACAATACCTATTTAATAAATACTTTGTCATAAACTTTAAAAAATTGTTTCATTTCAAAAAACACCCTATAAAATGTCTAAATAATATAATTCGAACGCATCCGAATCTGAACAGGGTGTAAACTTTGGGTGTTCAAATTATCGAGGCCTTAAGCCAGGGCTTTACTTCTAATACAACAAAAACTCCACTAAATATAGTGTAATTAATGTAAGTGACGTATATGTATTGAATACTCACATTAATAATTTCCTTATTACTAGCTGCGGCGTAATGGAAAACGCTGTTCCCCTCCAGATCAATTGCGTTTAGAGAGCAGTTCAAAGAAAGGAGAGTCTGCACCATCCGAACGTTGCCTGTTTTCACTGATACCTAGTCACATGCAAATTTATTAATAGAAAGAAAAATGTTAGTTAACACAAACTTATGATTTCGACTGTGCCGTTGGTCTTGTGGTTGTAGTAGTGCGACTGTTGATCATGAGGTCCTGGGTTCGTATCCCGGGTCGGGCCAAAAAATTAATTATTGACTTTTTCCGTCAAGAAATTCTCAGTAGTTGCCCGGAGTCAGAAAGTTGGCGGTGTCTCACCCCCGTGCCTCGGAAAGCACGTAAAGCCGTTGGTCCTGCGCCTGATCTCTCTCCGGTCGTGTCGGTTTACCGTCCCATCGGATTATGAGAGCGAGGGAATAGAGAGTGCACCTGTGCTTGCGCATACACTTGGGCACAATAATCCTGTCTTGCGCCGATGGCTAGTCTCCGTTGAGGCTGGCCGCCGTGGCCGAAATTCGGTCTGGAGGACATTATTATTATTATGATTTCGTTACTTTTTTCTTCACCAATTTTATTTAATAGAATAAGCGAGCACATAGTCCACCCGATATGACAAAGCTAGGGCGCTCATTACTAGTAACAAAGATCTTCGGTTTTCTACACTCGTCATACGAAAAAATGCAGCATTAAGCTGCTATTGCAATCATAATATAACTATAGGTTCTACCTCATATTGGTCTGGATGTCCGGAAATCGTTAAAATAGATTAGGTATTCTAACAATTTAAGATTATGATAGACTACCGCGCAGGCTTCGGCTGGATAGGATCTATTAATGTGACGTTATTTAGATTTAAGATAAGCAGACTATTCATTTTATCAAATTCGGTTCTATTTAAAAAAATATATATTTTTCGTATAAAATTTAACCTAGATGTCTCCGGTATTGCTTCAGCCATTTCAAAGAATGTTCAGCTATTTCGAAGATTAGCTCGGACAAACAAACCGACAAACAAATATTCTAAAAATCATTATTTAAGCAAAGAAGCCAGTTATTTTAATATAACAGACAGACACTTCTAATATTATTTATATATTAAATGATAGATATGAATGGATTGTTCAATATCACTAATACGTGTCAAGGTTGGTATTTTTTTCTCATTTATTAGACCGCAGAAACCGACATCTTCCGTTTTAGGAAACAACGGATAGTTGATTGCGGTACAAGACATTTACACCTTTTGAGCGCTGTCCATTGCCAATCAGGGTATTTTTCATTCAATCATTTCTAATATATGTTTACAAACATTATATCTACTTCTCATTATTAGTCTTTATTTCTCATCATCATCATACAATACAATATACAATACAGTAACAATTACGATCATCAACATCATCAACCTTATTTACACCCCTCACTGGGTAAGCACAGGCTGGCAATGTTTATGTTACTTGTTTATTATGCAAGTTTGATAGGACGGAACAGTGCTACAAGAAATATTATTGACGCACCATTAATGGAGTGGCTCCAGTCGCTGGATCTGGGTCATCAAAATGCCTTTGGACATCGGGTTCATTGAACAATTCATAGAGGCCGAAGTGAGCTACCAAATGCGCAATCGTCCATGATCGATGTTCCGATAACGTGTCGCATAACTTCTGTAAGGACTGAACTGAACACTAAAAGAAAAACGACTATTAGTTATAATAAATTCCTATAATTCCGATTTTCATTAATACTTAAATTAAAATAAAATACAATTCATACACTTTTTTGTTAAAATGAACTTAAATTCATTAACAGTTCATTAAATTAAGGGCATGTAAAAACGAGTTCAGCCTATGTTTGCCCATTAGCATAACCTTAAATGTTGATAAGAATCCCAAATATTTTTATCATCATTACAGACCTTCACAATTCCACCGCTAAACATAGGCCTCCCTCAAGGAATGCCACAAAGCACGGTCATGACTCCTGAGCCACCTGTATCTATCTATTAAGTGGGGAGGGTCGCCCTACACTTCACCTACCGGTACGAGGCTGCCACTCGAGAACTTTCTTTTCCCATTGGTTGTCGGTTCTTCGAGTTATATGGACGGTCCATTGCCACTTCAGCTTACTCATCCGATGGACTATATGGGTCACTCTGGATCTACTGCGGGTATCCTCATTTCTAAGTTTATCACGCAGAGAAACCCCGAGCTTAGCCCTCTTCATAGCTCGCTGAGCGACCTTGAGTGTCCTCATACGGCCAACAGTGAAGGACCACGTCTCAGTTCCATAAGTCATTACTGGCAACTCGCACTGGTTGTACAGTCTTGTTTTCAGGGTTTGAGATACCTATAGCTAACAAGAAGATGTGTCGTAATTTCCCGAACGCTGCCCAGCCGAGTTGAATCCGTCGATTGACCTCTCGGTCGAAGTTGGACTTACCTAGTCGGACTATTTGTCCCAGGTAAACGTACTCGTCAACAACTTCGAGCCTGGTGCTCCGAACAACTACCGGCATAGGTGTGACATGGACTTTACACATGATCTTTGTTTTGTCCCTGTTCATCTTAAGACCTATTCGTTGGGAGTACTAGAGGTGAGTACTCGCCATTGATGTTAATACGTCTTCCAATGCAGCGGTGACGAGTTTCGGGGATATAACATCACCCCGTCTTGCACCTCTCTGCAGTTGGATAGTTTTCGTACTCTGGATCTGTTCTCGGACAGCCATCGTAGCCCTACTGTACAAACACTTCAGCACTTCGATATACCGACAGTCAACTTGGCACCGCTGAAGGGACTGTAGCACCGCCTAAATTTCGACGGAATCAAAGGCTTTCTCATAGTCCACATACGCCAGGTAAAGTGGCAGATTGTACTCTTTGGTCTTCTGTACAATTTGCCGAAAGCTATGTAAGTGGTCTATGGTACTAAAGCCTTTCAGAAACCGGCTTGTTCAACAGTCTGGAAGTCGTCGAGTCTGCAAGCGAGACGATTCGTAATGACTCTCGAAAGCAGCACTTAGACGCGGCTCTGAAGGAAAATCAGTCTGTCGTTCTTCAAGAGAGCCTTGTCACCTTTCTTGAAGAACAAGACCACCGCTTTTCTGCTCCACGCCTCCGGAGTAGTACCACAATGGAGGACAGAATTAAAGAGCTGCTGAAGGACTTCAAGTACCGGTTTTTTACCCGCTTTCAGCAGCTCTGCTGTAATTCCATCCTCGCCCGAGGACTTGTTGTTTTTAAGGAGCTGGAGAGCCATTCTAATCTCGCTCAGACTGACGTCCGGGATATGACCAGAAATAGTGTCGGATAAGACTTTCTCTTGGATCGTTACTCACACCTGCGTGTGGCTCCAACGATGATGTATACAGCTGCCCATAGAACCTCTCAGTCTCACTCAAAATCTCAGCTGTCCCGGAAACGATGCTGCCACACTCGGTCTTCAGCTTCAACAGTTGGCTCTCTCTGGCAGACAAGACTCTGGCAAAGACTTTGGAGCCCAGGTTCCGCCCAATCGCTTCTTCAATACGAGCTGCATTGAAATTGCGTTAGTCCCGTCGCATGTATTTGGAAATCTATCTGTTCAGTTACCTGTATACTGTCAAATCTGCTGAAGACTGCAGCTTCATTTCCCGTCTAGCAGCCATGAGATTAAGAGTGTGATCAGAGAGTCTTTGTGTTCTTCTGCGGCGGGTCTTGTAGAACTTATCTCCGACCGCATGGACAGTTTCCACGAGCTTGTGATTCATATCGTTCACTGTATGGCAGTCTTCCATTTACTGGCACATATCATTGAACAGTTTGCTTCTGGTCGTCATAATGAAGTCAATCTAATTTTTTGTCGAACCGTCGGGTACGGAACCGTCGTGCGTAAACCTGTATGACCTTCAGCGAATACAGTTTGATGATTTCGAGTATCACGTACGCAACCTTCGTCGACACACTCTCAATCTCTACGACGTTGTTGACGAGAGACTTGTGGACGTTAAATCCGACACCTTCTTGGGACAGATGGTCACCCTCCCGGTGATAGAACAAGTTGCCGGATTCCAGGATTACCGTGTCCTCCCCCTCTTCTCGGACCTCGCATAATTCTACAATATACCAGCGCAACTTGTCTACCTTTTCTTCCAGCTTCAGGATCTTCTCGTCATTCCTCGTGTGTGCGTTATGTTGCAAGGTCGAGTCGACTTAGGTGGCAACCGAACCTCCACCGGCGATTCTTAGTACCATGATCGCCACCGTAACCAGGAATAGCGGGGCCGCGGGGGACTGGGAGCCGTTTGTTTGTGTCGTTGCTCATACTCATATTTTTATACAATTAATAAATACAATTTAAAAAACACATTTGTTGTACATATATTGTGTAAAACTACCTATGGTAACACAGTCACTAAATAAAAGTATAATTAAATGTTTTCATTTATGATTTGACTTGCTAAAACATCTACAATTTCAAAGTTAACACCGACTTTGGGTTCCTTGGATGCCTGCATGGGCCACTCATTTAAGTAAAGAACATTAATAAAGCATTGAACATTTACTTAAGATTTACTAATTATATTTGAATTTTAAATACATTTACATTATTTTTTTATTAATTGCATAAAGTAATTAAAAAATCTTTTACTTTGAGATTTAACCCTGTGTGACTGTGAACTATGCTTTATGCCTTCCAGATTTGTGTAATTATTACTTATTTCCAAAGCCATTCTCGTGTTATTAGTGAGGATACGAAACTAATAATAAATAATATCCCTCCAATCAATAAAGCAGCATAAAGTATCAGCAGACAACTAGCTTTGGTCATCTTACTAGTGCTTATTTTGGTAATAGGAAAAAAAATACTATCTGTAAAAATTACTTGCAATCTATATTGAATAAAAAATTATTCTATTGCTATCATAGTAGTTATTTTGTCTTCCATAAAAATTATTTTATTAGAAGCAAATAAAGTGATGTTGCAGAAAGACTTATTTTGGTGATATATTGATTGCATTTACTTTTAATGCCATTTACATACCATAAATATATTATAACTCAGTTGTTAACAAAAAATGATTATTCAACTAAATTCTTACATCAGATGTGGGATAATATTCGTTATCCGTCATATCTAAGTATGTAATATGATCGTCACACCTTTGAACATGGTATATCCCATAGTATTTACTATCGAACAACTGTTAAAATGCACTAGTTTCTAGATTTAAAACTCTTGAATCATGAAACATTTGTTTCACTTATTTTTAAGAATATATCACAAATAAATTGTGACCTGTTTATGTAGATAGGTCATTACATAAAAGCAAATTATGTATCTAATACATAGTTTTTCATTTAAAATGTAGGTAATAAAATATTTCTCTAGCTTTATTCCAATATTAATGTAATTCAACTATGTAATAAGACACTACTTAAAAATATTTTAAATGATACTAACCTCTTTAGTGATTTTTATAAAAAGTGGAATTTTTTCTTTGAAAACTATGAACTTATCTTCTGCACTTTCTTGATTTTCTGATCGGAATAAACTGTAATATAACATGAATTATATTGTAAAAATTAAATATTGTTGATGACTGATACAATATTTGAAAATAAATAGTATTCTCTGACCTGAACATTTGATGTAGGCTTTCAGTAAAAGGTTTATGTAGAACAATTTCATAAAGTTTATCTTTAGGGTTCTTGGTATCAGGGGGAATTTTTGGTCCATAAAGTAACATTGAATCTTCCCTGTAATGTATCGGCCTAGAAATATAGTTGTCTGATCGCACTTCTAAGACTTTAGTCGGCTGCTCCTCAATACCCAGAAGTCCTCGAAAGACTTGAAAATTTTGTTTAATATATTATTTCGTTTAATTAAAATACACTTATAATAAAATAAATATAAGAGAGCAGCTTAATAAGCTTTTTTTAGAAAATGAACAGACTTAAAATGAACTAATAAGAAAAAATTGTATTTATTAAACTAGAACTTTCCCTGGGTAAACTAAAGACATCCGGTACAAGCGTACGGTGTTGGGAGGGGGAGGGAGTCATGGGAAGCCCCGCCTACCCTTCCCCTGTTGCGGAAATGTATAGTTTATAAGAAATATTTTTTTTGTAAATTTATAACCTCACTTTTTATACCCTTCCCCTGTTGCGAAAATGTATAGTTTATGAGTAATAATTTTGTTTGTAAAATCATAACCTCACTTTTTTATACAGGAATATTACATATACAGGATTTTATATTATTATATATACAGGAATGACAGGCCTGATGGTCTAGTAGTTAGTGACCCTGACTGCTATGCCGGAGGTCGTGGGTTCGATTCCCACCCAGGACAAAAGTTTGTGTGATGAGCACGATCATTTGTTCTGTGTCTGGGTGTAATTTATCTATAATATTTATGTATTTAGAAATATATAAGTATGTTTATCAGTTGTCTAGTACCCATAACACAAGCTCTGCTTAGCTTGGGACTAGATGGCGTTGTGTGATAATTGTGGATTATTATTATTATTATTATGGGTATCTGTATAGTTTTCTCATCTGGTTGGTTTCTATAAATATATAATTATGTATTTATAGAAACCAACTGTAAATGTGACTTTATTTTGTTCATTAACAAATTAAAAGTTTTACATGCGTGGTGACAAGACGAACTCTGCGTGAGCTATGTATAACATTAGAGAGAGGGGACGAAAGATGACGTGATGCCACTGCGCCGGATCGCGATGACGTCGACCAATCACAGCCTCTCCATCTTGACGTGATACTTTAATGCGCGTACAATTATAAATTAAAATGAAAAGATAAATATACATAAATATCAATAAAATAAAATAAATACAAAAAATACACAAATAAATAAAGATCCAACCAGATGGAAGCCCTCGGCAGAGGAGACCAAACGGCCGATGGTTAGGAGGAAAGGGAAAGAAACCGACGGACGATGCGGGCGGTATCAAGGACCACTGCCTTCTGCATTCGAGCCCGGAGCGGTCCGTCACGGAGTCCCAGTCGCCTCAGATGACCCGAGAGGCTGACTGGGATTAGCCCATTCGCAGAGACGACTACAGGAATAATTTCGGTCGGCCGACCACCCCACATGTCGGTCACCTCGTGAGCCAGGTCCAGATATTTTGTTCGTTTATCTGTTTCGGCTTTCACGAGGTTCTCGTCATACGGAATGGTAATGTCGACCAAAAATATCCTCGACTGTGCCCGGTCCATCAGCACAATATCAGGCTTATTCGCAAGAATAGTCCTGTCTGTGATGATGGCCCGCTCCCAGTAGAGCCTGGCGCGGTCATTTTCGAGCACGGCTTCCGGCAAGTACTTGTAATACGGCTTGTAAAACGGCCACGAGACCGTATTTCAGAGCGAGCTCCTGGTGTAGAATTCTGGCTACTAGGTTGTGCCTGTGTAAGTACTCAGAGTTAGAAAGCGCCGAACAACCGGAGATGACATGCCTAAGTGACTCCCCGGGATGGCGACAAGCTCGACAGGCGTCGTCCTTTAGGATGTTTCTCCGATAGTTGTTGGTCTCAATAACCTGATCCTGTATTGCACAGACAAAACCCTCGGTTTCTCCGAAGAGGTCACCGAAACGTAGCCAGTTGAGGGAAGCGGCTGTATCTACGTGGTACCTCCCGTGGAGCCCCTTCTCCTTCCATACGGTCTCTCGGTCGGAAATGCTAAGCACTGCTGGGTCCTGCCATTGCTCGTTGGCTAAGGATAGAGGGGTAAGCCCTTTATCACTAGAAATAACGTCGTTATAGAATGGATCATCCGATCTCGCCAAGAAGTATTGACGGAGACTGCACACTTTGCGATTATGCGTGGTGAGCGCGCTCAGAAAGCCACGCCCACCATGCTTTCGCGGCAAGTACAGCCTCATTACCGACGATCTCGGATGATGCATCCTATGGGACGTCATGGTAGTGCGGACTTTTCTATCCAGGGCGTTAAGCTCAGTCTGAGTTCATCTGAGTATGCCAAAGGTGAAAAATGAGGACAGGCATGACCCAGCGTGTGACTTATTCACACCAGACAAAAGACTGTTAAGCACTTTGGTCAAGCGTGCATAAAACACGTCGCAAACTGACTGTTTCATACCAGCCTCATCGATACCGATGTTCTGTGACATACCCAGGTATCGGTATGTTTCAGCCTCGGAAAGGATCCTTAAGTTGACGGGCATAGACAAGTCTATCCCTCAGAGTTAGCAACCCTTCCCCTTTCAACATGGAGGACCGCACACTTATCCGTCCCCAGCTCCATTCCAATGGAACTGCTAAATACACAAGTGATGTTTAGCAGTTCCATAAGATGGGAGCGACTGGAGGCGAATAACTTGAGGTCATCCATATAGTAAAGGTAGGTCACTTTTGTCCCTCCTTTCCGTAGCTGAAATCCCCTCCAGGAGCCCTCCAGTAAGGTACTGAGAGGGTTCAGAGAGAGGCAGAACCAGATTGGACTCAGACAATCGCCCTGGAAGATACCCCTTCTTGACCTTATGTGCAATTATTATTATTGTGGGGTATCAATATAGTTTTCTCATCTGGTTGGGTTCTATTGCTTCAATATAATAATAATAATAATTATTATTATTATTATTATTATTATAATTATTATTATTATTATTGACGCAAAGTTACTTCTGCAACGTATTCGGCACTGCGGGAAGTGCAGCCCCTTCGCCCTTGCGTAGCAAATAACAGGCACCCATGCTCACCTTCGCATGCTACGGCCTGCAATTAGCTACAGAGGGTGGCGGCTGATCTCCCTCCATGCCTATGGCTTTACAAAAACACTCTAGTTTAGTTTAGTTTACCATGGGCTGTTTTCCGCAACTCCACGTCTAAACGCGTATTTTGCGTGTGGGCAGGAATAATGTGGTTATTCGAGCCATGATATTTCCCCGAAGAAGTTCAACAGTCCTTAGATGTTGCAAGCAACTTCGGGGGCGTGCCGAGATGTTTAGCTCTGTATGAAGCGACTTCTGGACATGTCAGCAACACGTGAGCCGCCGTTTCTTCCTCTCCCATGCATGCCCTGCACAGGAGGCTATCAGTAACACCTATGGTAAACAAATGTTTGTTAAAAGAGCCATGTCCTGTGATGTGTTGTTACTATCCTGATCTGTGGCTTATTCAGTCTCATTAGAACCTTGGTAAGACAACTGTTTATTTCAGGCAGGGCCTCCCTAGCTTGTCTAGAGTCTACAAAATTTTTCCAAAGCTGAGCATGCAAATTATTGAAGTGGTATTATAGGTTCCGGCCCTATAGTAGCCAGAGCTGATCCCCTTCTGGCAAGTTCATCTGCTGCATCATTGCCTCTAGATCCACTGTGTCCCTTGATCCATTGCAGTCACATTGTTGTGCTTACATACCTCATTTAATCGTTGATGGCATTCATGTATCAGTCCCGAGTTCTCCACAATGCAACTCAGAGCTTGTAGTACCGCCATACTGCCGGTCAGTATTCTGATGGAGAAGTCTTTCACCTTCCTAGCATCTATTGCTATGTGCGCTTGGATGACACCCATGCATTCAGCCTGGAAGACTGTGTTATGGGTACCCAGCGGTGTGCATATGTGGATATTAAGGTCTTCAGAGAAAGCCCCAGACCCCAAACCTTCATTTGTGAAAACTTTGAGCTCTTTAGGTCCCAATCCTTCCCGCTGGTCAGTGTCCTTTAATTGTATCTTGTACTTCTTATATAATAAAAATTGTTTTTGGATCCTATCATACTAGGCTTGTAAGATAGGAATTTTTGAGTAAATTCTGTCAATTATACCTGTATGGGGGACTCTACTCTTACTTAAAAGATTTAGGGTCTTGAGTCTAATGGCAGCTAAAGTTGCTTCTTGTTTTATATGTAGATGAAGCGGTGTTAGCTGCAGTATAGCCTCTAAAGCTGCTGTTGGTGTAGTTCTAATGCAGCTCGTGGAAGCCATACAAGCCAATCTCTGGTAACGCTGAAGCTTTCGTATAGTGGTGGCTTCGTTAGTTTTGGTCCACCATACCAGAGAGCCATATGTGATCATGGGCCGAATTACAGTTTTGTATAGCCACACTATAATTTTTGGTGTCAAACCCCATCCTTTGCCAATCATGTTTCTGCATTGCCAGAAAGTTAAACTAGCTTTGTTGATTTTGTTGTCTATGTGTTTATTCCAGTTAAGTTTATTGTCCAAGGTAAGACCTAAGTAATTTACCTCGGAGGACAGCTGGAGTTTTGTGCTGAAAAGACTTGGGAGATGATAGTTATTCAGTATTCGTTTTTGTGTAAACATTAATAGAACTGTTTTCTTTGGATTAACAGTTAGGTCATATTCTCTGCACCATCTCTACACAATATGGTGAGCCGCTTGGGAAAAACACTCTAGGGAAAAGACAGACCAGACTATGTGAGGTCAGGGTGTGCTAATTCGGTTTTTGAACTAATTCGACCAATCTTATCTATAAAATCTTGTTGCCCTAAACTCTGTTATGATAGTGGTAAATGAAATAATATGTGAAATTTTTGTTTTCTAAAAAACCTCTTGACTGCTCTACACTGCAACTCAATTTGTTGTATATAAGTCCTGTCTCATGCCACAAATGGATTGTCTGGGTCCGAGTGATTAACTTTTTTATGAGTGTATCTGTGTCAAAAAAACAAATTGACATATTTGCATTTCGTTATATGCGGTTTTTAGTAAAATTTATTTTTATTGTAATTAATTCAAAAGGCATTTCCGAAATCCAAAAACAGTGTAAATGGTTTCGAGCGTAACCCTGGCAATCCTCCAAAATTGAAAACAAAATTAAAAAATGAAGTACCTTTCATCTAACTCATACGAGAACAAATTGACATATTTGCTTTTTGTTATTACACAATTTTTAGTGAGATTTGTTTTTATCGTAATTAATTCAAAACGCATTTCCGACATCTAAAAAGATGTGTAATAGGTTCAAGCTTAACCCTAACAAGCCTCCTAGACTAAAAACATTATGAAAATCAAGTACCGGATGTCTATAGCCAACCCCTTTCCCTTAAGTACAAAATCACCCTATTGAAATAATCTTAAAAATAAGACAAGCCATTTCTGAAAAAATCATGCATTAGTGATGGAGTCAAACATATGGAGATTCCTTTTTTTAAGGGTTTTGAATATAGTTCCTATATGAAAATAATTTAAGTTATATAAGCACAAGCCCCTTTCAATCTTGACAGGGTTATGGAGCACTTAGTCCACCACAATGCTTCATTGTTAGTTAGCGAACTTCACATGGTCTCGAAATATTACGATGTTTTCCTTCACTGCCTAGTACATGGTTAATAGGAACTTAAAATTTATATTAACATTTTTATTGGTGTAGACAGGGATCGAACACAGGAACCGTAAATTTACGGAGTGCTTAGCCCCTGAGCTACCACTGCTCTTAATAAATTAATTTATTACTTACATGAATTAAACATTTTTGCAATTATATGTCTCAACTATAACTAATCAAAAAAAACTATTCGAGCATCTAATTCACAATAAAAAACCTTCGATTAATAACATCAGTTCCTGATTACCACTACGTTTCAACACCACTACACCCAGCTACACCATCGAAAATAATGTTTATCATAATACTCTTTATTAATTAAAAACGTCAAAATTGATTCATCTAAAAATCTATTATTAATAGTAAAATAATCGATCAAATTTCAGATCGATTTAAAACACTACATCGATTCGAAGAATCGTACAAAAACATCTGTAATCGGACTGATTCAAGAACTAGCGATATTTCAAATGATTCAAGAATCAAGAAATATGTACTTTTACATAGTTGAAAGTTGAAACATCTGTTCCTTGTGACATGTGTTTCTTTTTGCTACTGACGAAAAAAGTCGTCTAGATCTCAAGCGATTAGTTAAACTGGAAAATGTAATTTATTGTTAAATTATCGTTTAAATTTAATTAAATTTATAAACTTAAAATCTATTTAATTTAGAGACTGAGTCACAGTAGTCGCAAGCGCAACTACTTAGCAAGAGGACCTGGGTTCGATCCTCGGGTTGTTCAAAAGTGTTATTAGGGTTTTCTAACTTTAAATTCTCAGTAGTAGCACGGAGTCTAGATTTGTGCTCGCTGTATGGCAATAGGCTCACCCCCTATTACATGGGTACGTATAACATAACTGGTTAAGAGGGGGAGTACTACACACCTCTGCCTACTCCTTCGGGGAAATATAGGTGTGATGTTATGTTTATTAATTTAACGACAATGCTATCCAATTACTCGTATTTAAAGTAAATTACCATCGATAATGTTCTGTATCTATTTCTGTGATCTAAAATACAGATAAATATTTATCTAGTTCAGACAAAGATGTTTCAACATTATTTGTGAACTAAGTATAGGTCATAGAATAGTTATTTATAAATGTGATTATTATGCAAGTTGTGAAAATAAAGTATTATTATTATATTAGACATATTTAAAAATGACGTGATTAATCGATCCTTTAATACTCAATTTATTAGAGATCGATTTTTGTAAAGTTAGTCGACATTGTGACCTACCTTGCTATTTCGAGAAGCTATTCTGACCAGCGCTGCCAACATGTGGTGAATTCCCCAAACTGCGGGGAATCTCAAGTTGATGGGGATTTTTTGGGAATTCTTATTATGGGGGAAAATGCGGGGATTTTAAAAATTGGTAGCCCGGGCCAAGTCGGAACCCGTTTTAAGAAACCTATATACTTATCTTAATATTTTTGTTTACATTACATTTAATTTCCGGATTTATTTCGGTAACTTTTGTGTATCATTTAATGCTTTAACATTTCTTTTTTTTTAATTTTAGAGCAGAGAACTGCATTATACAAATGCAGATACTGTGGTACTTTTTAATGGCAACAAGGGAATGAGTTAAAAACACTCCTTGTAATAAAATGGTAGTTACAAAAATATAGAGAAGTTGTGAAAAAAAGTGAAATAATCTGCCAACACGGTCCGCGAACTAACCGTTGCCTTCGTTGATATTCGTTGTTTCTTGTTCTTTCGACGATACCATATCGTTGGTCGGAAACAGTAACCTTCAATCACCCAGAATAGTAATTTTAAAATCTTCAAAATTATAAGTTCTGAGTAATTGAGAGTTAGAGTTTTTGAAAATACTCAAATGTAAGTTTTCTTCATTTAGAGATCATTAAGTGTGAATAATATGCAGATTATGGTCAAGTTCATCGTGTGTTGCTAAGATTTAGATGTCATTTATAGTTTTTGAGTTATCCGTATTAGTGTGAAAAAATAGACCATTAATAAAGTGAAAATTTCCAGAAAAACTAAGCACTAATTAGAGTATTTCTGAATGAACCGGTTTATTATATACTTAATAATAATATATACTTAATTGTTTTCGTTATGCTTATCAGGTCAATTTGACTGTTTGCAACCTCCAAACTTGGGTAATAGTCGCGGTACGCGGTAACTTGGGTATACTCTTGGAATCACATTTGAGTCGCACAAACAGGTACTCATTTCATAAATATAGTTTTAACTTTGCTGCACCCCTACCTCTAGGTTCGTTGCGCACATTTAACACTTCATCGCTGCACTCGAATCACAGGTGTCGATTTTTTGACATCGTTCTATACTACAAGATCGCCGTCATTATTAACACTAAAGTTTTTACGAAACCGCGTTACTAGTGCTTTTAAATCTAGAATTTCACTGAAGTTTAATTAGTATACTTCGTGTGAAGTTCCAGTCTTCTTGGCTCATTGTAACACTAATTATCTTTGTGGTGGCACGCAAATGGATCCATTTTTCAGTATTATTATTTTCTCCCGTTTATACATTTAACCTTTTTTTATAGAAAAGGAGGGAATCGTTTCCACATTGTGTCCGCAGAACAGCTTGCATATCAGGACAACAAATTATCTCGTTAGCATCATTTCCGCATACTCGTATTTCTATATCTGCTTTCTTTTCCACAATAGGAATGCGATTCTTTTTTCTGATAAGTATTTATATGGCAACATCTTTGTCAACCTGTGCTAGATATTTACTGGTATTACCATGATGTCCTCTACAATCTTCAGTAATTACCTAGTTACTTACAAAAAAGGATGTCTTGTCACGGAGTACTTTTATACTCTCCTTTCTACCCGGTTCGGTCTAATAATATTTTTGGTGCTCGAAAACATCATGCGCGGGAGTCTCTTTACGAATAGCATTTAATTTTGTCTATTGAAACAAATTCTACCACACAACCACAACTTAGTAAGCAAAAAGAGAGAAACGTTATATCTTTAAGCAATCGTAGGCTCTATTTGATCAGTATTATTCTTTTCTTTAAATTATTGGAAAAACCATTCATACACAAAACTACTTACTACCGAAGTTTAGCTTAGGATAAGTTAAACTTAGGTAGTATGTAGGTGCCTAAAAGTAGGTAAAAATGTACTTGGTCCGATAAGCAAAAAAATTCATGCTAGTATTATAAGCTACCGTAAGCTTCTTTCTTGGTCACCATTCCCCTTTTTGTTAAATTATTTTAAAAAGCTCTCACACAAACACCAGAAGCTAGTTTATAAACTAAATAGGTATTTAAATTAAACTTACAGTTAAACCGATCATGATCACTCTCTAAACTATTCGTTAATGCTAATTTAATCAGATAGAGTGGGCGGCTCATAATTTTCCATGTGGAATTCTGAGGAGGATCTGTAAAAAATAGGTACAACTACTACCACGCGATCACTAGGTTAAAGTGATGGTGAAAGAAAAGAAAAACTTTATGTATTATAGAAAATCAAATCATAGCTACGACGACGATAACTCAATATATTTGAAGTGAAAGTGATTAAATGAATTTGATTTTAATCTAGTGCCGTCTTTAATTTATACAACTTTATCTCTAGAAATGTGCAGTAAGCAATAAAAAACTGATAAATTTTGTGTTTTGAGTTATCTATTTCTAATTTATTCTGGTATCAATCTAGGTAAAACTGTAAACGATTACAAACTTTAAAGAGTTGATATCGATATGTCTAATGAATCGAATATTATAGGTACCGATTTTTCAGTTGGAATGCCTAGTCCAATGATTGTGACAGCTGTCGAAGTGTATTAGCGTAGACCATGAAGGTTAGAGAATAGGATTCTCTGTCTACGTTAGAGAACTTCTCTAACCTTCTTTTCATGAAGGTTAGATTACAGGAGAACGATCTAAAGCATAGCTCGCCTGTCCTTGAAAATTGTAGAATACGTAGCAGCGCCGACGTCGGTGAGTAGTGACTGCGAAGTTAGCTGTTTATGAGTACAAGTAGGTGAAGTTAGTTGAATATTGTACAAATTTTCATTTCATTTTTTCGTAAAAAATTTTCATGCTCCGTAATTTTGTAATTTTTGACAAAAAGGAACATAAAAAAATGGAGAAATATTTTTTTTGTGCATTGATCTACAAGTGGTTGCGCATGTGATCGGAAAAATAGACTGAAAACGATTTTTATTGACTGCACTTAGTGATCGCAGCGCTTCACTGATGGTGTCCATATTTCTGGGACACTATTTTCTACGGCGATCGTCTCCTGTTCTCTAACATTCATGCTTCTTCTAGAGAAGTTCTCTAACCTTCATTTCTCTGTCTACGTGTATTATATTTGGTCACAGAATAAATAATAATACTACTTACGAAGTATAATCACGGAGTACTTTTATATATTGTTACGAGCTTGAAGTCCGTGACAATAAAATTGCCGATAAAATTACCTAAATTAACACTTTAATTTACTTTCCACGAATTAAAACTTAAAACACTAATAATTAAACACACTAATTCACTTTATTCCGCTCCGAAGCTTCGCTTGTCTCGCCAAATCCAATACTGCCCCGATCGCATCTTGCAGCACCTATTTATATAAATTAGCAATGAAGCATCCGGAATATTCAAGTAGTAGGCGATCCACATGGACGATCTTAGGAGTCCCTCTTGCGCTTTTCTGTAACGGCTCCGCAATGTCAAGGGATGTCCTATCCCGTGGTGCACCAACATTGTACAATTTCGATGCTCCTCTACTCCGTGTCTGAGGTCCCCTCACAGCCGCACAACTTGTACATGTACGACACCAATCCTCGACATCGTCACGATAATGGACCCAGTAAAACTGTTCTCGGACCTTCAGTAGAGTTCGTTTAACTCCCAGATGGACTCTTGAACGACCATTATGGCACAGCTCTAGAACATTCGGCACTTTAGCTTTAGGGACAACCATTTGTAAACGACAGCTGTCTCCTCGACCATTGTCCCATTTACGGCACAGGACTCCATCCTGAAGCAGCAAGCTGTCCCATTGGGCCCAATAGCTTTTCGTGGTTGAACTCATCGCTGAGACGTCCCTCCACTTAGGCTTGGTAGCACGGGCCTTCATCCATCCCAGAATCGGCTTGATGTCCGGATGTTCCTGCTGTGCATGTCGTAGGCTGTCCTTCCACCCGTTGCTGAGGTGGTCTGTCCTGAGCATCCTCACGGATACCACTTCCTTACTCTCTTGCCTACTGCTTGCTGATGCTTCATTGCTAATTTGTATATATAGGCGCTGAAAGATGCGATCGGGGCAGTATTGGAGTTGGCGAGACAAGCGAAGCTTCGGAGCGGAATAAAGTGAATTAGTGTGTTTAATTATTAGTGTTTTAAGTTTTAATTTATGTAAAGTAAATTAAAGTGTTAATTTAGGTAATTTTATCGGCAATTTTTATTGTCACGAACCTCAAGCTCGTAACAATTGGTGTCAGAAGTGGTAAAGAGATGGAAGGAATATTTTGAAAGCATGTTTATGAGTGAGGAGACAACGTATGAACTGAATGAAATAGGAACTCCGAAAGAAGAGGAAGGAGGTAGCGAGATAAGTATAGATGAAATAATGAAAGCAATGAAAAGCATGAAAGCAGGTAAGGCTGCCGGATATGATAGAGTTTCACTCGAAATGCTGAGGGCTGGAGAGGAAGTGGTGGCAGGCCTGCTGCACACCTTGTTTAATTTATGCTGGGAACTGAAACGGGTACCGGGAGACTGGTGCAAAGCCGTGATAGTCCCAGTATATAAGGGAAAAGGGTCGCAGCAGGACTGTAAAAACTACCGCGGTATCAGCCTTCTTAGCATCGTGGGAAAACTGTATGCCAAGGTACTAATTGAAAGGGTCATGAAAGAAACCGATGGAAAAATTTGGGATGTGCAAGCGGGATTTAGAAAGGGAATGGGATGTACAGATCAAGTCTTCTCCATGCGCATGATCGCGGAGAAGTTTTTGGCCAAAAACCAAAAGGTTTTTTGTGCGGTCATGGACTTGGAGAAGGCCTATGACAGAGTGGATAGGAATGTGCTATGGCAAACACTGAACTCATTTGGGTTGAGCGCTGGCTTGATACAGGCATTGGAGTCTCTTTATAGGGACTCTAGTGCTTGTGTTAGGATCAACGGGGTCTACTCGGACTGGTTTGGCATCCATAAAGGTGTCAGACAGGGCTGTGTGGCTTCCCCGTGGTTGTTCAACCTATTTATGGACAGTTGTTTGCAAAATTTGAAAGTTGAAGAATGCGGATTAAGAATGGGTGAGTTAACCATCAAATGCCTTTTGTACGCCGATGATCAAGTTATTCTTGCGTCGTCGGCGGCTGAGTTGCAAATGATGGTTACATTAATGAACAGATCATTAAAAGAAAGGGGTATGAAAGTGAACGCAAGTAAGACGAAAATTATGGTTTTTGAAAGAGATGAAAGTAAAACGATATGTGAAATAAGAATAGAAGGGGAGTTGATCGAGCAAGTAGATGAGTTTGTATATTTGGGGTGCGTATTTAGCAGGGATGGGAGATATGATAAGGATATAGAACGACGAGTGAATGCAGGAAACAGAGTAAATGGGGCCCTACACTCTATTGTGAAGAGTCAAAATGTGTTAAAAAAGGCACGTATGGCAATTCACAATGCTGTGTTGGTCCCTACTTTAACGTATGGTAGTGAAAGTTGGGTATGGCAGAAGAAGCACGAGAGTAGAATAAATGCAGTAGAAATGCGGTCGTTAAGGAGTATGTTAGGGCTGAATCTGAATGACAGGGTGAAAAATTGTGTGATAAGAGAAGAGTGTGGTTTGCAAGATGATGTTGTGACCAGGATTAAGAAAGGAATGCTTCGGTGGTTTGGTCATGTGGAAAGAATGGATGAGGAAAGAGTGACAAAGAAAATTTATGTTGCAGAAGTGAATGGCAGAGTCGGAAAGGGACGTCCTAGGCGAAAATTTATCGACCAAATTGGCGATTTATTGAAAACGGGCCAAATTAGGAGTACCCTTAACCGACGAGCATGCATGCGTAGGTGTATGGATGTGAAGGAGGCGAGAGAGGTGTGTCAGGATCGTGCCAAATGGAAGTCTGTAGTCTCTGCCTACCCCTCTGGGTGACAGGCGTGAGTGTTTATAAGTGGGATAAAATCATGCCGATTTTACCTAAGGTGGAAACGGAGGGTGTCCGTACCCGAAGTCAACGCCAGCAGGAGACGGACCAAAGAAGATTTGGTGGTGCAACGCCGCAGACGTTGGAGGGCCAGCCGCCGGCTGCTGGCCCGTCAGTAGCTCCTACATCTGCAGCACCTGACTTAGGTGCTCTGATGGTGATGCTGCGGGAGCAGGCCCGCCGACAGGAGGAACAGGCTCGCCGACAGGAGGAACAGGTCCGTCGGTTGGAAGAGCAGCTGCGGGGCGGACAGGATGAACAGGCCCGCCGACAAGAGGATCAGGCCCGCCGACAGGAGGAACAGGCCCGTCAGGCGGAAGAGCAGATGCTCCTCATTAAGGACCTTCATGCTACCTTTGGGAAAGAGATAAAGGAGGTGAAGGATAGGGTTGCTCAACATGACAACCGCCTGTCGGAAGCTGAAACCCAAATCGACCAAGTGAACAATCGGGTTGATTACGTGGTGGCTGACGTGAAGAAAACGCTGGACGACCTCAAACTGGGTGATGGAACTACAGCTCCCGTAGTAGCTACTACACCTTCTGCTGGGTTCAAATTGCCACCGTTCGACGGGACTTCTTCCTGGTCAGCCTACAAAATCCAGTTCGAGGCTGTTATGAAGGCGAACGGCTGGAATAAAAGTCAGGCCATGACTGCTCTCACACTAGGCCTGCGCGACCAGGCCTTAACAGTTCTGGAAGCTCTCGGTGAGGAAGTGACTTGTGAGCAACTCCTTGAGGCATTGGAGGCGAGATATGGCGACGCTCACCTGGAACACGTCTTTCGTGCGCAGCTTAAAGATTGTGTGCAGCGCATCAACGAAAACCTGCAGCAGTGGGCTCTAGAAGTGGAGAAGCTGGTGCGAAAAGCATACCGGTCTGTACCTGCGCTCATTGAAGGGAACCTGGTGCGGACATTCATCGACGGAATCCGCGACCTGGAAGTCAGAGCCACTGTGAGGCTCGGGCACCACGAGACGCTTAAGGACGCCTTGGCCCATGCATTGAAGTGGAAGCCGTGCGGCAGGATCATCGTTCCCATCGCGTCAGGGAGGTTGCAGCAGCTACAGTTCGCGACCGCAACAAAGGATACAGCCCAAGGTGCTATGCCTGTGGGGAAAAGGGCCATCTTCGATCCAGCTGCCCTAAGCGAACTCTAGAAAGGGAAGGTGAACGGTCTCAGAAAGGAAGTGCGGCTAACAGCACCGCCCAGCAGCAGCAGGAATACGACTTTACTATCAGACACTGCAGCGGGAAATCTCACGGCAACGCAGATGCATTGTCAAGAAGACCTTGTCCTGAAGATTGCAACCATTGTAGTAGGCAAGAGAGTAAGGAAGTGGTATCCGTGAGGATACTCAGGACAGACCACCTCAGCAACGGGTGGAAGGACAGCCTACGACATGCACAGCAGGAAGATCCAGACATCAAGCCGATTCTGGGATGGATGAAGGCCCGTGCTACCAAGCCTAAGTGGAGGGACGTCTCAGCGATGAGTTCAACCACGAAAAGCTATTGGGCCCAATGGGACAGCTTGCTGCTTCAGGATGGAGTCCTGTGCCGTAAATGGGACAATAGTCGAGGAGACAGCTGTCGTTTACAAATGGTTGTCCCTAAAGCTAAAGTGCCGAATGCTCTACAGCTGTGCCATAATGGTCGTTCAAGAGTCCATCTGGGAGGTAAACGAACTCTACTGAAGGTCCGAGAACAGTTTTACTGGGTCCATTAACGTGACGATGTCGAGGATTGGTGTCGTACATGTACAAGTTGTGCGGCTGCGAGGGGACCTCTCGATCTGCAGTCGAATGCTCTACCACTGAGCTATATCCCTTGACATTGCGAAGCCGTTACAGAAAAGCGCAAGAGGAACTCCTAAGATCGTCCATTTGGATCGCCTGGCGCGCTATTATGGGGCCGATAATGCTCGGGACGAGCATGTCTTAGGAGGGGGCAGTGTTACGCTTTCCCGTCGACGGCACTAGCGCCATCTAGTGTCAGGAATGAGAGCGAGGGGAGCTTTGCAGAAAATGACATTACAAATCTTTCAACCGACAGCGCCATCCGAAGAACTAAGTTTCTAGAAAATCTACACTCGAACACTCGTCGCTTTGCGCGCATTTACTTGAATATTCCGGATGCTTCATTGCTAATTTGTATATATAGGCGCTGCAAGATGCGATCGGGGCAGTATTGGAGTTGGCGACACAAGCGAAGCTTCGGAGCGGAATAAAGTGAATTAGTGTGTTTAATTATTAGTGTTTTAAGTTTTAATTTGTGTAAAGTAAATTAAAGTGTTAATTTAGGTAATTTTATCGGCAATTTTTATTGCCACGAACCTCAAGCTCGTAACAATATGTAGCAAAAAATATATAAATCACTACGTTTAGTACCTATTATCAAAGAGTTAAATCTACTGCGTTTCCTTATTATTACATTATTATATTATGTACAGCCCGTACAGATAAATGGATAAAGAATGGGATTCGATATGGCGGCTCATAGAGCCCGTACCGTCAACATGTATAAGACCAATGGTGAAAACCCGCTAATAACGATGTTTCGTTTGAACGTTATATTATTTGTGTAATTGGAAATTTTCTATTAATGAGGAAATATTTGAAAAAACTGTACACGCAAGTAGGTACATTAATTTAAAATTAATTTTATAACTAGCGACCCACTCTGGCTTTGCCTGGTGGTTTTTAATAACGTGGCGTTATTAGACACAAGATTATCATTAAAATCCATATATTTTATACTATCAATATTTCTATTTTAAGAAAATCTTTAAATTTTGCAGATAAAATTTAGTTTTGGTGGTATTCACTTTATTTTTTCGTGAAGTTTTATTGCAATCGGTTCAGCTATTCCGAAGATTAGCTAGGGCAAACAGGCAAACGAAAATTTTAAAAGTGGTTGCTTATTTCTCAATGGCAAAAATAAATTTAAACGTCATTAAATTATGAAGAAAACTCAAAACGCGTCGTAGCTCAAAAAACTGGACTGATATTTTTTTTGTGGTTTATGGCATTTTATTATTATGAATTCCATTAACAAGTTGAACTGAAGTTATAGAACATACGAAAACACATATCGCAAGGTATTTTTTTTTGAAGTCATTACGGGTTACGGTTACGGGTGTGAGTATAGATAGCGACAGTGTGCAAGCGAGAGGTGAATAGAGGCGCTGCCATTTTCAATCCCATTCTTTAACCGCACGGGTAGTACATAGGCAGCATAGATAATTTATATTATTGTGATAATATGATACTTATGACAAAAGTAATGGTGCCAATGACAAGTTTTAAAAGGGAAATTGAACAGGATCCTATTTTTAAAGTGGATATTAAAACTATGGGGTGTAGAGGTAAGGGGAACAAACTCTATAAAAAAGTGTCCGAAGAAAAGTGCTAAATAGGGGTAGCGTCGCAAAATCGCTTTATTTCAGACATAACGTCCATAATGGTTAGTAGGTACACAAAAGCTATAACTATGTTAGTAATAATTAGTTTAGGTGCAAACCAGGCTTGCCTGAGGCACTAGGTTAATGCACATGCATAGTCACCCAGTGTCCCATAACAGGACAATCGGGTTTGTCACTAAAAACCCTCAGTATGGTGTTGGAGCTACCACGTATTCTGCGCATGAGCGAGGTGACCCGTTTGCGCAACTCCGTCTCGAAGCTATCGGCGCGCGGTTGCGCAAACATGCCCGATGCGCTGCAGAATCGCGGCAGACCCAACATCACCCTGAAGGTATTGTTATACTGTACTCAAAGTGCGCTGAATGCCCCCTGTGTATAATCAACCCACAGATTACACGTGTACCTTGTTTGGCAGAAGGCTTTAAACAATGTTATTTTAACTTCTGTGGTACATCGTGAAAATCTGCGAGCTAACACATTGCAGCGGACTGCCAACGCTCTCCTTTCCCTCTCCATATCACTGTCATCCCTCAGTCTCTCGTTCACAATGTGACCAAGATACTTGAAGGACGACGCGCGACGTAAAGCCACCCCGTTTAGGTACAATGGCGGAACAATGAGAGTTCTGTGACTTACTTTAACTCATTAACTTTACATAGTAAAGAAGACCGTGAGACTCAGCAAAACGCTCGCAAACGCTCATCAGTCTTCTGAGAGCAGCGACTGAAGGACTCAGCAGCACCATGTCGTCGGCATAACTTATTCTATTGACGCACAGACCGTCTATAGATCATCCAACACGCATGCTGCTGAGCTCACGAATCAGCTGGTCAACATAACAATTAAATAGTGCGGGAGAGGTCAAACCACTTTGTCTCACCCCGCATTTAAGCTTAAACTCATTAGAAAACTGTCCAAACCGTTTGAACTGGTTAGTCTGATGTCCATGCCAGTATTTAAATACATTGAAAATGTCCTTCGGGACACCACTCGCCAATAGCTTCGGCCAAAGGATACCTGGATGTTCGGCGTATCGGGCTCGGATGCATCGCTTTTTTGCTTTTTCTCGAACTCAGCAAGCGGCACCCGCCGCTGGTGGAGCACGTCGCATGCGTTGGTCACAATTAATGAACGCAAACGCACTGCGGGCATACTTTAGGGCAAAAGGGAAGAAACTGGATGTTTGGCGTATCGGGCCCGGATGCATCGCTTTTTTGCAGAGCTGGAGCCATCTCTATCCGTCACTGAGCAAAATATGGCAGAATGAGTTCGGTGCATCCTGCGTTCCAACATATTTGGTGACGCCGAACTCGAACGACTACGATGTGAGGCTGTTCCTTCATCGAATGGAAATGCTACGGCTGGGAATGCGGTGCCACTAGATGCGCAGCAAACTGCATATGTGGATGCTGCCGTCAATATTCCATTTGTGGTTAATTCAGACGATGATGGAATAGTCTCCCACGAACTAGAGAAAATGAGGAGCATATTGGAAGAGTCGATGCTGGAAACGCGCAGCATGTCTCTCGAAAATCGACCGCGACTTCCCCGCATTCCCCTTAGCAAGCGAAATCGGGCTGTCGTGCGGGCTCTTAACCCAATGCTGGTGACCTATTTGGAAGCCAGCCGGGACCTTTGCGTGACGGACTCAATTCTTTTTGTCGCCGCACTGGCAGTATGCCGTATTATTGGCGCCAAACTTCACATGGCTGGACGTGCTACTAAACAAAGTAGCGCCATCCCAGCCTGGGGAAAAAGAATTGAGGACCGTGTAACAAAGGCAAGGGCCCTTATCGGCAGACTGACACGCTTCAGGTCGGGTAATAATAGACCGAAGGATGTGCGCACCGTTAGAATGGCGTTTGCTGGGACATATATCAGTTTGTCCCAGCCGGATATCACGCAGAAACTAACGGAGCGCATAGACGACCTGAAGCAAAATATCGCTGCTTGGGGGAAGCGGATTCGACGATTTACCGAGAGGTCATTGCAGTTAAACCAGAATCGTCTCTTCCAGAGTGATCAGAAGAGGCTCTATAAATCATTGGAGCGACCAGAGGTATGTGGAGCGGGCCCAGGACCGGATCAGACTAACACTGTCGCATTTGGGCGTGGCCTGTGGTCAGAGCCCGTAAACCACAGCGAGGGCCCTTGGATGGAAGTTGTGGCGAGCCAGAGTGCGAGTGTTACGCCTATGGACCCCGTAACCATAACGCCTGAAGACGTGACTGAGGCGGTCTGTAGGGCCCCGAATTGGAAAAGTCCGGGGCTCGACGGGCTGCATAATTACTGGCTGAAGGGGTTCGTAGTGTGTCACGCTGTGCTCGCCCGACAGTTTCAAGAAGCTCTCGATCAGAAGTCGCTCCCGAGCCTTTTTACTACTGGGATCACTCACTTGGTTCCTAAAGATCAGGATACCACATCATCATTTTTTTCATTACAGCCCTTCACAAGTCCACTGCTGAACATAGGCCTCCCCCAAGTAATGCCACAAAGCACGGTCCTGAGCCACCTGCATCCATCGACTTCCTGCATATCTTACCAGGTCGTCACTCCATCTAGTGGGGGGTCGCCCTACACTACGCCTACCGGTACGAGGCTGCCACTCGAGAACCTTTCTTCCCCATCGGTTATCGGTTCTTCGAGCTATATGGCCGGCCCATTGCCACTTCAGCTTACTAATCCGTTGGGCTATGTCGGTCACTCTGGTTTTACTGCGGATATCCTCATTTCTGAGTCTATCACGCAGAGAAACTCCGAGCATAGCCCTCTCCATAGCTCGCTGAGCGACCTTGAGCGTCCTCATACGGCCAGCAGTGAAGGACCACGTCTCAGATCCGTAAGTCATCACTGGCAACACGCACTGGTTGGACAATCTAGTTTTTAGAGATTGAGGTATCCTGACGAGAAGATATGTCGTAATTTCCCGAACGCTGCCCAGCCGAGTTGAATCCGTCGATTGACCTCTCGGTCGAAGTTGGACTTACCTAGTCGGACTATTTGTCCCAGGTAAACGTACTCGTCAACAACTTCGAGCATAGTGCTCCCAACAACTACCGGCATAGGTGTGACATGGACATTAAACATGATCTTTGTTTTGTCCATGTTCATCTTAAGACCTATCCGTTGGGTGGCACTATTGAGGTCATTGAGCATAGTGCTTAAGTCCTCCAGCGATTCTGCCATAAGGACTATATCGTCGGCAAATCGAAGGTGAGTGATGTACTCGCCATTGATGTTAATACCGTATCCTTTCCAGTCCAGTAGCTTGAAAACGTCTTCCAAAGCAGCGGTGAAGAGTTTCGGGGATATAACGTCACCCTGTCTTACACCTCTCTGCAGTTGGATAGGTTTCGAGCTCTGGTTCTGTACTCGGATAGCCATCGTAGCCCTACTGTACAAACACTTCAGCACTTCGATATACCGACAGTCAACTTGGCACCGCTGAAGGGACTGCAGCACCGCCCAAATTTCGACGGAATCAAAGGCTTTCTCATAGTCCACATACGCCAGGTAAAGTGGCAAATTGTACTCTTCAGTCTTCTGTACAATCTGCCGCAGGGTATGTATGTGGTCTATGGTACTGAAGCCTTTTCGGAAACCGGCTTGTTCGGGAGGCTGGAAGTCGTCGAGTCTGCGTGCGAGACGATTCGTAATGACTCTCGAAAACAGCACGTAGACGCGGCTCAGAAGGGAAATCGGTCTGTAGTTCTTCAAGAGAGCGGTGTCGCCTTTCTTAAAGAACAAGACCACCGCACTTCTGCTCCACGCCTCTGGAGTAGTGCCACCATGGAGGACGGAATTGAAGAGCCTCTAAAGGACTTCAAGTACCGGTGTTCCACCCGCTTTCAGAAGCTCCGCTGTAATTCCATCCTCGCCTGGGGCCCTGCCGTTTTTAAGGTGCTGGAGAGCCATTCTAATCTCGCTTAGACCCGATACCCCCCAAGGATACCACAGACCCGAGCAAATTCCGCCCCATCACGTGTCTACCCACCATATAAAAGACACTGACATCCATTTTGAGCGCGAGAATCACTCGTCACCTGGAGCTAAATCAGACACGCGTTCAAAATGGATGTTGGGGCGGTGGTCGTGGAACCAAGGAACCACTCATCATTGACGCGGTCATTGGCAAAGTGATGAAACGCAACTGTCGGAACTTCTCCGCCGCCTGGATAGACTACAGAAAGGCATTCGACTCGGTGCCCTATACATGGCTAAAGAGAGTCCTCCAGCTGTACAAGATTGACTGTACAGTTGGAGACTTCCTCGAGCAGTGTATGGGGCAGTGGAGTACGATCCTTTGCTATCTGGGCGAGCGGATGATGGCTGCGGAGAACCACATAAGGATAAGAAGGGGTATCTTCCAGGACGATTGTCTGAGTCCAATCTGGTTTTGCCTCTCTCTGAACCCTCTCAGTACTTTACTAGAGGGCTCCGGGAGGAGATTTCAGCTTCGGAACGGAGGTACAAAAGTGTAACATCTATGTTAATTATATGTTTGTTTACTAGATTTACTAGATTTTTCCAAAGTTGAGCATGTTGATTAGTCGAGTTTCTTCATACCTGTGAACGACGTTACCAAAGGGGATTAGTGATTGGTTCTGGCTTCTGGTCCTATAGTAGCCAGAGCCGATCCTCTTCTGGCCAGTTCATCTGCTGAAACGTTGTTTTAGGATCCACTGTGTCCCTTTGTCAATTGCAGAGTCACATTGTTGTGTTTACATACCTTATTTAGTTGTTGATGACATTCATATATTAGTCCCGAGTATACCACATTGAAACTGAGATTTTGTAATACCGCCATGCTGTCGGTCAGTATTTTGATGAAGGAATCGCACCTACCTAGCATCACACACACATTATAGTTTATGTCATTTTTGTGACCATTTAATGTCAAATTGTTATCAGTTGCATCAGCGCAACATTTTCTATATGGGTGACCTCAAGTTATTCGCCTCCAGTCGCTCCCATCTTATGGAATTGCTAAGCATCACTTGTGTATTTAGCAGTTCCATTGGAATGGAGCTGGGGACGGATAAGTGTGCGCCCAACTAACATTTTGGTGTCAGTTACAGGTTTTAATATAACTTTAGTCTGTTTAACTGAGTAATAATTATCTCAGTTCTAACTAAAAGACATATATAAGAGTTAAAAGATAAATTTAGCTCCAACAGTGGTTCTAGAACTTTAATGAACGATGTTAGGTTGCTTTAAGAGTTAGAATAGTGCTAATCACAGCAAGTATAGTTAAGAAGTTGTAGCTTTGACCTGTTTGTAGCTCCTAAATCTATACAACAGTGCTCGCTGACTCTCGTTAACACTTATTGTTGTTTAGTTGTTGCCGTGAAGTGTCTTATATGCCTTTAGGTATTATATTGACTATAGGTGCAGACATGGGTTGTAAAATAGAGTTTGTCAAGAGTGTACTAACACAAGATACTAAAAGTGTTGAACAACTCATTTATGTAGTTTTAAGCTATAATTTTAATTTTACTAATGCTTATTGTGTTTGGCATATACACTTTAAATACATTGTAAAAGTAATGGTGTTATACAAGACAAGTATGGATATTAATACTCAAAAGCAGTCTTTCTAAAGTTGCGATTTGTTATAATTTTTGTTATAAACAACCTTATTACGAACTGAAGAAATTTTTCTACCAAGTATTATTATTAAGTTACATTAAAATGAAACGATTACAAAGATGGAGTAAACAAAAGAAAACAGGCGCAGTGAAAAAAAGAATTATGCAGGAATGCCGTATTTTTTTGGATTCACTTAATAATGGTACGAATGACACAAACAAATCACTTAGTTATGATGATATCCGATTAGATTCTGGTATTCCAGTTATTACGGAAAATAAAGAAGATTCGTTACAAAGAGAATATATAAATAGCCATAATACGAGTAATTTTGGTCAAGTTCGAGTGGAGGCACAGCAGGGTTCCGTAGAACAAGAACAAGAAAAAGCACAAGTAAATAACAATTTTTTCGATTCCATACCACTTAGTGCGTCAGAAGATGAAGAAGAAGAGGAAGAAAAATTTAGTGATATTGAAAAAATTACTGCACTAACTAAACAATTAAAAACGTGGTCCGTAGGAAACAATATTACCCAAACTGCTTTAAAACAGCTTCTGTTGATTTTGAATGAAGGCTACGTTAGTACTACATTATTACTTCCGAAAGATCCACGCACTGTTTTGCGTACTCCAAAAGAAATTTGTATTAAAAATATAGAAGGAGGACAATATTGGCATCATGGTATAACTGAACCGTTAATGAAATTACTTAAGGATTTCACGCCCATTCCAAATAGCATTCATTTAATCTTTAATTTTGACGGTCTGCCAATATTTAAGAGTGCCAAAAAGGAGTTTTGGCCAATATTAGCCAATGCAGAGGGGAATGTATTCACAATTGGAATATACTATGGTACAGGCAAACCAAAAATATTAGAAGAATATTTAGAAGATTTTGTAACTGAGATGAAATCATTACTTAGTAATGGAATAATTATAGATGAGAAACTTGTTTCTATAAAAATCAAATGTTTTGTTTGTGATTCTCCAGCAAGGGCATTCCTTAAAGGTAAATATTTTTAATTTATGGCCGTATTGAAACTTTAACATTATTGTTATAATCGTGATAGACGAACTAAATTACTATGTATAGTCAATTTTACGAATTATTATTATTATTTTATGAATAATTTTCATTTAAATTTTGTGATGTTCTGTATTCAGTCTTTAATCATTGCTTTAACGCTCGTATGTACTGACTAAATTAGTTAGGCTAAGATTTCAAGGCGATCTTTTCAAATTTTCTAAGTTATTTGTATTGGCTAAATGTGTGACATACTTTTTTCAGGTGTATGTAATTTTAACGGAAGACATGGATGTTTAAAGTGTACGACGGTTGGAGAATATTCGCATACATCTCATACTGTAGTCTTCTCTACCAAGGAAGATTCTCCAAGAACAGATGAAAATTTCAGAGCTAAACTTTACGGAGGTCATCATAAAATAGATTCTCCTTTACTACAATTGCCAATTGATATGGTAGAAGATTTTCCAGTAGCAGATTCTTTGCACCTCATAGATCTGGGTATAATGAAGAGGCTGCTTATTGGGTGGCGAGATGGCAATTTTGGAACATATATGACTAAGCTGTGTGCGCGAGATATTGAAAACCTAGAGGCATTTTTAAAAAACTGTAAATTACCGTCTGAGATCCACCGGGCAGTAAGAAGTATAGATTGTCTCGCTTATTGGAAAGCAAGTGAATTTAGAATTTTTTTTATTATTTAAGCGTTATCATATTGTCTGATATCCTTCGTGTTGATGTTGTTGAACACTTTTTGAGTATATTTTGCTCTATTACGATATGTTCCAATAAATGTTACACAACTTTACTACCACTTGCCAGAGAAATGCTGAAACATTTTGTAGATCAGTATAAATATTTCTATGGTTCTCATTATATCACCAGTAATGTGCATAATTTACTCCATATTGTGGACGAAGTTCAAAAATTTGGCCCTCTTCACAACTTCGATGCGTATCCATTTGAGAATCAATTATATTTAATCAAGAGAATGTTAAGACAGGGTGACAAACCTCTGGCACAAGTTGCTAAGAGAATTTGTGAGAAAAGTACAATTAATCTTTTGATGACAGCAAAAACCACGAATAATGTACCCTACTTGATAACTAGTAAAAGTAATCGTAAAATTCACTTCAAAAACTTTGTCCTCTCTTTAAAGCCAGAAGATAAATATTTTATGACTCACAATGATGATATATTTGAATTAAAAGACTTGTCCCCTGGTAGTGAAAAAGAGGTTACCATAAGTGGTAAAAAAATTTTGAACAAATATATCATATTTGACTTACCGATTAAGTCATCGTTTTTAAGTATGTATAAAGTAAAAGAACCTTATGTTGTCTCTGATGATGTTATAGTAATAAATCCAAATGAAATCAAATGTAAATTAGTTTGTATTAGTCATAAAGATATAATATACTTTCTACCATTATTACATACGCTGTAGGTACTCAAATGATAAGCAAACTTTAATTTGAAAATTTCTTTATTAAAACAGTAAAAATTTAAGAAAAGATTGTTGTACAAATATGGTTTTTAGAAACAAAATATATGTTTGCTTTCACAATATTTTCTGAAATAAATACTCTGTATGTGAATTATGAAAAAATCAATGAGGAGAATATTATTTATCCATCATAATATTAAAAATGCTTTCTTTAGCTTAGATTGCTATAAAAAAACAAATAAGTATACCTAAACTAACTATGGTAACTAATACAATTTAACATATTATGTTGTACTTAACAAAGTAATTGTTTTGAGATAATACAGCCTTACGTATTAGTAGGTATATTTTTCACCTATAGGTATATACAACGTAACAAAAACCCTGTGGTTCCCGTTAAGTATGTTATCAGGATCAGTATTTAAACCTATAGAAATAACTCGTTTTTAAATTTTATTAAAAAAATATTTTATTTTATGTCGTTTTATTGCCTCTTACTGACACTAGCCGATGCTAAAGCTTAGTAAAGCGAGGTATTTGACAATCCTCTTACTCCACCGATAATGCAGAGGTAATAAAACCACATACAATTCGCATACAATTTTTTTTAATTAAAATAAAAAATATTGTTCGAGTTTTTACAAAAAAGTTATTTCTATACGTTTGAATAATGATCCTGATAGGGTTTTAGTTACATATTGTATATCTACTAACTTGATCTACATAATAAATATTAACCTACAAAAATATTTTTAAAAATTCGGTAATGTCTAGTAATTATTTCAATCAGTCTCGATTTCCAATTATAGCCTTACATATGACAAAATAAAAATAGATAAAAATAATACTCTAATAGCTTTAATCTTTACATAGTTTTCAGAATATCAAACGAAATAGTATAATATATAATAAATATTTATAATTGCTTAATGTAACGATTCCTTTTCTTCAATTTCAGACACTTGTCTCCTTTCCAATTATAACGTTACTATTATATTTGGCGATGTCTTTTGAGATATTTTTTATAACATCGCCTTCTTTATTTTCCTTTGTGTGTTCTTCTACTGAATCATTTCTTTTCTTCTTATTTATCGTGTTTTCTTCTTCGTTTATCTCATTCTCACTTTCACCGTTATCAGAAGTTACATTTGTCTCATTTTCTTCTGAAAACTTCATACGTTTCAAATTATTTTTGGGTTTCGAACGTTGCCTTGATGTTGAAGCTCTTTCAAGTTTTGCAATTTTTCTTTTTTTGGCATTTTTCAAAATCGTTTTGAAAAATAATTCATTATCTTTTAAAGAATATTCCTGATCCCAATAGTGCACCATATTCCAGAAAAAAGACAAGACATGTTTATAACCTTTTAAAGGAATTTTCAAATCTTCACCTCTGCTGCCCCCACTCCATGAGCACTCACAAATAAAATTAAAGACCTAAAGCTTTAAGTAAGTTCGCCATTGTTTTGGTAAACTAACCTATAAATTGATGACTGGATTATTCAATATTTGACAACAAAATACTTCATTATTTTTGTTAATTTTGTTATTCCATTGATGCCACTTAATTTAACATGCCACTGGCCAGGATGCAAGAATAAATATGATACAAATTTGGGGTGTCTGTTTTATTCTTCATAACTTTTATTTGAAATCTCTAACAAATCCTGAGCGCGTTAAAATTGAGATGGAAAACATAGTATACACTTACCGTAAAATCACAATGGCTGATTGTTTTCACTTCACAAACTAAAATAACTTGAACACTTTATTATAACTCCTCTGTCAATTATGTCTCGCCATTCGGTAAGCTGTTCTTCGTTGTCACAATTTTATTATATGTCGTTTATAGGATTTCTCAAACGAGACTTGAGCTTGAGAGTATTTTATATAACTATTACGCGTTAAAGTGTAAAACAACTATTTTTAATAGGTCTAATGAAGTTTTGAGTGATAAATTATTCTTAGCCGACGTTTTTCTATGTCCCAGAGTGTTAACTAACCCTTCTACAACCACAGTAATACCGGTTAAAGTAATAGCTGAGGATGAATAAACACTCTTATGTAGGTACTTTAACACCTTTATACCGTTGCTCTACATGCTTTCTATAACCTTTACCTGTAAAATCGTGGGCCTCTTTCGTGGTTATAAGTGAGTTAGAGCACTCTATAACACCGCTGCTACAGGTATTCTTAACACTTTGATACTCGAATGGATCCCATATACGAACGATATACAGGTTGTTTTAACGCTACCGTGCTAGTTGGGCGGTCCTCCATGTTGAAAGGGGAAGGGTTGCTAACTCTGAGGGATAGACTTGTCTATGCCCGTCAACTTAAGGATCCTTTCCGAGGCTGAAACATACCGATACCTGGGTATGTCACAGAACATCGGTATCGATGAGGCTGGTATGAAACAGTCAGTTTGCGACGTGTTTTATGCACGCTTGACCAAAGTGCTTAACAGCCTTTTGTCTGGTGTGAATAAGTCACACGCTGGGTCATGCCTGTCATCATTTTTCACCTTTGGCATACTCAGATGAACTCAGACTGAGCTTAACGCCCTGGATAGAAAAGTCCGCACTACCATGACGTCCCATAGGATGCATCATCCGAGATCGTCGGTAATGAGGCTGTACTTGCCGCGAAAGCATGGTGGGCGTGGCTTTCTGAGCGCGCTCACCACGCATAATCGCAAAGTGTGCAGTCTCCGTCAATACTTCTTGGCGAGATCGGATGATCCATTCTATAACGACGTTATTTCTAGTGATAAAGGGCTTACCCCTCTATCCTTAGCCAACGAGCAATGGCAGGACCCAGCAGTGCTTAGCATTTCCGACCGAGAGACCGTATGGAAGGAGAAGGGGCTCCACGGGAGGTACCACGTAGATACAGCCGCTTCCCTCAACTGGCTACGTTTCGGTGACCTCTTCGGAGAAACCGAGGGTTTTGTCTGTGCAATACAGGATCAGGTTATTGAGACCAACAACTATCGGAGAAACATCCTAAAGGATGGCACTGTCGACGTCTGTCGAGCTTGTCGCCATCCCGGGGAGTCACTTAGGCATGTCATCTCCGGTTGTTCGGCGCTTTCTAACTCTGAGTACTTACACAGGCACAACCTAGTAGCCAGAATTCTACACCAGGAGCTCGCTCTGAAATACGGTCCCGTGGCCGTTTTACAAGCCGTATTACAAGTACTTGCCGGAAGCCGTGCCCGAAAATGCCAGGCTTTACTGGGATCGGGCCATCATCACAGACAGGACTATTCTTGCGAATAAGCCTGATATTGTGCTGATGGACGGAGCACTCCGGTCTCCCCTGACGAGGGCTTTCATCTGGTTGGGCTTTTATTTAATTATGTATTATTTATTTATTTATGTTAGTATATTAAATATATATTTATGTATATTTATCATTTCCTTTTATATATTTAACCAGCCCAACCAGATGTGAATACTCTATCAATAACCCCCATAATAATAATAATAATGTCCTTCAGACCGAATTTTGGCCACAGCGACATGCTTCAACGGAGACTAGCCATCGGCGCAGGACAGGATTATAGTGCACAAGTGTATAATAATAAAACGGCATAGGCCGCCCGATGACGTAACAGTTAAGTGACAAAACTGCAAACGTGCAATGATACAATGAAACGGTGCCGGGCGTGGGCGTCTCCCGTTAATTGTCGCCCAAAATTGGATGATGGATTGTAATAGAAAGCGTATAGGGCCGCTGCCTGGGGGTCGCCGGGGCGCGTCTGCAGCTGGCGCTGGACGCGGCAGCATGCGAGCCGCCAGCCGAGCGCGTGGAGCTGCAAGAACACCTAGCAGCCCCCCGCATCCATCATCCCCACCAGATGGCTTGATGTCGGCAGGGTCCTCTAGGACTCGGCAAGCGGGATCCGCCGCTGGTGGAGTGCGTCGCATGCGTTGGACAAAAAATATGAACGCAAACGCATTGCGGGCGTACTATAGGGCGAAAGGGGGAGAAACTGCAGGGATAACGTATCGTGCTCGGATGCATTGCTTTTTTGCTGAGCCGGAGCCGTCTATTCCCGTCACGGAACAAAACCTGGCAGACCGAGTTCTGTACATCATGCGCTCGAAAATATTTGATGATGCCGAGCTCGAACGACTACGACATGCATGGCTGGGGATGCGGCTCCTCAGGCGACAGAACAGCATCCACGCGTGGAAGCCGCCGTGGATCTTCCAGTTGTGGTTGATTCGCACGATGATGAAATGGTCTCCCACGAACTAGAGCAAATGAGGACTATATTGGAAGAGGCGATTTTGGAAACGCGCAGAGTGCCTCTCGAAAATAGACCGCGACTTCCCCGCATACCCAAAGCAAGTGAAATCGGGCTATCGTAAGGACCCTTAACCCAATGCTGGTAACCTATTTGGAAGCCAGCTGAGACCTCTGCGAGACGGACTCAGTTCTTTTTGGCGCCGCAGTGGTAGCTTGCCGTATTATTGGCGCCAAACTTCCCATGGCTGGACGCGCTACTAAACAAAGTAGCGCCATCCCAGCTCGAGGAAAAAGAATTGAGGACCGCGTCGCAAATGCAAGGGCCCTTATCGGTAGACTGACACGCTTCAGGTCGGGTAATAATAGACCGAAGGTTGTGCGCACCGTTAGAATGGCGTTTGCTGGGACAAATATCAGTTTGTCCCAGCCGGATATCACGCAGAAACTGACGGAGCGCATAGACGACCTGAAGCAAAAGATCGCTGCTTGGGGGAAGCGGATTCGACGATTTACCGAGAGGTCATGGTGGTTAAACCAGAATCGTCTCTTCCAGAGTGATCAGAAGAGGCTCTATAAATCATTGGAGCGACCAGAGGTATGTGGAGCGGGCCCAGGACCGGATCAGACTAACACTGTCGCATTTGGGCGTGGCCTGTGGTCAGAGCCCGTAAACCACAGCGAGGGCCCTTGGATGGAACTGGACATGAGTGGCATGACTGACAATGAATTGGACAGAGTGCGAGTGTTACGCCTATGGACCCCGTCACCATAACGCCGGATGACGTGGCTGAGGCGGTCCGTAGGGCCCCGAACTGGAAAAGTCCGGGGCTCGACGGGCTGCATCATTACTGGCTGAAGGTGTTCGTAGCGTGTCATGCTGCGCTCGCCCGACAAGAGGCTTTCGATCAGAATTCGCTCCCGATCCTCTTCACTACTGGGATCACTCACTTGATTCCTAAAGATCAGGATACCACAGACCCGAGCAAATACTGCCCCATCACGTGTCTACCCACCATATATAAGACACTGACCTTCATTTTGAGCGCGCGAATCACTCGTCACCTTGAGCTAAATCAGGTGATGTCACGCGCTCAAAATGGATGATGGGCCGGTGGTCGTGGAACCAAGGAACCACTCCTCATTGAAGCGGTCATTGGCTAAGTGGTAAAACGCAACCGTCGAAACTTCTCCGCCGCCTGGATAGACTACAGAAAGGCATTCGACTCGGTGCCCTATACATGGCTAAAGAGAGTCCTCCAGCTGTACAAGATACTGTACAGTTAGAGACTTCCTCGAGTAGTGTACGGGGCAGTGGAGTACGATCCTTTGTCATCTGGGCGAGCGGATGATGGCTGCGGAGAACCAGATAAGGATAAGAAGGGGTATCTTCCAGGGCGATTGTCTGAGTCCAAACTGGTTCTGCCTCTCTCTGAACCCTCTCAGTACCTTACTGGAGGGATCCGGGAGGGGATTTCAGCTACGGAAAAGAGGGACAAAAGTTACCCACCTTTTCTATATGGAAGACCTCAAGTTATTCGCCTCCGGTCGCTCCCATCTTATGGAATTGCTAAACATCACTTGTGAATTTAGCAATCCTATTGGAATGGAGCTGGGGACGGATAAATGTGCGGTCCTCCATGTTGAAAGGGGAAGGGTTGCTAACTCTGAGGGCATAGACTTATCTATGCCCATCGGTTTAAGGACCCTTTCCGAAGCTGAAACATACCGATACCTGGGTGTGTCACAGAACATCAGTATCGATGAGGCTGGTATGAAACAGTCAGTTTGCGACGTGTTTTATGCACGCTTGACCAAAGTGCTCAACAGCCTTTTGTCCGGTGTGAATAAGACACACGCATATAACAGTTGGGTCGTGCCTGTCCTCATGTATACCTTTGGTATACTCAGGTGGACTCAGAGTGAACTTAACGCCCTGGATAGAAAAGTACGCACTACCATGATGTCTCACAGGATGCATCATCCGATATCGTCGGTAATGAGGCTGTACTTGCCGCGAAAGCATGGTGGGCAGCATATGGGTTTTTATTTATTTGGTTTACGTCAGTTCCACTGAGCAGTTTCGACTGACAGTGCTACCGAAAAAATCCGTGGGTTGTCGTCGGTTGAAAATTTCAACTTCCACACTCACGGTCAGTTTTTGGATGTACGTCAACGTTCAACTGATAATTTTAACTGACCGTGTGTGGCCTCCATAATAGTATTAAAAAAAATGTATTGATGTCCAACGCCCAAGGTGGTAAAATCCGACAGTAGGAACGAGGTAAAAAAAAAACAATATAATTGCATCGATTTCGTAATATACACAATAGGTGCCTCTAATAAATAAATAAATAATCAATCATAGGTATATACTATATTACGTTATCTTTGATCAATGCTATTTTTATTAAAAATAACTTTGTAATAATATTCACGTAATATCGGAATTATAACACAAAACGTAATTTTCGCACATTGGACCTTGTATAAATTTGTGTTTTTTTAGATGATATATAGTAAAAATTGCGCTAGCACTTCTTATTAGTTTATAAATTTCAATGTCATTGAACGGCGGTAAAGTTGGCGTTAATGTTCCTTGAAGACTTTTTATATTTGTTAAAAATGGTTCTATAAAAAACCATTAGGTTTACCTTCACCTTTCTAATTCTTCGATAATTGTATTAAAAGATAATACTTAATTGGATAATTCGTCGCAAAGCATCATTTTGCGCTGTACGATTCTTACAACTTTTGAGTCTCGGATTCCACAAACATAGCTCTGTTTACAGAATCTTAAGAAACGTAATAACTTCTACTTATTATTCCGCTCCATCATAGCTATACGTGCGACCCTATTGCGCTCATCGTGCGCAGTCAGACAAATGTAGTGTGGCCGATTCAACGAGGTATTTCAAGCGTTAATCTCTTCGATGTACCGCTACTTGAGTTATCGCCAAAGGGCAAACGACATTGTTAATGTCATTGTCAAATTGATGCGTTAAGTCGTGGCCACACCTACATTAAACGTCCACCAACGCGATAATTAACGGCATTTCTCATTAGTGTGACCAATAAGTTCCGTGGCGCAGTAGCTTAAGGTTGAGTTGCTGCGCTGAGGGCCGCGGGTTTGAATCCCGCACGGAACATGTGTTATTATAATTTAAAAAGAATTATGGTGAAAGACTGTGCAATAAAAAATATAAAAAGTTCTTTAAAATTTCATGATCAATTGTAAAATCTTTTGCTTGACCCCCACGAGACAGGCCATTCCTAGTGTGGGAGTCACAGAACTTATTGTATTTTGGCTACGTGTTTTCTGGTTAATAAATAAATTTATTATTTATTATTATTATTTATTTACCCTCTAGCTATAGTTGCCTGCCTACTTACCTGTAGATCTAATGAGAACGGTCGTAGTTCCAATTGTTAAAAATAAAACGGGGAATATTTCGGATAAGACCAACTAGGTACCGACCGATCTCATTAGCTACTGTGACGGCTAGTGTTTGATGGTTTGCTTGAGAGACAAACATCTTAAGTTTCACGACGCCCAGTTCGGTTTTCGGCCAGGGTTATCCACTGAGTGTGCTATTATGTCCCTCAAGCATATATACTTAGATTTAATTTGATTTAATATTGTACTCTGTTATCCACGATGAAAGAAATCAAGAAACAAAATACAGACATACAAAAATCCATTGAGTTTTTAGCCCAAAAGTATGATGAACTTACTCAAAAAGTTCTACCCCGGTCGAACCGACCCATTCGTGCTGTGCCATTTTGTTCGATAACTTGTTGCATCAATCTTGTAGGTAGTGACATAATCCCGTTGCTGTGGAAATATTGGGATTTTTGATCAAAAAAATTCGGCATGCAGTTTTGACAGTCTTCAGTCTTCATGTTAACCAAACCCTGTCAGAAGTAAGTTAATATACAGTAAGTCAATATCGGAGTTTTATAAATCGAAAAAAATATCGATATATCGGCTTTATTTAAAAAAAAACAACCGTAAGTTATTTTAGATTAGTTCATTTATTATATTTATTAAGCAAATTAAATTACAAATGCATGAAAATGTTAGATTATATTAACCTATTAACTATTGTTTCATTTAAATAAGACGATTATGTTGTTATTGTTTCATTTAAGTAAGACGTTCTTTTATATGTTCTGCTGTTAAATAGGTTTAGAAGCACAGGTGCTACAGATATAGCTGAAGAAATCAAATATTTAACAGCTATTTAGATAGAACGGGTTTAAACTGTCTACCCAGCAGACAGTCGATGACGACAGTAACTCAAGTTCATAAGACGCCTAACCGGTCGAAATAACTTGAGGTTTATATTAACATCGAAGCAATTGTGTCGTCGTTTTCTCTAATAGTTTACACGCGTCGACACAAAATCGTATCATTTTTACGAATCAAAATCCATTTCAAAACATTGTTTAAGCGATAAAATAGAAGCAAAAATCCTTCGACGGTCTAGTTCCCGCCAAAACACACAGTTAGTAAAGTAGTTGTAAGTTTCGTAGATTGTAGTAATTTTAATACCACAGAGATATACTATACAAAAATTACATATATTTTTAAGATAATAAGCAAATAAATAAACTGGGGAAAAATTAATAGAATAAAATAAAGTACAGAATATTGGGTAGTAGTAGAAAAGTTTGAACGTTTTATTGAAAAAAAAAAATCGACTGTTGATATTCATATTTTAACGCTTATCTCACCGCGCGACTATGGTATCGCCCCGCCTACCCGCCTCTGCGTCGAGCATCTGCGTTAATGCTGGTGCTACATTAACGGGAAACGTCAATAGCCGCGTACTGATTGAGCGAACAGCCTCGCGAGGCTGCCTCGGACATTTGCCACAGCCCACAGTACGCATGCCGCGCCAGGCGGCCTCGGTCTGTAAGTTTTCTAATCCGAGGCTGTCTCGCGCGGCAAGTTCCAGCCACCGTGAGCATCGACGCTCAGTTTAACTTGAAGTCGAATAGAGACCGCGCGTGCGTATAGTTAGCCCGAGACCACCAATTTTTAATAATTCTAATGCTTGCCAAAAAAAAAAAAAAGAAAACAGAAAACTAAACGTTTTTGGATTAAACTCTTATACAAAAATAGATTACAGGCTGGGAGCCGATTGTTTGAAGAGTTGTGCTTCGATGACGAAGAAAATAATTTCACTGTCTTTCACATTCTCTCATAAACGCCAAAATAAGCAAGAAGGACACAAATTTTCGAGAAGCAATATCCACTAGTGAAAGAACAGAAAAGGGAAGAAAACACAGGAGATTCTTATACCAGTCTACAGTATCTATTTTGTATATCAAAACACTGTATGCTAAGGTGTTAATTGAAAGAGTTATGAAAGAAACTGATGGAAAAATTTGGGATGTGCAAGCGGGTTTTAGAAAGGGAATGGGGTGTACAGATCAAGTCTTTTCCATGCGCATGATTGCGGAGAAGTTTTTGGCCAAAAACCAGAAAGTTTTTTGTGCGTTCATGGACTTGGAAAAGGCTTATGACAGAGTGGACAGGAATGTGTTATGGCAAACACTGAACTCATATGGGTTGAGCGCTGGTTTGATACAGGCATTAAGGTCTCTTTATAGGGACTCTAGTGCTTGTGTCAGGATCAATGGGGTCTACTCGGACTGGTTTGGCATCCAAAAAGGTGTCAGACAGGGCTGTGTAGCTTCCCCTTGGCTGTTCAACCTATTTATGGACCGGTGTTTGCAAACTTTGAAAGATGAAGAATGTGGGTTAAGAATGGGCGAGTTAACCGTCAAATGCCTTTTGTATGCCGATGATCAAGTCATACTTGCGTCATCGGCGGCAGAGTTGCAGATGATGGTTACATTAATGAACTGGGAATTGAAAGAAAGGGGAATGAAAGTGAACGCAAGTAAGACGAAAGTGATGGTTTTTGAAAGAGAAGAAAGCAAAACGGTATGTGAAATAAGAATAGAAGGAGAGTTAATTGAGCAAGTGGATGAGTTTGTGTATTTGGGATGTGTATTTAGCAGGGATGGTAGATATGATAGGGAAATAGAACGACGAGTAAATGCAGGGAATAGAGTGAATGGGGCACTACACTCTATTGTGAAGAACCAGAATGTGTCAAAACAGGCACGTATGGTAATTCATAATGCTGTGTTAGTCCCTACTTTAATGTATGGTAGTGAAAGCTGGGTGTTGCAGAAGAAGCACGAAAGTAGAATAAATGCTGTAGAAATGCGGTCTTTAAGGAATATGCTAGGGTTTAATCTGAATGACAGGGTGGGAAATTGCGTGATAAGAGATAAATGTGGTATGCAAGATGATGTTGTGACCAGGATTAAGAAAGGAATGCTTCGGTGGTTTGGTCACGTAGAAAGAATGAATGAGGAAAGAGTGACAAAGCAAATTTATATGGCAGATGTGAATGGCCGAGTCGGAAAGGGACGCCCTAGAAAAAAGTTTATCGACCAAATTGGCGATATTTTGAAAATGGGCCACGTTAGAAGTACCCTTAACCGACGAGCATGTATGCGTAGATATATGGATGTAAAGGAGGCGAAAGAGGTATGTCAGGATCGTGCCAAATGGAAGTCCGTAGTCTCTGCCTACCCCTCTGGGTGACAGGCGTGAGTGTTTATGTTATGTATATCAAAACAAAAGATATCGGTTATAGTTCCTGAAGTCTGTGATGCTATAATTGAGGTGTTAAAGGATTATGTTAAGGTAAAATAAAATTACATATTTTTATTATTTTTTTATTAATCAAATTAGAAAATTGGACAAATAATATAAGAAAATTAAACAAACAAATATTTAATGATGAGGAGCTGGAGAAGGAGGAGGGGAAGGCATTGGTGAGGCAGCAGGCATCGGTGAGGTAGGAGGCATCAGTGAGGTAGGAGGCATGGGCGAGGCAAGAGGCATCGGTGAAGTAGAAGGCATCAGTGAGGTAGGGGGCATGGGCGAGGCAAGAGGCATCGGTAAAGTAGGAGGCATCGGTGAGGTAGGAGGCATGAGCGAAGCAAGAGGCATCGGTGAAGTAGGAGGCATCAGTGAGGTAGGAGGCATGGGCGAGGCAAGACGCATCGGTAAAGTAGGAGGCATCAGTGAGGTAGGAGGCATGGGCGAGGCAAGAGGCATCGGTGAAGTAGGAGGCATCAGTGAGGTAGGAGGCATGGGCGAGGCAAGAGGCATCGGTGAAGTAGGAGGCATCAATGAGGCAGGAGGCATCGATGAGGCAGGAGGCATCAATGAGGCAGGAGGCATCAGTGAGGTAGGTGGCATGGGCGAGGCAAGAGGCAACGGTGAAGTAGAAGGCATTGGTGAGGCAGCATGCATCGAATATGTAGATGGCGTCGATGAGGAAGAGGGATGAGACATATATCTTAAATTGTCATGTTCATCATATGATTGAGTATAATAACCCTAACCACTGTATGCTCCCATGTCTGCATCAAAGATAATTTTATTTATTGCATTTTTTACGTATGCTAATGTAATTTTATCATATTTTTTCAACTCATTTCCTATAGACTTGCATTCTGTAAAGATAGAAATTATTACTTAATTTTATTTACAGATACCATCATCCGAAGAAGAGTGGCTTACCATAGCGAAAGAGTTTGAGAGCAAATGGAATTTCCCACATGTCATAGCAGTAATGGATGGGAAGCATGTTATATTACAGTCGCCGATAAATAGTGGCAATGATTATGACTGTAACAAAATGTTTCCAAGTGTAGTGCTGTTTGCTTTAGTTGACGCTAACTATAAATTTCTGTAGGTACGTAGACGTTGGCAGCAAGGGATGTATATCAGATGGCGGTGTGTTTAAAAACACCAATTTATATAAAAAGGTCGAAAAGAAGGAATTGAACATTCCTCCGCCAGAAATATTACAAATACCGTATAAAATTGCAGTGCCCTATTTTATTCTAGGCGATAAAGCTTTTGCTCTCAATGATTACACATTGAAACCTTATGAAGGTACTCCAGAAAGAGGTTCAATGGAAAGGATTTTCTATTACAGGCTGTCCAGAGCAAGAAGAGAATGCCTTTAGCATTTTAAGCTCCGTTTTTAGAGTACTGAGGAAGCCGCTACTATTCGAACCAGAAAAAGCTACGAAAGTCGTATTGACTACCATATGCTTATATAATTACTTGCGTAGAGATCAAGCTTCCTCACAAAAGTTCACTCCCCCAGGATCATTCGATGCCGAAGTTGAAGGGACAGTAATACCCGGCCGATGGCGACAGGATACAGAAATCTCATTAATGCTATCTATTCAAGCCATACCAGCGACGAGTATAAAATTAAAAAAAATATATCAGAAATTATATAAAAACCGGTGTAACTTTGGATATAATAAAATGAATGTTGTTAACCCTAATCATAAACATTAAATAATAAATACCTGATCCTGTGATTCGGTCTTTTTTCTCTCGACTTTTCCCTTCTGTAAGACCCTAGTAAAGAGTCCATTTTTTTCTTTAATTCAGCTATTGGAAGGTTCATTTCCTGGCTTATTTTTCCAGACCGCATGAGCTGGCTGTTAATAACGGATTCCATTATTTTAAAGAACAAGGAGGTGATGGCGATAGGCCTGTGGTTGGACGGATCGCAGCGCTTACCCTTTTAGGGATCGGGTGCACGAAAGCTGTCTTCCATGGTTTCGGGGCTACGCCTAGAGAGTAGTAGTACCCGAAAAGACGCGTTAAAACCGGTGCCAACTCCAGAGCATACGTCTTCAGCGCAATAGAGTGGGCCATCAGGCCCAAACGGCTTGTTGTCCAGGAAGAGGAGTGCTCTGCGCACCGAGCGTTGGATAAAAAGCACATCCTGCATGGAGCACTCACACCGCGGGATGGTTGGCGGTGTGTTCCTCCCGTCATCAAGAGTCGAGTTGGACACAAAGAGAGAGCCAAACAGATCGGCTTTGTCCTTTGCGGCATGGGCTAGCGATTCGTCCTCTCTGTGTAGAGTTGGGAGAGATGGCTGACATAAGTTCCCTTGAACAGCCTTGACAGATGGTGTTATTGATATCGCGATTTGTGTCGTGATGGGCCATGGTGAAATTTGACGGTTGAAATTAATCCAAACAATTCTGAGCACTCCCCGTGGTAAATGCGATAGAAAATGCAAAATGGTGGAACTTCTCTTCGCAACACCAGTGTATCGTACCAATCAAAAATAAAAACTCTATCGTCGCTGATTCGGGCGGTTCCTCACTGCATGCACTTGCACTGGGTTGCCCCAGAACAGAGATGTGAACAGTATTCCACGTGAGGCCGAACTTTCGCTTTGTAAAGTTGCAAGGGGTTTTCTGGCATATAATACTGTCCTAGACTATTGAGCACGCCAAGCATTTTAGAGGCCAATTTAGCCTTCCTTCTAATACTAGATAGATAGTACTCGATATGTCAACGCCGAGGACAACATAAACTGCACAGATTTAGCCTTCTTGGGAAGGTTTCTTCTGAAGGTTTCTTCTGCTTTGGTCTGAAAACAATGAATGTGACTGGTTTGCAAGATATTTTTTGACCGAGCGTTTAAAAAAATTAGTCTGGATAGATCCCGCGCTTTGCTACGACGGTACGCGGAAAAAATACCGCGAAATTTTGTTTACGGATGAAAAATTTTTAACATCAAAGAAAGTTATAATAAAAAAAATGATAAGGTGTATGCCCACAGCAGTGAAGAAGTCAGCACGCGTATTCCGAGGGTTCAACGAGCACATTATACTTCGTCACTCATGGTTTGGCTTGGAGTCTCATATTCAGGCTTAACTGAGGTGTTTTTATGTGAAAAAGGTTGTACTATCAAATGCACAGCTATCAGTTTTTCATAGATTGGACCTCTTGGATCTTTGAACCACTGTCTGATCCTGAACACGGTGCCCTTCACGCGCCCATCGCGGTTAAGAAGTGCAGGCTGCCACTGTGTAGTGGCACTATTGGTCGGCTGATAGTTATGGGATGAGGTCTTTCTTTGCATCCTAAACATGTTTTGTTTCTTGCCGGGTGATCACAGCGTTGTTGCTGTTTCTGTCGCTAATGGGGTGCTTTATGGATAAGAGTTTTTATTGTATCAAATGGAACATCAGAGGTATATTCCATTCTTGGTTTGGTCGCTCCTGTAAAATCACATCGCGCTTTAAGCAGAAGTGCTACCAGGCTAGGAGCTAATGCATCAACGTCCTGGGATGTTGATTATGAGCACCAGCGCTCTTAAACAGAAGCATAATACCGCCTCCAGGTCCTTCAAAAGAGTTTTTGCCAAGGCAAATTTAGAGCATATCGGTAGAATTGGCAAGAAACAAGTTCGCCTTCTTTTGAGAACCCGTTCATTCTGATTTCTCGCCAAGGCTAGGAACTGGCCAAGGGAAATTCTGTCAGCCATCTTTTCTATTTCTGCACAGGGTAGGTGATACTCTCCTATGTAGCACCCATGCTACATAGGAGAGTATCTTCCTACGCTCTTTTACATATTAACGATATATTGCAAACCAGTCACATTCATTGTTTTCAGATGCTTCTAACAGCGGCTGAGCCAATACTTTTTGGGAGAAACAAATTCTTGGATTGGTCCAAGAATTTGTTTTACAAAGACTCTGATTCAGACAAGTTTGTTTCAGCACTCTATAACATGCTCCCAAAAAGTATTGGCACAGCCGGTGTTAGAAGCATCTGAAAACAATGAATGTGACTGGTTTGCAATATATCTTGCAAACCAGTCACATTCATTGTTTTCAGACCAAAGCATAAGAAACCTTCAGAAGAAACCTTCCCAAGAAGGCTAAATCTGTGCAGTTTATGTTGTCCTCGGTGTTGACATGACATGACATGACAAGTGAACGTACTCGATGTACGTTCACTTCCGCGGTCACTTGGAAGGAAGGCTAAATTGACCTCTAAAATGCTTGGCGTGCTCAATAGTCTAGGACAGTATTATATGCCAGAAAACCCCTTACAACTTTACAAAGCGAAAGTTTTGCCTCACGTGGAATACTGTTCACATCTCTGTTCTGAGGCAACCCAGTGCAAGTGCATGCAGTGAAGAACCGCCGGAATCAGCGACGATAGAGTTTTTATTTTTGATTGGTACGATACACTGGTGTCGCGAAGAGAAGTTCCATCATTTTGCGTTTTCTACCGCATTTACCACAGGGAGTGCTCAGAATTGTTTGGATTTATTTTGCACCGTCAAATTTCACCATCGCCCATCACGACACAAATCGCGATATCAATAACACCATCTGTCAAGGCTGTTCAAGGGAACTTATGTCAGCCATCTCTCCCAACTCTACACAGAAAGGACGAATCGCTAGCCCATGCCGCAAAGGACAAAGCCGATCTGTTTGGCTCTCTCTTTGTGTCCAACTCGACTCTTGATGACGCGAGGAACACACCGCCAACCATCCCTCGGTGTGAGTGCTCCATGCAGGATGTGCTTTTTATCCAACGCTCGGTGCGCAGAGCACTCCTCTTCCTGGACAACAAGTCGTTTGGGCCTGATGGCTCACTCTATTGTGCTGAATACGTATGCTCTGGAGATGGCACCGGTTTTAACGCGTCATTTCGGGTACTACTACTCTCTAGGCGTAGCCCCGAAACCATGGAAGACAGCTTTCGTGCACCCGATCCCTAAAAAGGTAAGCGCTCCGATCCGTCCAACCACAGGCCTATCGCCATCACCTCCTTGTTCTCTAAAATAATGGAGTCCGTTATTAACAGCCAGCTCATGCGGTACCTTGAGGATCACCAGCTGATTAGTGACCACCAGTACGGTTTCCGTCGCGGTCGCTCGGTTGGTGATCTTCTGGGTTACCTAACTCATATACGGGCGGAGGCAGTAGAGATGGGGAGGCGTTGGCCGTTAGTTTGGACATAGCAGAAACCTTCGATCGGGTTTGGCACGAAGCGCTTCTTACGAAGCTTCCTCCCTATGGGCTTCCCGAGAAATTGTGCAATTGGATCACCAGTTTTCTTGCAGATCGGAGCATCAAGGTCGTAATAGACGGTGCATGCTCCGATTACAAACCCATTAACGCTGGTGTTCTAAAAGGCTGCGTGCTATCACCAACGCTGTTTCTACTGCATATGCAATGACATGTTGCAAGCCGGTAACATCCATTGCTATGCGGACAACAGCACTGGTGATACTTTATACACCGGCCGTGCCATTATTTCTCGGTAAAACGTCGTCGAGTACTGGGATAAACTTGTGTCTGAAGTCGAGACTTTGTTGAACAAAGTCTTGGACTTGTGGCGACTAAATCTAGTCCAGTTAAATACCCAGAAGACAAATGTTTGCGCGTTCACCGCTATAAAGAACCCCTTCGTCGTATCTCCACAGTTTCAAGACACTCCCCTTGTTGCCTCAGTCAATATCAGAATCCTCGGCGTCGACCGACTTGCAGTTTCGTGGTCACTTGGAAGGGAAGGCCGAATTGGTCTCGAAAAAGCTTGGCGTGCTCAGCAGAGCGGGACAGTTTTTCATGCCGGCACGCCGTCAGCGACTTTACAAAGCGCAGGTTCGGCCCCACATGGAATACTGTTCCCATTTCTGGGCCGGAGCTACCAAGTGCCAGCTCTTTCCATTTGATCCATCCAGCGCAGAGCTGTTCGAATCGTCGGCGACCGAGCTCTTTCCGATCGGGTTGACTCATTGGCACTGCGAAGAGATGTTGCATCTCTTAGCGTATTTTATCGCATTTACCACGGGGATTGCTCTGAGGAATTGTTTGGACTAATTCCAGCCGCATAATTTCACCATCGCACATTGCGACGAAACTCGCGATACCATCCATACCATTTGGATGACTGGCGGTCCAACATAGTGCGATTTAAAAAACAAAATTACTTCCTCGTACAACTTCTATATGGAATCGACTATCACCAGAGATTTTTCCGGACCGATAAGACTTAGAAGCCTTCAAGAGCCTACTCCTTTTTAAAAAGACTGGCAACGCATCTGCGATTCCCCTGGTGCTTCCGTGGCTCATGGTCGCCGGTAACCACTTTCCAGCAGGTGAGCAGTGCAGCAGCAGACCACTTTCCATTATGGGATCAGTTATCACTAGATTTTTTTCCGAAATGATACGACTAAGACACTTTTGAAAAAAGAGTACTCCTCTTTACAAGGCCGCCAACGCACATTTTCTCCCCATGGTGTTGCAGTTCTTCATGTGTGGTAGTAGTCACTTAACATCAGATGAGCCCATGCTTGTTTGCTTCCTCTCCTTCCTTCCTTGAAATCTTAAAAAATTAGTAAGCATGTATTTAAAATGAACTTAACCTCAACTAGTACATGTTAATCCTAAGAAATTAGACAAATTTTATTTTAAACTTGCTGGTACTAGGCGCATTGCTGTTGTAGAAGAAATAATTGTGGAAATATCATTTTAAATCCGGAACTTATATTTTTTAATTAGGAATGATAATAATACATTCATTGAAGTTGAATGATATATACTTTTCAAATAAATTTGTCGGTACGATTATGCCTATAATTTCACGCAAGTGCAAGCAATAAGTTGACAAAGTTTTACCGCAAGCTGATAAAAGGTATGGCAGGGTATAAAATATAAACAAACAAACAAACATTAATTTTTATATATTAGATTTACATCTGTACGTATTAAGGAAACTTTAAAATAAGGCCCAAGCAGTAAACCACACAATATAATACTACGTATGTATTAATAAAATATTCTTTGGTTTAATATTCAATATATTAAAACTGAATTAAAGGACTAGACATCTAAAATAACAAAGAAAATAAGATTAGGATACATGGTATTATTAAGTAATGGTTATTATATTAAATATCTTTAAATATTGGATAATAATTTATGTACTCATAAAATACAGAAACATATTGGTTGATCATTATATTATTAGTATGAAAACCAATATTCAACCTTATTATTAATATGCTCGATCATTATAAATGTTACAAAATTAATATTACTTTTTATTCTAGAGTATATAACAAATAATACCTTCGTTGAAATAATATAAAAATATAACACTATAGAAAAGGAATGATGAGAAGTTTCTGAATTATAAGTGTATGTTTTTACAGCCATTATTTTCATAAAAACAAAAACTACAAGGAGGAAAAATATTTTCTATAAAGTTTAGTCATTACCAAATATAATTAATTTGCATTGAACACGTAATATTTTTAAATTAAAATGTATTTAAATAATAGTCATTTAGTTTAATACAGTTTATCATAAATTTAAAAATACTCTTTGTGTAACATACTTATTGGCAATGTCTACAAACTTGGCATGTAAATTTAGTAAATATTATACTTATTATACACTTGTTTGTAATCACTAACGTAAAATAGCATATAATGAACTAGAACGGCTTTACTAGCAATGGACATTTATATCAATCAATTTAAGAATGTTTTATGTACAATGCATAACATTTATTACGAAAAGATGAGGGTTGCCATTTTATTAAATGTATGTTATGTTACATTGAAACTAACTATGCCATTTTCCCCACTTCTCCTGCCCTACCTTTTATGTCTTACTGTCTGAGATATTGTTCATGATAAAATGTTGTGATTTTATAGCACCTTATGATTTTCTTATGTATACAGGGTTATTATCCAGAGTAGTCAAACTTTATACTTAAGTTCAAATATATAAATAATCATATACCGTTATTGCAGTTTCTTGAAAATGCGAGTAAATAAGGCTTCTACTTTTTTTAAACTATCCCAAATTGGAAGTGATTTATGGGTAATAACAACACGTACGGGCGCTCCTCTGAGCGCGATTGTTGACAATGTTTTTGCCGACCGAGCGACCCTTATGAATTTGTGCGTGCGTAGTAAAACAGTAGATATTTGTAAATGGCAATTAGTTAAAATTACGCGTTACCACGCTTTCTGAATTTAAAAGATAAAGAGACAGAATGTTTGAGATTTTTTTAAATTAATTTTTCTTCACCATTCGCCTATATTTATCATTCTGAAAGTTCTCTGAAAATTTGGCCGTATATTGCAAAATAACCCCGTGAAAGTAATAATTATAACCAATATAATAAAAGGAGAATATGGCAACCCTCAAATAACTAATATAAAAATTATGTTTCTTCATGCAGCATGACTCTGGTTTGTGTTAGAACCTGGAAGATTATCTGGATTAGCAAGGGGGTCGAGTTCAGCAAAAAGCTTGAACCAAGCTGCTTTGTCCTCTTTCTTTGGTGCAATTGCAGATTTTATACCAGCTTGATTTGGTAATTTCGGCGCACTAACAGTGTTAGGATGAATTGGAGCAAGTGATCCCTCCAAAAAGTTTACAGGATTCAAATCCTGAAACATAAAAGAGGATTCTAAATTTTGTTTGATGATTTCTTAAATTTACGAGAACACTACACATTGAAAAAAATTATATATATACGGATTCTATCGTGTAGTGGCGGTTGAGAATATCCACTACCCCATATCTTCCCGTGGGTGTCGTAAGAGGCGACAGAGGGAGACAGGCAGGAGATGGGCAGCAGCATCTTCCTGATAACAACTGTGATAAAATAAAAAACTGCGGTTGCCAACCCGCTCGCCAAGCGTGGCAACTATGGCAAACATCCCCCATGAATAAAGACGCAAACAGACGGCCCCCAGTCCCCGGCGGCCCCGCTATTCTTGGCTTCGGTGGCGACCATGGTAACGGCGGGGCAGGGGGTGCTAAGAATCTCCGGTGGAGGTTCGGTTGCCACCTACGACAACTCGACCTGGCAACATATAACGTACGCACCCTGAGGACCGACGAGAAGATACTGGAGCTGGAAGAAGAGGTAGACAAGTTGCGCTGGCATATTATTGGATTATCCGAGGTCCGAAGAGAGGGGGAGGACACGGCAATCCTCGAGTCCGGCAACTTGTTCTATCACCGGGAGGGCGACCATCTGTTCCAAGGAGGTGTCGGATTTATCGTCCACAAGTCTCTCGTCAACAACTTTGTAAAGATTGGGAGTGTGTCAACGAGGGTCGCATACCTGATACTCAGAATCACCAAACGGTATTCGCTGAAGGTCATTCAGGTTTATGCACCAACCTCGGCACATCCCGATGAGGAGGTGGAGGAAATGTATGAGGATATTTCCAGAGCCATACATTCCTCCAAAACCCACTACACGGTGTTGATGGGAGACTTCAACGCAAAACCAGGCACAAGAGAAAGCGGTGAGCAGAAGGTAGGGAAATTTGGAGTGGGGCAACGGAACCGAAGGGGCCAGCAGCTGGCCGACTTTATAAAGAAAGAGGGACTCTTTATGATGAACTCTTTCTTCCAGAAGCGGCCCCACAGGAAGTGGACCTGGTCGAGCCCCGACGGTTCGACAAAAAATGAGATTGACTTCATTATGACGACCAGACGCCAACTGGTCAGTGATGTCTCAGTGATCGCAAGGGTGAAAACTGGCAGCGATCACCGAATGGTCAGAGGCACACTGGACCTAAAGGTTAAGTTGGAGAGGTCTCGTCTAATGAAGTCAACGCTCCGTCCCCCTCGTGCTCTAATCCAGAATCCCGAAACCTCTCAGCTCGAGTTACGTAACCGCTTTCAGTGCCCAGAAGATTGCAATGCAGTGGACGATATAAATGACAAGCTCGTGGAAACTGTCCATGCGGTCGGAGCTAAGTTCTGCAAGACCCGCCGCAGAAGAACACAAAAACTCTCCGATCACACTCTTAATCTCATGGCTGTTAGACGGGAGATGAGGCCGCAATCGTCAACAGATTTGACAGCATACAGGCAACTGAACAGACAGATCTCCAAATGCATGCTGCTCGTATTAAAGAAGCGATCAAGCGGAACCAGGGCTCCAAAGTCTTTGCCAGAGATCTGTCTGCCAGAAAGAGCCAACTGTCAAAGCTTAAGACTGAGTGTGGCAACATCGTTTCCGGGACACCTGAGATTCTGAGTGAGATTGAGAGGTTCTATGGGTAATGGTTCTATTAACGATCCAAGAGCAAGTCTTATCCGACACTATTCCGATGATATCCCGGACGTCAGTCAAAGCGAGATTAGAATGGCTCTCCACCACCTTAAAAACGGCAAGGCCCCGGGCGAGGATGGAATTACAGCGGAGCTTCTGAAAGCGGGTGGAACACCGGTACTTGAAGTCCTTCAGAAGCTCTACAATTCCGTCCTCCATGGTGGCACTACTCCGGAGGCGTGGAGCAGAAGCGCGGTGGTTTTGTTCTTTAAGAAAGGCGACAACGCTCTCTTGAAAAACTACAGACCGATTTCCCTTCTGAGCCGCGTCTACATGCTATTATCGAGAGTCATTAGGAATCGTCTCGCACGCAGACTCGACGTCTTCCAGCCTCCCGAACAAGCCGGTTTCCGAAAAGGCTTCAGTACCATAGACCACATACATACCCTGCGGCAGATTGTACAGAAGACCGAAGAGTACAATCTGCCACTTTGCCTGGCATATGTGGACTATGAGAAAGCCTTTGACTCCGTCGAAATTTGGGCGGTGCTACAGTCCCTTCAGCGGTGCCAAGTTGACAGTCGGTATATCAAAGTGCTGAAGTGTTTGTACAGTAGGGCTATCCGAGTACAGAACCAGAGTTTGAAACCTATCCAACTGCAGAGAGGTGTAAGACAGGGTGATGTTATTTCCCCGAAACTCTTCACCGCTGCGATGGAAGACGTTTTCAAGCTACTGGACTGGAAAGGATACGGTATTAACATCAATGGCGAGTACATCACTCACCTTCGATTTGCCGACGATATAGTCCTTATGGCAGAATCGCTGGAGGACCTTAGAGAGCAGAGGAGCACTATGCTCAATGACCTCAATGGTGTCTCGCAACGGATAGGTCTTAAGATGAACATGGACAAAACAAAGATCATGTTTAATGTCCATGTCACACCTATGCCGGTAGTTGTTGGGAGCACTATGCTCGAAGTTGTTGACGAGTACGTTTACCTGGGACAAATAGTCCGACTAGGTAAGTCCAACTTCGACCGAGAGGTCAATCGACGGATTCAACACGACAAGGCGGGAACCCGTTCGGGGGATACCCCCTCGAACGGGTTCCCGCCTTGTCGTGGCGGGGGGGCTTAGTAGCCGTGGCTTGGTCTCCCACGGTGAACAAAGAGGAACCCACTTGGCTGGCCCGAGGTGAAGGGCCGGCCTGAGGTGGCCACTCCGAGTGGGCTTGGGGAGCCCACTTTGGATGTGTGCTGGTGGACTGCAGCGAGTGGGGACTCGCGCACCCTCTACCGCTGCAGCCGAGGTGGAGTCGCGGAGGAAGAGGAGTGTTGGTATGGCGATGCGCCACTCGCCCTATCCTTCGCGACTCAAACGGGGCCGCACCGTTGATGCGGTGGTGGTGGGGCTGCGGGGGGAGAGGATTGTCGGTATTGCGAGGCGCCGCTCTCCCTACCCTCCGCAGCCGAATCTTGGTTGGCGGCGGAGCCATAGACCAGATCCGCCGCTGGGGTCGGGAAGGCTAGTGCTTCTAAGTGCTCGTTTTTCCTGGCCCCATGGCCTTTGTGCATCGGACGCGGGGGCGTCTGTTGCACAGACGTAATTGGAGGCCGTGGAGGAAGGCGCGCCATGTGTTCTGGTGCACCTTACCTGGGAAGGAGAACGGGGAGGAATTTTCCTCTCCCGAGGAGGTGCTGCCATGGGGCGGCAGTCGCTGGTAGGGCCGCGGAAGTGTGCGAAAGCGTTCCCGTAGCCCTGCCAATATGCGACGAAGGTGGAACACCATGGGGTTTTAGTCGGTGCGAGTCCGACATAACCCGTCCTTGCCCCCGCGAGGCGGGTATGCGTAGGCATTTCCCCATGTTAAAAAAAAAGGTATACCTCAATCTCTGAAAACTAAAGTGTATACCATATATAACCAGTGCGTGTTGCCAGTGATGACTTATGGATCTGAGACGTGGTCCTTCACTGCTGGCCGTATGAGGACGCTCAAGGTCGCTCAGCGAGCTATGGAGAGGGCTATGCTCGGAGTTTCTCTGCGTGATAGGCTCAGAAATGAGGATATCCGCAGTAAAACCAGAGTGACCGACATAGCCCAACGGATTAGTAAGCTGAAGTGGCAATGGGCCGGCCATATAGCTCGAAGAACCGATGACCGATGGGGAAGAAAGGTTCTCGAGTGGCAGCCTCGTACCGGTAGGCGTAGTGTAGGGCGACCCCCCACTAGATGGAGTGACGACCTGGTAAGACATACAGGAAGTCGATGGATGCAGGTGGCTTAGGAACGTGCTTTGTGGCGTTACTTGGGGGAGGCCTATGTTCAGCAGTGGACTTGTGAAGGGCTGTAATGATGATGATGATGATGGATTCTATCGGGCTTAATCTACTTATTTTAACTTATTTTTAATTCCCGACGTTTCAGGTGCTTTACAGCACCGATGGTAACACGGGGGCTGAGATGTTTGACGTCCCAATGTCATAGTTAGCCCGGCTACCTTCAGTTTTTTAACATTAATTTTCGGTCCAAAACAAGCTTACAGTATTTTGAAGTCTTGCAATGGTATGCTTGGGTTCGGATTTAATTTTGTTAATTATAGGATCCCAAGCAGATGGCAGCACCCATCTATCTTCTCTATTGAAATAAGGATGCTTTTTAATTTCAATAGCCTCGCGTATCATCCGTGGTAGGAATCGATGTTCTTTTGCGAGGATTTGTGATTTATCAAATCTGATGTAATGGTGGAGACGATTTTCATCTCACCATTAAGGTGGGGGTGAGACATTTTTGGATTGTCACTGAAACAACTTGTGTTTTTCTTGCTCTGTTCATATTAAATTAAAACACTGGGAAATAGTGTTCATTCAAAGTGCTATTTGTGTTGTGTATGGAGATTGATTCACATGCTACATTATAAATTGATAAATATAGTAAAACTATGACTTTGAATTGCGTTAATCTTGTGTTTAAATAGTGTTTTACATATGATAGAATCCGTTTATCGACATTTTCTTTAACTACCCTCTTAAAATTTGACATTCTCAGCTGTCAAAAAGGGACCATAAACTATACCGGGTTACCACATAAATAAACCTAAACCATACCACCATTTGCGAGCAATAAATCAAAATGGCATAGTGTTTCAAGTGTAACAGTCGTATTGATGATAAGACCCCAAAAACTAATTGTAGGCCGCAAAAGAGTAATACGTACTAAATGCAGTGGACTAACTGGAATAGTAATGCGTGCTGTTGCACTTCAAACACCCAAATTGTCATACATATGTGTTGAATGCGAGGAGGGGCGACCTTCGGAGACTTCAACACTTCAACAGCAGGTTCAAGAGTTAAAGACAAATCATATAAACATAGTGAATTTGGACACATTAATATATGAAATTCAGGAAAGAAAAAATCGTAGTCGTAGCCTTATTGTGTTTGGAATACCTGAATCTACAGCAAATTCACCAGAAGACAGAAAAAGTCATGACAAAGACCAGATTTCTAAAACTATTACGTCACTGGCAACTCTCGAACCGGAAAACCCAAAGATTTCAAAAGGAAGGATAGGCCTATCTAAATAAGTATTTTACTCATAACTTTTTCATACAAGAAAAAGTAGCGCATCTGTCATAATACAAACGTCATATCAAGACACGACGTAACCAGGGTCGGATTTTGTAGTATAATTATTCTAATTGTACCATTACTTGATAGTTTGTAGTACATAGTATCATAATAATACCAAGCGAACATACCATAATTTTACCTAAAGGTCGACTTGTATAATTATTACCCTACGATATCGAGAATTTCTGTATTGTACATGAGTACCGCGTTTTCTAAATAAAATTAGAATTAGCTCCCTTTGTCATCAATCGATGATCGATCGATCCTTTTCTTTTGTACTCTTTTCGTTTTACCCTTATTTAATATAAGATATATTAGGTACTAGTATTCAAAATTTAACTCATACTAAGTTCTTTAGACAAAAATTAAACAGAAATAAAAATAAAACCGTCAAAAAACGAAACGTATGGATAAACTAAACGCGTGACACCAAAATTCCGGCACATGGGAAAAAAGAATTATGAAACGTCAAACGTGATATAATTTTTTTTAAATAGTATAATTTTATTTTCCATTTAGAATATTTTTGAGGGTCTGAATCCAACCCTTGCCTAATCTTGGTAACGTAACTAAACTAACTGTAAAATAAAGCTAAAAATGGGTTTATATAATCATTTAATTGTAACAAAATTAATATAAGGTTATTTTACCGATGATACGATATACCATTTTTTTATCTTTGTATCGTAATTTTTGCATTCTTTTACCACGTAACTAGACATATTTGTGACAAGCAAATCTGTCCTGCGCGCGCACCACGATTCGCGATTCGCGTTGGCCCTAAACTGTAATTTTAGGGCCAATGCATTGGTCTGTTTTAGTTGTTTGGTCGGCCCGGCCCTTACGCTAGTAATATATGTCAATGGGAAAACCTCACTCTCTTGCGTTTGGGTATACCTGTATGCAAAATTGCAAAACCGCGTCATTTCAAGTTAGTCCTGTTCAATAAATAAAATGCTATAAGTGTTATATCAAAGAGATCAATTTAGGAGACTTCGTGAAGAACTAGTGGTCAGAACAGAAAAAGGTGAGCAAAATCTTACGATCAAATATATCAATAACATACCAAAGATTAGAATAACAACAAAAAAACTAGCACATCATAATATCACAGAACTCTGCATGCTACACACGAATTTGGCTTCCATTATGGCGAAATTTGATTTATTTCTTCTTGAAGTAAATACACATAAACCTGCTTTAAACTTATTTACATTCTAGAATTGATGACAGTCTTATAAATATAAATGAATCTCGTATACGCTCTTTCGGTTGGACAGAAGAGAAAGAAAAGGGGGAGGAGTAGCAATGTATGTTGCACATGACATTAACAATGTGCCTATTATATCAAAAGTGAATAAAATATATTATAATCGTGCCGTAGAACAGAGAGGTAGTCTGATTGAAACATACAAAATACTGACAGGATATTACAATATTCCTACTCTGGAAAATTTGTACTTACTAAATAGAAACAAACGCCTGAGAGGACATCTACTTAAACTTTGTCATAGGGCTGCCAAGCGAAATACTATGAAGAATTTTATTACAAATCGTGTTGTCACCAACTGGAATAAGCTACCGCAAAATGTGATTGATGATCCTACATTGAATGCCTTCAAGAACGAGAGAAGATGCACTCGCATCAGCTTTTTAGCTGCTAGTGTGTTTATTGTACAAATAATAAGAACAAAATAATTAACGTGAACATGTTCACAGACTGCATACTTCCCGGAGCGTCGGTGTTTCACGTCAGCTATACATTCATTCACGCGGGTTTTTATGGATCTTTTTATTTGACGTATATAAGAGAGACCACATTCACAACCTAACTTGCATTCCTGCATCTTGTAGAGGAATATTACACTTGACGGATGGTAAAAATTGACTAATTTTCTTCAGCAGCTTTGTAGTATGTTTTAATGAAAGCTCGCTTCAAGATGTAGCCAACCTTGTCTGTGACTCCTCTGACATACGGTAGTACAGCAGGCACACGCTCCGGGAAGTCTGCAGTCCGTGAACACATTCAAGATAGTCTCCACCATTACATCAGATTTGATAAACCACAAATCCTCGCAAAAGAACACCGATTCCTACCAAGGATGATATGCGAGGCTATTGAAATTAAAAAAACATCTGAATTTCTATAGAGAAGATGGATGGGTGCCGCCATCTCGTTGAGATCCTATAATTAACAAAATTAAACCGAAAACCAAGCATACCACTGCAAGACTTCAAGGTACTGTGAGCTTGTTGTGCCTAGATCGGACCGAAAATTAATATTAAAAAAACTGAAGGTAGCTGGGCTAACTATGACATTAGGACGTCAAACATCTCAGTAGTCGTCGTCCACCCTTGGGTGCTGTAAAGCACCTGAAACGTCGGGAATTAAAAATAAGTTAAAATATATAGTTTTATTCAACGCATAGTTCATTACTTACGTACTTAGTAAAGCATTATCACAATTATAAATTATATAATTGTGATAATGCTTTACTAAGTACGTAAGTAATAATAAATACTTCAGAAGTGTGACGGATCAAGCTCAGAGTACTTATGATCTGTTTCATAGAGGGAACATGACTACTCTGGTTTTAAGCCCCAGCAGCTGAGTCTTCCTTGACGAACGAAACGAACAGATTGTTTTTTACAAAATTTGGATAAAATGAACCAAATTGTTTAAAAATAAAGACTTACTTGTAAAAGTTGTGATGGCATGAAAGAACCAAAATTAGCTGGTAAGTCACCACAATCCAAATTAATGCCAGCTAGGTCCGAGCTGATCTTCTGATTATCAGGAGTGCTTTGGTGCTCTAAGAAATTTGTGTTAATAAGTTCATCAGTTGTTGTTTGCTCTTCCTTGTTCTCACTGGACGGTTCTTTTCCATCTTCAACTTTTGCATTTTCATTTTCAGGTTTATCAGGTATTTCATCTTTGTAATCATCCTGAAGTGTATAAATTAATTATGATAATATATTCTTAAATTTGTTAATTACGAGAAATATTTCGGCGGCGTAAAGAGAAACATCGTTTCATTTTGTCCCATGGTAAGAAGCCATAATGTTGATATGTATAAGAGAATTTAACTTCCTTGTTAGTCCAGTTGTCGTAACTACAAATGCTGATCATGGGTTTTGTGTTCTGCCAAGAAATTCACAGTCAGCAGACCGGAATCAGGAACTTCGCAATGTTTCATCTACGTACCTGAGAAGGCACGTAAAGCCGTTGAACCTGCGCCTTGCGCACACACTCGAGTACTATTATACTGTCATGCGCAGATGCCTAGTTTAAATTGAGGTTGGCCACCGCGACCGGAATCCGGTCTGGAAAACATTATAGGAAATCCATCACCCTATTTCATGCATGGATGATGATGAGACAAGTATGGGAAATGTCAGTAAAAACTTACGGCTTCTGATAGATACCAGTATACCATCAGTTATTCCAGACGTAAAGCATCCGGTCTGCCAACGAGCAGCTGCGTCAACTATCACGAGTACCAGTGCGACTTCTCGCACTGGTACTGTGATAGTCGACTCGTCTGCTAAGCATAATGATTAAGGCAAGTCCTCCCTACAATGGGAGAGAGAGGCACATGTTCTGCAGTGCAATTTAATGGGCTGATGATAAAGAAGAAGCCGATGTGTAACTGTTTTTTGGGGAAGGCCTGATGTTCAGCAGAGAACTGCAACGATAATTATGATTAACGATTATGAACAGCTAGCTGGGTGAAAAATATTGCAATATGCACTAAATCTTGCATCATTGCTTACCTGGAAAAATAACATCTGGTCTTTGTCTTCAATAAACATGTTTTCTTGATTTACATCCTCTTCTTGTAGACTCTTCAGAACAGAGAATTCATATTGAGGAGCCTCACTCATATTATCTATTGTAGCTTGTAGAGTTTGAGATACTTTAGTTGAGAAGGTTAGAAAGGAATTCTGATAGGTAGATAAAACATGAGATAACATATTACATCGTGCTGCAGCTAGTAAATCAATCTGAAATATTACATTATTAACATGAGATAGGTCATATTAAGTTGTTTTTTTGACTGCATAGTGACGGTGTAAGAAAATAAGAATATTTACTAACACCATATCGCCCCGTTTGTGTCATAAGAGAAGGCAAAGGCAAACAAACCTGAATAACTACTAAAAATAAAAACTACGGTTACTAACCCGGATGCCAAGCGTGGCAATTATGGCAAATACCTAAGATAATCTAGGGAAGGCCTAAGTTCAGCAGTGGACTTTTGAACCTGCTGCAATGGAAAGAGTAAATTGATTTTTTAAGTTGTATGTAGTCTATCCGGGCAGGTATTTCGGTCACCAAGCAACATCAACGGCGATGTTTTATTATGAGCGTTAATATAGTTGCAAGCTATGAAGCATCACAGTAATCAGCGGTGACAAATCATCTTTTTTGTTGGTTATGGATGTCCATGATGTCCACTCATGTAGACCATAGCTCATTTTTAAAAGAAGTCCAGATATCGCAGTACTAGATTTCTGGCACCTTTGGATGCTGCTTTTCATCGTTAGTGTAATATAATGATGAGTATGATCAGTATTAGGGTAAAAGAAACAAAGCATTCCTGTATTTAAGAAACAAATATTGTTACAAGCTTGGGGTTCAACTAATAAAACACAATTCGCAGTTATATCGCTTCGAAGTATTCGCTTGAATCGCCAATTCAATACTGACTCGGTCACAGTCCTTACTGGCCTTATATAGGGCCTTTTCAACTGAAACATCTAGAACTAGGTGTAGAAATTTCTAGTATGAAATATTCTAGAAAGCTCACCTAGTTCTGCTACTCTATACTAGACGGCGCTAGTGGCATTAATAATGGCGCGAAACATTATGTATGGATATGGCAAATATTATGTATGGAAAATTTTAACAACTTTTTAATCAAATATTTGCCTTAATTATTGAAAAAAATGGCTCAGGTCCAAATTGTGTACTCTTTGAGCCTTCCCGTGCGAGTTTGTCGGCAAGTTCATTACCTACGTTACCTGAGTGACTCGGAATCCATCTTAAGACGACCCTGTTGTTACATCCCAGGGCGTTTAAGCAGTTCACGCAGTCTCCAACTAGCTTGGAGTTCACTAAGTTTGACCTGAGCGCTAGCATTACTGCTTGACTATCAGTGTTTATATAAATTATATGGTTAACATAGTGTTTTTGCAGATTGATTTCCGTACGCTAACGTATGGTGAAAATTTCTACCTGCAAGATAGAGGTGAATCTACCCAAATTCATACTAATTTTGAATTTGGGGCGTTTCCCATAAATTCCAAAGCCTACATAGAGGCCACGAAGCCGAGACCCATCGGTATACCATATAAGATTAACTAATAGATGACCTGGCCATTCAGGAGGATAATTCCACTATATACTTTTTATCAAAAGTGTATAGTAGACGCATTATATCTGAGATCATGGATAAGACTAGTCTTTCCTTAACTGAGTCGAGAATGGATCTTAATCTGTAGGAGAGCAACCTTAAACCGCCCGGGGCGTTAACCCTATACAAACAAGCCTCGCCTCCTTGTCTTGATAAAGATCAAGGGGTGTTAGGCATACAAGTGCATTAAGAGCCGCTCCAGGCGATGATCGCATCGCTTCAGCTGCCATTAAGCAGCAGCAAAACTGGACAAGATTGATAAAATAAAACTGACTACTTTACAAATACAGTGTGTCCAGTGACGAGCTAGTGATATTATAGGTACTTATAACTATTTTATATTATATATTCTAGGTTCTTATATTACACTACATACTGAGGTCTAATCCCCTCCCCCTTTATGTGATAGCCATATTGTTTTTTTCTTGAGATATTCTTTACGAGTATACAAAAAAATTTATATCTCTTAAAGCTTTGGTCCTACTGAGATAAAAAATTGACTCATTCGGAACATTACCGAATAATTTGTTTAACACTCGTAATTTTAAAAAAAATTAAGTTCAAAAGAATATCAAAAAATTATGCTAATCGGTAAATTACTACAATATTTTTATTTTTATTTTTTTACTACTAAAATATTTTTTTATTATATCGACAGATTTTGAGCTTAGCTACAATACAACAAACAAAGTTTACAGCTGTATGTTTAAGAATTACTGTTCTTTGAACATAGCGTATACGCAAACACAAAGGGCCTTTTAGCCTAAGAGCCCATGACGGCCAGACCTTCATTATTTTATAAAAGCTGAAAGTTTTTCTGTGCATGTCCTATACAGTCAGTGTCCTATACTGTACTATACAGGTAAGAACGACCAGCGACTATAAAGTTTGGGTTGTGGTTACTTGGGTAGGTAACTGGTAGTTTTATAAAATAACGAAGGTCTGGCCATCGTGGGCTCTTTGCTCTATTCCTCGAAACCCTAAACAGGAAAACATTAAAACCATTAAGTTACTTATTAGTTTTTATTTAATTGTTTTACAAAATTGACCTACAATTAAAATATCTAAAGCAGTTAATCAAAGTGGCCACCTCTAGCTTGTAGGCAAGCTAAATCTCTACGTGCCACCCGAGTTGATGAGCGCCTAATTTGTAAATTAGATTTAATTTCTTCGACAATAGACAATATTGTTGCCCTCCGAATGATTCAATTTTTATCTTAGACCAAAACTTTGAGATATATGAATTGTTTTCTATATACATAGAGAATATCTCAAGAAAAAAACAAAATGGCTGTCACATAGAGGGGGAGGGGATCAGACCTCAGTGTGTAGTGTATTTGTGAATTAAAGTAGTTGTAATATAAGTATCTAGAATATTGCTAGTCCGTCACCAACACGGGTTCAGTAATTAAATTACGGGTGTCACTATTTTTTTATTCAGAATCACAATTTTATAGATTATGAAATTGTTATTGGCGATATAATAATATTTCCTACTTGGTAGCGGTCTAGTGTGAGCAGTGACGGGGAACGACTGGCGTTCGCCGCCGAGTGCTTTCCAGACACAAGTGCAAATTGCCAGTTCAGCAAAATATATGTTACCTGTGTATGTTACTACTGTGTACCTACGTATATATAACTACGGAATAAATACAGTGCAAAGTCCCATTGAAAAATCTATATCGATAAAAAAGCACTCAAAAAATTGAATACATCAAAGAATTGTATATTATCCCTTCAGCCATTGCTCTAACTCTAACAAATGTAAGTCCCAAAAAGAGATTATTAATAGAGCTTCGGACTTTTATACAAAATATAATAACAACCAGACTCGTTAAAACAAATGAGAGAAAAAGAAATTGTTTACCAATGCAGAGATACATCCCTTGTTCAAGAGTTAACAGGGCCCGAAATTCTAAAACAAACAATGAAGCTTAAGGAAAAAAATCCTGGGAGCAGACGGCATCACAAATGAATGTATCAAATTTGCAAGGAATCTACTACTGACACCTATTACACTACTATGGAACAAAATATTATATGAAGAAGTTTAGCCACAATTAATAATAAAATATTAAAAAAAAACACAAACAAGTTGTGTGTGTGTGTGTGTGTGTGTGTGTGTGTGTGTGTGTGTGTGCATGCGTGCGTGCGCGCGTGCGAGCGAGCGAGCGAGCGTGCGTGCGTGCGTGCGTGCGTGCGTGCGTGCGTGCGTGTGTGCGTGTGTGTGTGTTGTGTTGACCAGGTCATAGAGAAATATTTAGAATTTTGCAGATTATTATATGTAGCATTTATAGACTGCAAAAACACACAGCATCTGGGAACCATTATAAACGCAAAATACAAATAAAATTTACATAAATATCTAGAGAAACACCAATGAGAAAACACCCCTATTCTCTCTGATTTCTCCAAAACTTTTCATAGCCATCTTACAACTTGTTATGGTAACCTTACCATGGTTCAAGTACCAAGCAAGGCATAACATAAATGGAAATTCACTATGCCATCTCAGTTTCGTCCACAACATTATCGTGCACGACCTCCAGCAATTAAATAACATGTTAAACAATGTACATCAGGCCAGTATATTGGTTGGTTTGGAATTGAACTTCAACAAAACGAAACGGTTGACAAACTTGGACAATTGATTGAAGAAACGTCGGGATAATAAAAATAAATTAAAGTTTAATTAAATGCGATAGAATCCGCAAATAATAGTTTTATGCAATGTGTAGTGTTCGCGTAAATTTAAGAAATCATTAATTAGACAATTGATCTCAAAACTAGAAACAGAATCCAGTTATTCAGAGAGAAATTGTAAGAAGTTGCTTTGATATAAAATTAAGAGAAGGTAAGTAATATAGGAATTAACATATAGAAATAAGTAACCAAAGCCTCTTCTTCTCACTACAAAAAATGGAAATGGGCCAGTCACATAGCCAGATATAACAAACATAGATAAACTATAAGATCAGTAAAATGGACTAGGCTATAAGCGAGAGGCTGCTCAGTGGCAGATGGGCAGACGAAATAATTGTGACAGTGAGTCGAAGATAGCTAGCTACAGCTACAGATAAAAAAAGTGGAACACCTTGGAGGAGGCTTTTGCCTGAAGGGGATCCACACAAATTATTTCATAAATTTAATATTTTTTTGAAAAAATAATTCGTAATATTATATATACCTAATTATAATTATTTAATAGATTGTTATTTTCTTGATTCATTTTTATGATTGTTATTGTTACGAGCTTGAGGTTCGTGATAATAAAAACTGCCGATTGAATTACCAAAATTTACACTTTTATTACCGAACACCAATTAAAACTTAAAAGACACTAATAATTAATCACTCTGATTCACTTTATTTCGCTCCGAAGCTTCGCTTGTCTCGCCAAATTCAATACTGCACCGATCGCGGCTTGCAGCGGCTTTAAATACACCTTTTCCACTGAAATGTCCAGAATGTTCCAGCGAATACCGGTCCCGACCGACTAGGCGCAGAGTTCGAGCGTGGACCCTTCTAGAAAGCTTAATTCTTCTGTTCGATACTAGATGGCGCTATTGGTGGAAAGTTCAAGATTGGCATTTTCCAGGAAGCCCTCCTCGCTCTATTTCCCGACACTAGATGGCGCTAGTGCCAGGTACCAGACATCAACTTAGGCGCGCAACATTATTATTATTATATTTTTTATAAATTTTCATTATTTGTTATAATTTGTATGAAATTAAATAAAACTTTATTATTATGTACTTTAACATCATGTGTTTTAATTCAACAAAATGTGTGGTATATTAAAATAAAAAGGAAAAATGCTATTTTTACAGGACTCATTTAAACAGTTTAAAACCATCAACCAATATCACCCATAACCACAGAATTATGTACTCTTATGTTGAATACATTGATCCATCAACTACATTTTTAACCTCCACAGAACAGACGCAAATTATCTAGATAATGCTTTTCAAAAAGACACAAATTATCTAGACAATGTTTTTCGAAAATGGGCGTTTGTGATGACTTTTTATCGGAGGTGTGGGTTCGAATCCCACCACTGCCACCATATCATAAAATAAATGCTGGTTCAACACTCGTTTTTATTATTTTTATGAAGGTACATTTTTGACACACATTATTCTATCTGTCTATTCAGATATCTCATAATCTACCTACAATATACTCCAATTCCGACACAACTGCAACGAGAAAGGCTTGGAGGTACGATGGGGAGAGTGTGAGGTGTATAAGTGTCGTTGTGTTTTTGGCTATTTCTTATTCTGAGAGCTGTTGATTTACTTTTTTTGTTTATTATTTCTGTTGATGTTGGTTTTAGTAGTTATAAATCCGTAAGTATTTAGTAATTGTGCTGTTTTATATGTAATTAGTTAAAATAAAATGGAGGAAGATCCTCCCGATCCCGACGGGGTTCCATGTGACTCCCATACCGGTACGAAAAAAAATAATAATATTCCTATCGAAATTGATCAGTCGAAGCGTAAAAGATTGCAAGCAACCAATAACTCAGGTTATCCTCAGAAAAGATTAATTACAGATCCATCTCAACCTGTTCCATCTATTCAGACCTCTTATACCCACCCTGACTACATAGAAAAAAAACATAAATATTCTAATAACGACAATGCGCCGTTTATTGTACATGTAAGTAAGAGAGTAGATGATTTATCAACTGGAGTAGTTTTAAAACCGATAAAGTTTGGTCATTTTCTCTACCATAATAATATTAAAAATGTTGTAAGTGAAGGTGTTAAGCGAGTAGGACGCAATAGAATTTCAGTTGAGTTTAAAAGTGCAGCTGATGCAAATTGTTTTATTGAGAACCCAGCCCGTGCAGGTGCTAAATATGATACTGTAATCCCTTCTTATAATGTCACACGCATGGGAATAGTGAGGCAGGTCCCTGTAGAATGGACATTAGAGGAACTCATCTCATCAATCGAGGTCCCAGCTGGTTTTGGCTCAATTATTAAAGCTCGCCGATTTAATAGAAAGTCAGTTAATGAAAACCAAAGCACTGTGTGGATTCCCTCTCAAACAGTTGTTTTTACTTTTTCCGGTCAGAAACTTCCTTCTAACATTTATTGTTTTTTTACCTCAATGCCTGTTGAGCCCTACATTTTACCTCTTATTCAATGTCACAAATGTTGTCGTTTTGGGCATGTAACCTCACAGTGTAGGTCATCTTCCCGTTGTTTTGTGTGTGCTCAAAATCATGAAGGAATATCATGCACAAGACAGTCTCCCACATGCTTATTTTGTTCAGGATCTCACACAGCTAAAGATCCTTCCTGCCCTGAACACTCTAGGCAGAGATCTATCAAACTTACCATGTCACAGGAAAATATTTCCTATCTAGAAGCATCTGCCCGTTTCCCTCAAGTCCGGAGATCTTATGCAGATGCTGCTAGAATCCTTCCTTCGTATGATCATCAGAGTCCCTATCCTATTTCAAATTCCCCTTTACCTTCAGTTGTCCCCTCACAATCTCATTCTTACAGGAAGACTACATTTACTCCAAGACTTCCGCCAAATCCAGCATCAAGTCATGGACATGATAAATCTGCCCATGAGGCAATAATAGATACCCCTTCTTCTTCAACTACTAATGGTTGTGCTTTAATAGGGCGGAGTATTTCCCCTAATGACAATCTCTGTGAGTTAATGATCTCCATGCTTATAAGTATGCTTTCCCATTTCAGCAATATGGATCTCCCACTTGCCCTCCGCCAAAAACTTACTGAGCTCATCTCATTAACAAATAACCTTCCCTCCAATACTTCAGTGGAACTGCCGGAGCATTAATAATAAAAAAATGAATTAATTTACCTTATTAATAAATACCATCCCCTCATCCTAGCCATTCAAGAGACATGGCTTAAGCCTGGGTCCCATTTTAGGATTTCAGGTTATTCATGCCTCAGGAATGATAGGAATGATGGTCATGCTGGCTCTTTCATTCTTATCTCAAAATCAATTACTTATACATTAATTTCCCTTCCTTCTCATAGTCCTTCAATTAAAGTTGTAGCAGTTAGAGCTCATAACACTTCTTTTCTTTCTATTTACATTCCCGAACCTAGTTTAAATATTTTATCAGAACTTACGAGGATCATATCCTCCATCCTGCCTCCTATGGTAATTCTTGGTGATTTTAATATGCACCATACTTTATGGAGCTCCCATTTTTGTGATCCCTGATCTACATTTTTAGACATCATTGATGATTTAGATCTCTGCCTCCTTAACGATGGTTCACCTACACGTAGAGTATCCCCCCTCCAAAATCCTAAAAGTGCAGTAGATCTGTCACTCTGTTCTCCTGCTCTGTCGTCCCTTCTTTCTTGGAGAATATTACCCTTTTCAATCAATCCCCCTAGCTCCTATACAGTCAATGTTCCATTTAATCCTAGGTTAAAATATAACACATCCAAAGCAAACTGGCAACTATATTCCACAGTTCTAGAGGAAGAACTTTCAGTCCTTCCTCCTGTTCAGAAAGATAATGTTCTCCAGGTGTATGCTTCTTTTAAAAACGCTATTTTATCTGCTGCCAATAAGACAATTCCCATCAAAAAACCTTATAAAAATAATGCCCCTTCACCACCTTGGTGGGATCAAGATTGTTCTGTAGCATGTAAGAAGAGAAAGGAAGCTGAAGTAAGATATTCCCACTCTATGAATTTTGACAACTATATTTTTTATAAAAAAACTGCTGCTGAAACATTAAAATTATTATCCGGGAAGAAAAAGGCTGGATGGCTTAAATTCTGTGAGTCACTGTCGCCCTAGGCGACAGTGACTCACAGAATTTCATCATCCATCGTTAGTCTGGAAAAATATAAAAAAATTCCGATGTTCAGTTTTGACCTATGAAAACACAATTTCTAATGATCAGTCCTATTGGCTAGAAAATTTTGCTAGTAATCTTGCTCCTCCTTCAGTACCATCTTACAATGAATGTATAGCATTTCAATCACAGTCCTTGCACTATCAACACAGTTTTGACTCCCCTTTCTCTTATGAGGAGTTATATGCTGTTCTTAGTGTCCTTAAAGACTCTTCACCAGGAATTGATGGAATTCCTTATTATTTTATTACTAATAGCAGTGAACCTATTAAAGTCCATCTTCTTTCTATTTTGAATTGTATTTACATGTCTGGTATTCCTCCAGAAGAATGGAAATCCCAAGTTATTTTACCTATTTACAAACCAGGTAAGCCTTACACTGAGCCCTCAAGCTACCACCCTATCGCTCTTTCTTGTACCATGGCCAAAATTCTTGAACACCTAATAAAAAATCGTTTAGAATGGTTTCTTGAAAGCAAAAGCCTTCTAGCAACAAGCCAATTTGGATTCCGAAAGGGCTTAAGCACCATGGATAGCCTTAGTACTCTAGTTACTGATATTCGTTTAGCTTACTCTAAACATGAATACCTTGTTGGAGTCTTCCTAGATATCGCGTCTGCATATGACAATGTACTTCTTCCTGTGCTCAGGCAAAAAATGCTCAATCTGAGTATTCCAGTGAGGATAGTAAATTTTGTCTCTAACTTTCTCTCTTCTAGATCCATTTATATTGATAGTCAACATTCTCTTCTCCCACCAAGAATAGTATGGAAGGGTCTCCCACAAGGCTCAGTACTTAGTCCTTTGCTCTATTCTATCTATACTTATGATCTAGAACTTCCTGTTAACTCATTCTGTAACATCCTCCAATATGCAGATGATATAGCTATATATATTTCCTTGGATAACCTCCCTACAGCTTGTTCCCGCTTGAATTTATCAATGTCCTATTTACAAGATTGGTTAACTGATCATGGTTTGTCTTTGGCTGTTCCCAAAAGCAGTGTTGTGATCTTCTCTCGCCATAGGCAACTCCCTGAAATCAACATTCTCTATAATAATGAACCTATCCCAATTAGGGAGAATGTAAAATTTTTGGGAGTTATTCTTGACTCCAAACTAGCCTTTTCCCATCATATCAACCATGTTTCCAAAAAATGTGAAAAAAATATAAATATTCTTCGAGCTTTATCAGGAGTTTGGTGGGGCTCCCACCCATTCTCTCAAAAAATATTGTACAATGCCCTTATTCGTAGTCATTTGGATTATGGGTGCTTTGTCTTGGAACCCTGTAATAAGTCTTCCCTAAAGAACCTAGACAGGATTCAGACCAAAAGCCTTCGTATAATCATTGGGGCAATGAAATCTTCCCCAATAAATGCTCTCCAAGTCGAATGTGTAGATCCCCCTCTTTACCTAAGACGACAATATCTATCAGACCGATTCTTTTTTAAAATCTACCAACTCTCTTCCCACCCGCACATTTCTAAATTACATCTTCTTTTGGAATATATTTCATCAAAGCATTACTGGACTCATAAAGAATCTCCCTGCTCATCCAACAGTTTGGTAACATTACTCCATCTACCACACCCAGTATCACAATGCAAGTCCTGTCCCATCTTTGATATCCCATATGATGCAATTATTTATCAACCAAATATCCACCTCGACCTTGGTATTGAGAAAGATTGCCCTATAATTTATGGAAAGGCTGGCTTATTATATACACTGATGCCTCCAAAAAGTCAGGTGAAAGTTGCACTGGAGCAGCCGTTTGGATTCCCAGATACAAAATAATCCTCAATTTTAAATGCCCTTCTATTTCTTCCACTTTTACTGGCGAGGCCACGGCAATTTATGAAGCTTTAATTTATATAGAAGCACACAACTTAAATAAGTCAGTTATTCTTACCGACTCCAAAAGCTGTTTGTTAGCAATTTTGTCAAACCAGTTCCAAAGTAAATATAAGATACCCTTGATCCTCAAAATTAAACACACATTGTATACATGTCATCTCAAGGGTATTCAGGTTTCCTTAGCTTGGATTCCAGGTCATAGTGGCATCAAGGGCAATGAAACAGCTGATCTGATGGCTAAAAATGCAAGTCAAAATGGTTTGCCATGTAATTTAGTTTACTCTTCAGACATAGTGTTACTTGCAAAGAAGAAGTTAAATAATAATTGGAATACATTATGGAAAGCCACTCAAAATATAAAAGGTAAACACTATGCTGCTATACAATGTGCTATTCCTCCAAAACCATGGTTTTTCAAATTTAATAAAGCTAACAAACAGTCAACATCAACTATCTGTAGACTTTGAATTGGCCATGCTTGTACATCAGTACATTTAGCCAAACTGAGGATTAGGGACAGTTCCCTCTGCGAATGTGGGTTAGATGAGGGAACTTCTGACCATATTTTTTTTAACTGTCCGAAATTATCTTGTTCACTCTATAATCATCTCCCTCCTGACATCCCTCGTCCTATAAATTTTGATTCACTTTTAACCTACACAAACACTCCTTATGTATATATTCTGTGTGATTTTATTAACACTAATAGTATAAAAGTTTAATGTTTGTCAATACTAATATACTAAAGTAGTTATAGCAACTGTGTTTGTCATTTGTTCTAGGTAATTCAACAGTACAACCACTAGTATTATAAGATAAAAAGGAAAATTTAATTGTTTAAATAAAACAAGATACTCGTATTATCACAATCTTCTTTAGTTCATGGGCATAGTATTTGTAACTACTGAGCTTGTACTCAATAAACACTTCCACGCTGACATTGGCAAATAATCAAAAACCACCATAAAAAAGAAAAGAAGAAGAAAGACAACTGCAATGACAACGACAACCACATCTTGTAGCATACACGTTGTGTATATACGATACACACTCAAATTACAAGACGATCCTGTAATTGAAAAGAAAGCAGATGTAAAAGTAAAAAGCTTAAGAAGAAACATAATAGTCCTATTTTCCTTAAAAGAACTAAGAGTAGTGGTTCTAGTACAAGTGAGGAAGCTTCACTATCCCGATCTTTTATAGATGATACAAATAAAAAATGGTTTAATGATACAAAAGAAAGATATCACGCTGTATCTGGGAACCAATTATCAAACAACATTGGCAAAGCTATAGAGGCGCAAGTAGTTTCAATTCAATTACAAAAGCCAAAATATGTAATGGGTCCACCAGTGGAACGAAGCAGTCACCCACAATCAACAACATCGATGCAATTATGAAACCAGTCAAGCACCCAAAGTAAAAGTTGATACTGGCAGACTTCAAGAATACATATAACAACAGCAGAGCAACAACCAATTATTAATATGCACTGCTATTACTATGAGAACAAATAATAGCAGTATATATTAATCAGAGATCCTCTCTGATTATTAAAATTCCATATTATAACTTACTCTTGCTGCCAATAAATAAATCTCTGCTTACTTACTTTCATGAAGGTTCCAAATTACTGTACTTGAATTAAATATAAATTTAAAGAAAAAAAGGTATACAGTTAAAATATACAAACAATGTTTGAAGAGCTGGCCATCAAACAACTGAGATTTTTCAATTGTTTTAATTCACTACTTTTCTACTACTTATATAAATTGCCTTTGACCATATTTAATAGACCATACAACTCCAAAGAATTGATTGAAAAGACATATACACATATGTGGTAGAGCCATTCTGTAGCTATATGGTTCTAGCACGAACAGGTACAACAACCATGGTAAGAGTGTAGAGAATCGGCAAACCTTTTTACTAGAAACAAGGCATTCCTTCTCAGTTCTTAGAGACGAAAACGCATCTGTGTTTTAATTCTTTTTGGAGGATAAGTGAAGATGTCTATAGGCCACAACCTCCACTTACCATCAGGTGGACTTTGTGCTTGTTTGTCACCCTTATTCTATAAAAACAAAAGGACTATAAATCCATCAATTCCATATATAAATATTTTTTTTTATTTATTACACCAATATTTTTTTATAAATATGGTAAAAGGATTATGGTTATATATAAAAAGTCAATTTTATAAATAGAGGTTTCAAAAATTTATTTTCTAATAGAAAAGTTGGCTAAGCTTTCCATTGACATCCGTCGAGTTGGGGGTTGATATTTTTTTTACAGAAAGGTTACATTAATATAAGCACACACGAAAAGTTTCAACATGCGGAAAAGCGTACTTTTTGAGAAAAAAATTATTGAAAATCAATTATTTTTGCAATATTTATGTCAATCCCTATCTCAGATTATATGATATTTTTTTTACAGAAAGGTTACACTATTGTAAATACACACGCAAAATTTCAACATGCAGAAACGCGTACTTTTTGAGAAAAAAATTATTGAAAATCAATTATTTTTATAATATTTACGTCAATCCTTACCACAGATTATATCGAATTCTCGCCGTTGAACGTTCGTTTTCCGTACAGTTAAGTTGTCATACGTTCGGTAGCATTTTATTGTACATTTTACGTAAATAATTATATTTTGTACTCATTTAAATAGTTTTCATTCATACACATATATTTAACTGTTTATATTTAAATTACAAAATTATTATCATTATGAGCTATTAAAATTAAAATGTGTAGTGTTTACCGTTTTTTACCGGCTTGTGGGACGTAATGTAAAACTGACGATTTCTAAGAATTAATTAAAGCAATATGTGTATAAAATTGTATAAAACATGTGTATAAAACAGTGCCCACCTATTAGGGCAGATAACAAATAAAATAGGTTAGGTTCAACTTATGTCAAGGAACCGAATTAATAGACCCCGACTCCACGTGGTACGAGTCTGTCCTACCCCTAGAGTGGTTTTATAGAGCCGGAGGCGCGTAGGCTGGATGCCTGCGATTTGTTACGCAAAGGCGTAGAGGCTGCTCTTCCCGCAGCGCCGGAGACGTTGCGGTCTCAAAATAGATACAGAAATCCCTCTAAATGAGTCCCTCTATTTATTTTTGGTGAAGGGGTTCCCCCTTCCTTAGGGGGTACCCCCTTCCCCCCCAAGAGGTCCCCATGGTTTTCAACTAACTTAATATTTATCCATAAAAAATAAAATTTCCTCAAAATTAAAATTCCAAAAACTCAAAAAGGGGGGGGCTCCGCAACTTTTCCTTTTAAGGGGGAGTAGTACACCTCCCCCCGCCCTCCCCCCACCCCCCTCCCACCTCCAATTCGACGGACGTCAATGGAAAGTCGTACCGAAAAGTTGGCTATCAAAGTACTCATTGGTCAATGAAAATTAAAGATACCATAAAAATATTATATCATGTTTACCTTTTGTAAGACATCTAATGTAAGTTTATCAAATATTTTTTTACTCTCACGAACTTGACGCTGAGCTTTCCGAAAATTATCGAGACCTCGTCCTGTATCTGGGTCCAATTGAGCACTTGTAGATTTCATCCAACTTAATGCCGCACGGTATTCGATACGAGCCTTTTCCATAGCAGAAACTGTTGCACGCATATCTTTAATAGCGCGGCATCTAAATGTCTCAACCTCATGATATAATCGCAGCAAGGGACCTCTCACTGATAACCGCTGCTGGCCGGAATAAGAAATAGCTTTACCAGCTGATACCATGTGTTTTCCGGAAGCTTCAGAGGTTTTTCCGGCATCTCTTAAAAATTTTCCTAAAGAATCTTCCTCTTGCGCTAAAACACACACTCGTTCTTGATATTGGTCTAATATTCGTTGTAACTGTAGACAACTATCAGATATTGATCGAAATAATTCCAATTTTGCGTCTAGCTCGGCATCGGAAGCCACAATACACTCGTCTTCTTTAGTGCCCAATTTCTTTAACACTGTCTTTTTAGTTACCCAATACTGGTGCTGCATCATTATTGACAGCAATATATTCCCTTTTGGCAAAACTATAATAGGATAACAATTTTTTCAAATAAAATTTATTCATATCAGTTACAGACACATCCTCAACTTACGAAACTTCAGATAACAACACAGACTCACAGACTATTAAGAGGATACTACGCATGATAACAAACGTCACTTTCTCTATAGTCTGTGCCGTAGACAGAGAATTCTCTGTCTACGGTATGTGCAGATAACTTCATTTTGATTTTTTCAGTGTCAGTCAGAAGTGTCAACTGTCAGTGTCACAGTGATATTTTTAAAATGAGATTTTTAGCTTAGATGCTTGCCTTTAAGCCATGTCTTCATTTCATTCGGGATAATCGTTTAATAGATTTTTTCTTTACAGTATGCTGATGCGTCCAAGATGTTACTTTTGGTTGACTTTGTTATACCAGACAATAGAGGCGTAGATGAGAATCGGCCTCACTAGGCTACTGTACAGCCATAGGACCATACTGTGATGCAAGCCCCAGTTGTTCCCTACTAAACGACTGCACGTACCTAAAGCAATTTTTGCCTTATGACATACGTTGCTAAGGTAAGAGTACCACGTTTGTTTTTGGTCGATCGTTACGCCCAAGTACTTAACTTCAGTGGAAAATTGTACTTCTTTACCATTAAGTTTTGGTGGGACTAATTTGTCCAACCGTCTCTTTTTGGCAACGACAGTAAATAACAGTTTTATCAGCATTAACTGATAAACTGTTATACCTACACCAGTTATTTATACATAAAATTAGGGCTCTTTGTATTATGGACGATAAAGTACTTTGACAAAATCCCTTTGCAATGATCACAAGGTCATCAGCATAACTTAGTGCTTCAATGCGTAGGTCTGCCATTTTGTACAATAGTTGGTCAACCGCAAGAGTCCAAAGAAGAAGAAGTGACAAAACACCTCCTTGTGGGCAGTCTCTTGTAGTTGCAACCTTAATCAAAGTTTGAAACAGCGCTATATTTGGCTTTCTGTTTGAGAGCAACGACTTCACCCATCTGATGGTTGTGGGGTCCAAAATTTTGGACGTCAGGCCCCCGATCAGCAGTAATGTCGAAGGCGCCCTCAATATCTAGAAAGGCACAAAGAGCTATTTCTTTATCCTCCAGTTGTTTTTCGACCCCGTCAATGACACTGATCAAGGCTGTTTCTGTAGATTTGCCTCTGCGGTAAGCATACTGGTTGTAATGTATGGGCCTCGTAGCTAAAGCTACATCCCTTATATCTATAAACTTTTCCAATGTCTTAAGAAGAAAAGAAGATAGGCTTATAGGTCTTAAGGACTTTGGTATAGCGTAGTCCTTTCTACCAGCCTTAGGTATAATTAGAACTTTGACAATTGTCCATCGTTCTGGAATACATCACTAGGCAAAACTTGCTCTGAAGATTTTCACCAGATACAGAAGAAGGATGTTGATACCCCAATGCAGTTTGATGGGAATTATTCTATCCTTCCCGATTGTTTTAAATGGTTTAAAGGAGTCAACAGCCTACTGCACCAGGTTTGGCCTTATTATCTTTGCAGCCCTACACTAGTCCTCATTACAAGGCCTACGTAGGGCTCTGAAAGAGTTGGGCTGGGAAATGGGTTGACGTTAGTAACTGCAATGTTTCTGTTTCACTATTAGTGAAGTTACCATCAGGCTTTTTAAGAAGCTCGATCTGATTAGGTTTAGCTTTCGATAGCATTTTGTGTAGTCTTGCACTGCGAGGCAAAGACTCAACTTCCTCGTATAGCTTCCTCCACGATGCTCTCTTGGCTTTCCCAATTTCTTTATTATATTCAGTTAGGGCTGCACTATAAATATACCACTCTTTGGTTTTTAGCCCCATTAAATAGTCTCATGGTCTTTTCCCAAAGTACTTTTAGCTTAGTATTCCACCAAGGAACTTTTCGTGTTGAGGTCTTGGTTTTAACGGGACAACTGTCCTCGAAGGCTTCACGAATACCTACGGTTATGGTTTCCGTCGCTAACTCCAGACCTTCAATCGTTTTGATGCTTTTGGGAAACGTTTCCAAGTTCCTCCTTAGACTATTTCTGTAGATATCCCAGGAGGTCGCTTTTGGATTCCTAAAAGCAACGGTTTCATAGGTTGGTGATGCTGCAATCACAAACTTAATGTGTTTGTGATCAAAAATCATGTTTTCACTACTAACATGCCAGCCATTTATCCGCCCGGATATGATATTAGTAGCAAAGGTTATGTCTAACACATCTTGCCTAGCACGCGTAACAAAGGTTAGTGTACACCCTAAGTTAAGGCTTACCAGGCGGTTAGAGATGAGAAAATCATAAAGTGACTCACCTCTTTCGTTGATGTTAGTGCTTTCTCAGGCTGTGTGGTGAGCATTAGAATCACAACCCACCAAAAGTTCGGCGTTGTGTTTCCGGGCCAACTCCGCCACTCGCTCTAACTCGATGGTAGGATCTGAGTTCTCTCCGGGAAGATAGGCTGAGCCAATGATTACTCTGGCCCCTGTGCACCCCTTGAGATTTATGAAGGCTGTACCAGGTAATCATTGCAGTACTCTGAAACAGCTAAAAGTTCAATATTTTTATTGCAAATTATACAAGATCTCGGTTTACTGCCTTTAGTATTGACAAGAATCTTACCGGCAGCCGACAATCCCAGAACTTGACCGTTGGCCACCCAAGGCTCTTGTATAAGGGCGAGGTCAATATTGTTTTGTGCAAAGCAAACCTCCACCACGGCAGAAGCATCTGCTGCATGGTGAAAATTTGCCTGGAGGACCCTCGTCTTACCCTTTGGATTAGCCATTTATGGGCGTGGGGGGCAGGGGACTTTTCCGACCGTTGAGGACGAAGACGTCCTTTACTGGTACTCTTGACCCCCGCCTTACCTATCGCTGTACCGCTCCTACCTCCTCTCCCCACACTTCTGGACGACACAAGCGGAAGCCATCGGAGTCTTGGGTCTTCGTCACTCTTACTGATGTCGTTCCAGTCTCAACCCGAGAGATGGCGGGAAACCCGAAAATTTTGGTCCCATTCCTGGCTGCGCTTCACAGGCTGTTTAGCGTGTTAGTGCCCGGTGGAGCAATCGCATCTGCTCCACATAGGATTCAAATTGCGAATTCCGCTTGCCAGCTACGGCACTGAAGCTGAGCTTCTTCTCTGCCGTTGCCAGCTTCACAAAAGGAACTGGAGGAGATATGATCAGAGGAATTTCGTCCCAGGAGTTCTGGCAGAGAGAGAAGTCCTCTTCCACTCTCAGCTGCTATCAGTCGTCGGTACCTCTTCCATCCATATCCTCTTCTGCCTAGCGAACTTTTTCTTTTCCTCTCCCCGGTTCGTTTTCGACTGTGGTTCGGCTGCGGAGGTGCCCTCCACTTCACGGCTCGTCCCGGGTTGGGGCGTTGTGTTGCAGGATATTGGTAAAGCTAAAAGAGCCTCTTCCAAACCTACAGATAGTTCCATTAGAAGAGATTTTTCGAAAATCTTTTCAAAATGTCGAGTTTTGTACATTTTGGTCCCACGATTAGCTAGGGAAATATTCAGTAACCCCCGGCAGAGCCCCGCATGCCGAGAGAAGTGCTAAAATACTACCGAAATCACCCTAGTCTCGGGTAGGCACCGTTTGGGTCTGGACTCCCTCCAGCCACGCATCCATCGGCACGGTACCCTTGACACCTTGGATTGGGTTAGAATGGGAAAAAGGGGGTGGGATCAAAGATAAGAAGAAGAGGATCGTCTGAGTGTTTCAGTTCTGTATGCTTCCTATTGAACCAGACCAAATAACAGGCAGCAACCACGTGAAGGAAGAACTCCTCAGACATGCCCTGAGGGTCAACACGACTTGCGCTCTCCCCAAAAGCCATTCGCCAAACTGCTCGCAGGACAGGTGAGCAGGATAGGTGTTAATCTAGTCCTACTGATAATATCAAAAAGTTAGGAGTAGACTAACCCCCGTCCACTAATGTCCTTAACTAAACTCGCCACGAAGACATAGTTTGAACGCTACTGCCCACTTACACGTTTACCATCAACTGTCCTGTAGCTAAACTTGCTACTGTACTTGTCGAAGTGTAAATCCGTCTTTAGCCTAGCGCAGTCCGAATTGACTCTAATCGTATCAACACGAATTTAGATACCTAGTTCGTTTAAAAACTCCACTAGTTAGTCTATGACTCTATGATCCATGTAATAATAATCTAATCTAATCTATGTCTATGTATGTCTTGCTACATATTTATTTATCTATGATGTATGTTGTGTAGAATGGCCGCCGTGTATCTCATTACGTACGGATGTATTGTCTTTTAATTACTAAGATATTATCTGAGTTATTTAACTAGATGAGGTACAGATAGAATTTAAAGTTTGCAGACTTTGTTATAATGTACTGTGCTAGTGATAAAACTATACCTGGAGTATCATCATCTCAGTCTTCGAAGAATGTCAAAGATGGTAAGTTTGTGCTTGTCAGTTTGCACTGTAACTTTGGTTATGTTCTTTTTTATTTGTGTACTTATAAACAATGAATGAAGAACATTATTTACAGCTTTCATTATTATGTAAATTAAAAGCTTTATATTTCTGAAGTTTTTCTAAAAGTTTGTACACAGTCCGTAATTTTAGACTATTTGTTACTTTTGTTATTACTATTGTATTTGTGATGTCACGTAATTTTTCATAAAACACTTATAGGTAATTAGAAAAATAAATTTATTTAGAAAAGTACAGTATATCATTCGAATAGAAAAGTGCTGCTTAACTTTCGGGCGCCTATAAAAAATTTTCCAGGCGCCGGAGATAATTCGCCGGCTGTTTGAAAGTTATATAAAAATAGTGATTCTAATAGATCTTTTTATAAATAATTATCCGCCGTTTTATGTTTACATAACAACTAGCAATGAAATATTACTATTTTCTTCCTTTTACAAATGATTGTTATTGTTTTGTCTTTCATTTGAATCAATTTGGTTTTTGTTACGTTATCAGTTCAATGTCTGGAAAATATTATCAAGAGTACTAATATTATAAGATGGACTGAAATTTTAAAGAACAGAGCTGTTTACCATTACAGCCCAATTAAAAAGTAATTTCTAAATGCAGGTTACTATAAACACAGGTTACTATAAACATTAAGGGCAACTGAGGATACCATTCTTGAACAATGCCATCATCATAAAATTTAGTTAGAACTGAAATACATACATTATGTTGCAAACTTTGGTAACTATTGCCAGGTACTGAACAGCTTTAAGTACATATTCAAAAATTTTACTTAAGAGGACAACCTTCATCTAACAATACAAACTGCTGGTGAAGTCAGCGTCTTTAAACATAAATCTATTTGTTTTTTCTAATACCCATATATGTTACAATCGTTTAAGTAAACAACCTAACATCTTTTAGAACAAAAGACGATCCAGACAAAGGGTTTTTAAAAATCTCATCGCTGAAAGTGAGAGACGAGCACACTGATATTGAACTTCAACAGATTCAGACATGGAAATGATACGTAACTGTGTGTTATTCTCTAACACTTTGATCTTTCAAAATAACGCAATCTTTGCTTAATATTGTATGTCATAATAAAAACACTTTGTTTACCTAAGTAGAATGATCTGCATGCGTCATGGTCCCAGATAGAAAAAGTATTTAACAAAACAACGGCCGATTAAATCAAGTTAGTGAAAATGTTTCGAAGACTACAATATATCAACTCTATTATATAGAAAAGTTCCGTTATACCAGATCAGCACTGACCACACCTCAAGCGGAACACAATACACTTGTAAGTATTGTCAGATGCACAGAAGCAATCACAATACAATCAAAATCAAATATTTGAGTCTTGTGCAAATGTTAAATTTGGTCACAATTCTCGCAATCATAAGACGGTTCGGTGGAGTCTGCGTTAGGTAGCGGCTCAATTAGGTTTCAATCCCGTATGGAAGAAGGGTTTGTTTAGCCTATTTTATTCAGCCTACAAATATTGGGCAATATCAATAAATGTATATGTAGAAAGACTCTACGACACAGGAAAAATTCTACCGGACGTAAAATTTTTGATAAAAAATTAACAAACAGATATGTATAACTATTTATTTTTGAGCCACTCTATTGACATAGATAAAAATAAATGTGAGATAAAACAATACAATACAATACTCTTTATTGAACACCAATAAAAGATAAATATAACAAAAAATGTTCAAATAATGAGGGAAAAACAAAAGTATAAAACTCATAAAATATACCGAGACTCCGCAGTGCGACAGGCGGATACGGATGTTCAAACCAATTCTCTGGCCCAACAATCTCAAATTTTAGATTCTTTGGAGCATTTGTTCCAGATAGGTTTGTAGTGGCTGTAAAGTTCGTGAAATATTCAATATGAAGTCGGAATTCACACTTAAACTAGGCAGCGAATTCGTCCATCCCTCTAATAAAATTGTAAAATTTAGTAAACTTAATATTTCCATTCCATATTTCTCTTTCTAAGAGATGTAAGTAGAAATATGCCGGAAATATACAGAAAATCCATTAAAAATTGTGAATCTAAATCCATTTCCGGGTGTGAGAAATTCTTTAGAAATAAATACTTCATCATAGCACTTTCTTGGTAAGTAACCCCTGCCACCACCAGCAGTGGACTTAAAAAGTTGACTTAACAATATAAATAAGCAATAAAATCAAATCAAAGCGGCCAAATGGAAGTTGGGCTAGGGTTCATTAGGGTTCCATACATATTCGAACTAACTTTCTTTCAAATTAGATAGGTATACAATTAGGTACCTACTTTATGATTTTTTTCTAATCTGTGAAAGAAAAAAAGACCCTAAAATTGTTATTTTTTTGGTCACCACTTACAAGCCTTTATGAATTTACAATTCAATATTCGATTTTGGTCAACATTCTACACTAAATATGCAAATTTCAGGTCTGTAAATCCGTTTACGAGAAATCTATAACATACTGACGGACAGACGAACAGGAACTTGTTATTAATAAGGCTCTGTTTTACCCTTTGGGTACGGAACCTTACGACTTTAAATTATACCTTTTTTTGATATAGTTCTAATTTATAATGGACCATTGGGTAATCTTTTGATAATATCTACTTCCCACAATGGTAGCGCAGTGAGACAAAGTTGTACATCTCGGGCACTTGGTCGGTATGTATAGAAACATTAACAATGGCAACGTCATAAGTATGCCACAAAGTCATGTTGGGTACTGCTATTGTTTTCAATGAAACGGTGCTGAATTTCGCGCTATATATCGCGGTCTATAAATTTTAAAGAATTTGTAATCTGGGGAGCAGGTGATTTGATGTATTTTCAATACAAATAATATTGGCTCTAACACTATACACATATTTCCTTACTTTGGAAGCTTACATATGGCAACGCTTTATGAAACACTATCAACACGAAGTTTCCAACAGAAAATGTCACTGAAAGAGTTTTGCAATGTGATGGATATTGTAGCCAAATTAATTTCTAAAAAAGCCAAAAGATTTCTAAACCTTGAATTTCAGGTATGAATTCTCATCAACAAGCTAAATCTGAAATCCCTAGAACCTAGAGCAGTGTGGTATAGACATTAGATTGCGTCGAACATTCAGGTGTTTTCTATTTGCTTATGATGATGCAGTTGTTGTTCTTGAAATAATTTACGTATTGAGTATTGACTGTGAGAGAGTACTCGACATAAATACAACGACGCTTGCCATGTACTAATTTAGGAGATCGAGTTTGAAAATTGCGAGTCGGTTACATTTGCCGCACTCCTGAATGTGCTGTCCGCACGCAGTGCACACGCCTTTGAGGATGATTTAACCTAAGAGATTATATTATTAGTGTGAAATGGGAAGTTATTTTAGTCAGGATCATGACGTGCATTTTAAAGCGATTTAAATTGCACGTCAATGCAATTTAAATAGCTTTAAAAAAAAGCGCTTAAAGCTATTGTGTTTTTATGAATTTAACATATTTCCGTGAAAAGAAAACAATCTTCAAATGTGTCATTGAGAACAATCCAAAAAAATCATAATTATAGATAATGAGATGAAAAAGAAATTATCAGAATTGCGTCATAATTTAAGATTTCTTTTATATTGTGGTAAAAACGAACGAAGAATGAGCCAAAATTGTGAATATAAACCAATTACGTAAACCAAAATAATGACACGAAAGAGAAATTATGCCTTTACATTTTAAAGAAATTTAGAAAAATTAACCAAAGTTTCGTAGCATCTAACGACAACTAAACATGAAAAAAAAATAAGCAAAATTACCCAACACAAGAAGGACCTCCCAAATAAAGCTAGTTTAGTTTCGGAATGACGAATGTTATAAACGGGTAGCGTAAAATTATTATTTTAAGTAAATAAAATCCTGGGTTACTTAATGGATCTTCCTGAGATAGAGTTTTTTCTGAACCAGTGATAAAAGCATATAAGATAACTTTCAATAAGTTTGTAATCTTTTTTTGTATTGTTTAAAACTTATTCTATTCCTTTTAATATGTATGTAAATTGAAATGAGATTTGTGAATATTTTTCATACCTTATTTCAGATTACCTACCATTAGGTATAAGTATACATATAAAGTATATAATATAGTATACCTGATGGTAGGTATTCTGAAATAACGTATGAAAAAAATATTCACAAAGCTCATTTCAATATACTTGTCATGCATAAACATTACTTTGAACCAGTGGTAAAGTAAAAAATTACTCATTAGGAATTACGTGTGATCTATATTGAATAAAAATGATTCTATTCTATTCATTGAGTGTTATGAAATATTTGAAAACAATGAATTCATTTCTGTGAAATTGAAACCCTGCATAACAGCGTTGAACTTTTCATCTTCCATCGTTTCCGCAGATCGACCTATGACCTTTACAAACCAACATTACCGGGCACTAACCTAGAAAGTGCACTTTCGAACTAGGACAAACATAGTATTTACTTAGTAGCCATTACTTTATTATATACGTAAATATATTAACTACGCTCCATTATATACGTGTAATGTAAACGACTTAATTAAAAACCTGAGGGACTCCAGTTAGAATAAATATTTGATGAAAAGCAAATACAATCAAAGAAAAATTAACTTTGTATCAAAGTAAATGCCGACTTAAAAGAACTAGAAAGAATAAAATAATTTCACAGTCTGAAGTCGGTGTTAACACATGGTGTATAGAAGAATTAAAACTCCGACTATAGAATGTAAAATTATTTCATTTTTTCACTCTTTGAGGTTAGATTTAAATATTAATTAAAAAATGTTTTTTACTCTTTTAAGTGGTTTTGATTGTGTTGTGATTGCTTCTGTGCATCCGACAATACTTACGAGCGTATTGTGTTCAGCTTGGGGTGTGGTCAGCGCTGATCAGGTATAACGGAACTTTTCCATATAATAGAGTTGATATATTGTAGTCTTCTAAACATTTTCACTAACTTGATTTAATCGGCCGTTGTTTTGTTAAATACTTTTTCTATCTGGGACCACGACGCATGCACATCACTCAACTTAGGTAAACAAATTGTTTTTATTACGACATACAATATTGAGCAAAGATTGCGTTATTTCGAAAGATCAAAGTGTTAGAGAATAACGCACAGTTACGTATTATTTCCATGTCTGAATCTGTTGAAGTTCAATATCAGTGCGCTCGTCTCGCATTCTTTCAGCGATGAGGTTTTTAAAAACCCTTTTTCTGGATCGTCTTTTGTTCTAAAATACATGTTAGGTCGTTTACTTAAACGATCGTAACATGTATGGGTATGGTGGATATTGGCGTTGGCCTTCAACCACCAAACTGCTGGTTCAAATGTATTAAATAATGTTATGCGGTGCGGCTATTAATTTAAATAGAATAGTGGACTGTATATGAGCGCGGTGCGAGCGGTGAATGGAATTTAATTTATTCGTGATACTGCAAATCCCCTGAATTCGGGATATAGGAAGGACGTGAAGGAATGCATGTGCACCCACCTGGACTTCCGCTGATCTGCCTCGTGTCTCGATGGCTGCCGGCTGTCTTCACACTTATCAACTTCACAGATAATCACGAAATATAGCGTTATTGCAAATGTCTATACTTTTTACTATATGCTTGTATAATTCAATATCTAAATTACACAAGGGCGGGAGCGATGATGAGAGATATAAGCGGTGCGGTTGATTGCGTGTCTTCTCAACTTGTGAGCCCGTTAACACACGAATGCACATGCTGGGCATAAAGCGGTAGATAGGAAACCGGAAATGGGCTTTGCAGTAATCTTATTGGATAATAATTAACGAATCCCTTATAAGCGTTAAGCGATAGTGCAAAGTGGCGCGAACACCCCCCCGGCCTTGAGGTATCCTCAACTAGCAAGTAAAGTATAAAAATATAAACATATATAGATAAATACTTATATAGTAGCGAAATGAAGCGACGTTATGACCTAAGAATTAAACTAAATATATAAACGATAATGTAAAATTAACTATATTAATCACTGTGTTGGTAAAGGACACAGTTTGATAAGAGGGCGTTTTAAAGTGGAATTCTTAAGTTTAACTTGCGCAACGCGTACCACACCATCCTTACCGGGAAACAATTCGGTGACAACGCCTAGAGGCCACTGAAGCGGTGGAGTATTATCCACGTCTATTAGAACAATCGTCCCTACAGAAATGGCAGTAGCGTTCTTATTCCACTTCACTCTACTCTGTAATGTATGTAAGTATTCGAATCTGAAGCGTTTCCAAAAGGACTGAACTAAAGAATCTATTAAAGAAAAGCGTGATAATAGATTAATACGTTCCTTGCTTAAATCTGCAGCTGGTAAGCATTCAAGTGGTTTTAAATTTAGAAAATGTGCGGGTGTAAGTGCGGTAGGTTCCGATGGATCACTGCTTAATACATAAAGCGGGCGAGAATTTAAGATACACTCGATCTGACAAAGAGTAGTAAGCATTTCTTCATACGTGAGGATTTGCTTACCTATTACGCGAAACAAATGGGTTTTTACAACCTTAATATTGGACTCCCACAAACCCCCGAAATGTGGAGCGCTTGGAGGGTTGAGTTTCCAAACAATGCGATTATCAGTGAGCACCTGACTGAATGCCTTATAATATTCTTCTGATTTTAAAAATCCATGTAATTCATGTAAATATGAACGCAAGGCGACAAAATTAGTACCGTTATCGCTGTATATAAATCGACACGGACCTCTACGAGAGATAAATCTCTTAAAAGCGTCTAAAAAACTTGCCGAACTTAGATCAGACGCTAATTCTAAATGCACTGCCTTAGTAACGAGGCATATAAATAAACATAAATAAGCCTTCTGGCTTCGTATACCACGTTTACGCGTCAATGTGATATAAAGTGGGCCCGAAAAATCCACACCTGTGTGTGTAAACGCATTACACTGCTCTAGGCGGCAAGCAGGCAAGGCAGACATCATGGGGTAAATAGGTTTGGGTTTATGTCGAAAACAAATGTTACACCTATGAATGCGGTATCTCACTACACGGCGAGCTGATAATATCCAATATTTCTCCCGTAATGCAGCAAGTAAATACTGAGGACCAGCGTGGAAATGTTTATAGTGATAATAATCAATTATAAGATCAACAATATGCCCCTTTTTTGGTAGCAATATTGGATGCTTTTGGGAATCCGATAAAGACGAATAATCTAACCGACCACCTACTCGAAGTACATCGTCCGTGATAAATGGCGATAACCTTCGTAATGTTGATGAACATAGTTGTCCTTTTTTAATATTTTTTATATCTTCGGCGAAAGCGATGCCTTGCACAATTTTAATAACTGTGATTTCAGAAATCTCTACGTCGGATGCGGTTATAATTCTATTTATGCGCGGTAATTTGTTTAAAAACCTTAAAACGTAAACAACGGATCGTAAATAGTTATTCCAATTAGAAAATTTTAAGCTTAACGAGATAAATGGGTTTTCTTCCATGTCACTGACTCCAAGCGACACAGTCTTTTCTTCTGGTAAACTGATATGAGTTGATGCGAACCTTTGTACAGGCCATTCTTTACACGGCAAGGAAACCCACGAAGGCCCATGTAACCAAAGGTCACAATTTAAAATTTGTGAGGGTAACAGTCCACGCGAAATATGATCTGCAGGATTTTCCGAGCCGGCGATGTGGTAAAAGTTATCCGGTAATAAATAGGACTGTATTTGCGAAATACGGTTAGCAACAAAGGTGTTGAACTTATGCGGTGAAGAACACGCCCAACAGAGTGCGACTTCCGAATCTGAAAACGCATAAATGTTGTCGATCGGATGCCTCAATGACAACGAATCGTAAACGGTGCGTACTAACTTAGCGAGCAAAACTAAGGCACACAACTCAAGCCTGGCTAAAGTTATAACCTTTAATGGGGACACCCGAGATTTAGAACATATGAGCGTTATAATTGGAGGATTATTTCCGTTAACAACATGCGAATAGATGACACACCCGTAAGCTTTTTACTAGCGTCGGCGAAGGCTAGTAGCGACACATGGGATTTTTCATTTACGCCGATATGACGTGGAATCTGTAAATGTGAGATTAAAGGTAACTCTGATATATATCGCTGCCATGTATTGACAATATTAGTGGGTGGAGTCTCATCCCAGTTAAGTTTAAGAACCCACAAGGCTTTAATTAATAATTTGGCGTAAAGTATTACTGGACCGACAAGTCCTAAAACATCGTACAAGCGAGCGGTTGCGGAGAGGATAGCGCGTTTGGTACAAGTGACCGGTGGCGGCGAAACAAGAAAGGAAAACTTATCGGTAGCGGGATACCAACGAAGGCCTAAAATTTTTAAAATGTCATTATCATCAAATGATACCGAGTCTTGTTGACGATGTGATGCTGGTATATGTTGTAAAAGCTCCTTGCAGTTACTTGTCCACTTAACCAAATCGAATCCACCTCGGCGAAACATTTGGATAAGTTGAGTGGCGGTGTTGACTGCGTTGTTGACGCAAGGCGCGGAGGAAACGAGGTCATCCATATAAATATCCCTTTCCACTACAGAAGCAGCAAGGGGATAGGACTCCCTTTCGTCAGCGGCTAACTGGCGTAAAGTGCGAAGTGCGAGGAAAGGGGAAGAGCGTAATCCAAATGTATCGCGATTAAATTCATATGTTCGTATAGTTTCTTCTGTAGAAAACCGATATAAAATGCGTTGAAAAGCGCGATGGGATTTTCTGGACTTTGATACACAAGTACATTTGCCTAACATCTGCAAAGAAAGCGATGCGATAAACTCTAACATTTAATAAAATATTAAAAATGTCTGTTTGTAAATTTTGCCCGGTGTGCAAAATGTCATTCAAAGAAATATCGTTATCCGACTTAGCACTAGCGTCTAAAACGATGCGCAACTTCGTTGTACTTTTATCATTCCGTACGACAGGGTGATGCGGCAAATAAAAAGAAGGCTGTATACAATCATTATCAGAAACAGCGGATAAAATACCCTTATTAATGTATTCCCGTATAACAACATTGTATTGATCGCGGAGATCGGGATATTTGTTAAAGCGTTTTTCCAGAAGTAAGAGGCGTTTTTTTGCATTCGTTAAAGAGTCACCCAATATGTCGGGCCTTTTCTTAAATGGCAGGGCGCCCACATACCGTCCGTCGTTTTGGCGGTAAGTAGTAGAAGTATAAATGTCTTCACATTACTGCTCATCACGGCTCAAATATAATTTTTGCGGAAGTTCTTCAATTTTCCAAAATTTTTCCATTATATCATTAAGACAATTTTGATTTAAATTTGTATCGTAAGAACAGGAAACAAATGAAGCGGGGAATGATGTGATATAGCGACTTCAGCATCACCCATAATAATATATCCGAGTGATGTTTCTATGGCACTAGGCCATTGCGAATGAATTAAGTTTTCAGGCGACAAAAGTTTTATGTAGGTATTAACCCCCAATAAAATATCTATAGACCCAGGTTGATAAAACTGATCATCTGCTAAGCGTATTTTATCTAAATAGCGAAATTTTGAAACATCTACTATCGAATCTGGCAACTGACCCGTGATGATCGGAACAACTAATAGTTCAATATGATAAAATTTGTTATCATTAAAACGAGACGTGAACTGCAGTGAAGTGACACCTAAAATCTTCTGGGACACACCACCGATCCCGTGTACTTCGGTAAAACGATTTTTATTCGAAACGGAAAGAAATAAGCGTTTACAACAATCCTTCGTAATATAGTCGCGTTGGGATCCGGGGTCAACTAAACACCGAATAAAATGTTCATTGTCGTATTTATCTACGACCTTTACTTTTGCAGTCCCCAATAAAGTAGTATAGCGCGGGAGAGTACTATAATCGCGAGAAATATTACATGAAGAGGTAAATGTTTTTTCATCTTCCGCTGTATTCGAACTGTGAGCGACAGAAGAATTAACCTTATTATCGTTAACTGCGCGGTAGTTAATCGAATGCGCGCTGCATGCATTAGCGTTACGCGTCTGCACAACCTCTGAGTGTAACGTATTGCTACTACGAAAAGCAGTCTTAGAGCCATTCTGATTCGGGTCAGAATGAATTAAAGAATGGTGGCGCCGCGCGCAGTATATACACTTACGCTTCGATTTACAAAAAGAAGTCGAGTGTTTATTACTTAAACAATTGATACAACAATTGTTTTGTTTAATAATATCGTAACGTTGTTGTGTATTTAATTTTAAAAAGCGTGGACAAACATACAAGTGTTCATGATCATTTGAATTACAAAAGATACATGAATGCGAAGGATCTGTATTAATAAATGTTTTACTAAATTTATTTGAAAGTGATTTGTTTCGATTATTATTGGATGTAGATAAAGTATGCGAATTATAAAATGTATGGCATATAGCCCTATTCTGTTCGTATAAAAATTGTACTAAAGACGCGTAGTTTGGTATGTTAATTGTGCGACAAGACATTTCAAATGACTTAACAGTGTCATGATCTAATTTTCTAAGTGCAATATTTAAAAACAAAAAATCAGCTAAGTCCTCAATTTTCAATTGCTTTAGAGCATTAATTGAAGCATCAAATTTGTCCATAAATTTATAATAACCTCCTGTTGTGTTTGCGTTCACCTGTGTTAAATTCAATAGTTGGTTAATATACGTAGATGCGAGTGTGCGTTCGTCATTATATCTTCTTATAAGCGCATTCCAAATAATGGAATAATTTTCTGCGGTAGGGGCTAACCCGGCACAAACTGATAACGCCCTGTCACTCAGTTTGTTAACCAAATAATAAACGCGTTCGGCATCAATTAATTGTAAATTGTCGTGAATTAATGTCTTAAATTGTTGATAAAACATGGACCACTGGCGTATGTCTCCGTTAAATGACATTAATTCAATTGGCGGAAGTGAAGTTTTTAATTTATTAGGAAATCTATTTTCTAACGTAACAGTGGAAGGCGATGTGGATATTTTCGTAATTTGGCACTTAATACGACTATATAAATCTTCATATGAGTTCCAAGCCTCGTAATCAACGTCTGCATTAGGGTTTAATTTTAAATGTTTAGTATTATAGTTATCTAGAACTTCTTGAAACTCACTACGTAATTGTTCTATATTCGAAGCGATGCTAAGAAATAAATTCTGCTCGTCCAAGGAATTAAATGCGCTCTTTGAGGTCTCGTAAATTTTTTGTAATCGTTCGTAAATATAATTACGTTTAGTGATAATAATTTTTAAACTAACTTCTTCATCCGAAACCAGTTTAGATTCTTTGCTTCTCGTCGTCATTTTCAACAAACAAATGCGGACTAAAATTATTGCGATAAGTGACGGTAGAATTAGTTAACTGGGAAACGAAGCAATCTCGCGTTACTAGAAAGATGGCGGTTAATCAACAAGAAAAATATCATTAATGGAATAATGAAGCGGTGTGGTATGCGTTACAAAGGTATTATAATACGTGTAATAAGCGATGTGGGACAAATAAATATTGTAGTTAGTATAATTAGAACTACAATTTATTATGATTTAATATACTATAATATACGTATATAATTTTTTGTAATATATAAAAAAATGAATTTACTTCTCCGGGTCTAAAGGTTAATTTAATCCCGGCCGAAGTGACCAACAATATCCGGCTCGAAGGACCAAAAAATATATGGTGGATATTGGCGTTGGCCTTCAACCACCAAACTGCTGGTTCAAATGTATTAAATAATGTTATGCGGTGCGGCTATTAATTTAAATAGAATAGTGGACTGTATATGAGCGCGGTGCGAGCGGTGAATGGAATTTAATTTATTCGTGATACTGCAAATCCCCTGAATTCGGGATATAGGAAGGACGTGAAGGAATGCATGTGCACCCACCTGGACTTCCGCTGATCTGCCTCGTGTCTCGATGGCTGCCGGCTGTCTTCACACTTATCAACTTCACAGATAATCACGAAATATAGCGTTATTGCAAATGTCTATACTTTTTACTATAAGCTTGTATAATTCAGTATCCAAATTACACAAGGGCGGGAGCGATGATGAGAGATATAAGCGGTGCGGTTGATTGCGTGTCTTCTCAACTTGTGAGCCCGTTAACACACGAATGCACATGCTGGGCATAAAGCGGTAGATAGGAAACCGGAAATGGGCTTTGCAGTAATCTTATTGGATAATAATTAACGAATCCCTTATAAGCGTTAAGCGATAGTGCAAAGTGGCGCGAACAGGGTATTAGAAAAAACAAATAGGTCTATTTTTAAAGACGCTGACTTCGCCAGCAGTTTGTATTGTTAGATGAAGGTTGTCCTCTTTAGTAAAATTTTTAAATATGTACTTAAAGCTGTTCATTACCTGGCAACGGTTACCGAAGTTTGCAACATAATGTATGTATTTCGGTTCCAACTAAATTTTATGATGATGTCATTGCAGACCACTAGCAGTCCTCTGCTAAACACAGGCCTCTTCTAAAGACTGTCAAGAATTACGCGGTAGCGCCACGCTGCAGCTATATTATGGCTGTAATGAACAGCTTTAATTATATATTTAAAAATTTTACTAAAGAGGACAACCTTCATATAACAATACAAACTGCCGTTCTTCTGGTTTGCTGCTGTCGTGGTCCCAGATAGAAAAAATATTTAACAAAACAACGGCCATTGAAATAATACTAGTTTTTACGGATTTTATCGCGTATATTTAACTATAAATACCCGACGTTTCGAGCGCTTTACAGCACCAATGGTCACGGGGGGTACTGAGATGTTCAACGTCCAAATGTCATAGTTAACAGCGGTTACCATAGATAAAAATTTAACTTTTGTTCCGATCTACACAGTATGAACTTATGTTATCTTGAAGTCTTGCAATTGTATGCTTGGGTTGGGATTTAATTTTATTTATTATAGGATCCCAAGCAGATGGTAGCACCCAGCCATCTTCTCTATTGAAATTACGATGTTTTTTGATTTCAATAGCCTCGCGAATCATCCTTGGAATGAATCGGTGTTATTTAGCGAGGATTTGTGGTATATCAAATCTGATGTAGTGACGGGGGCGATCCTGTACGTGTTCACAGACTGCAGACTTCCCGGAGCTTCGATTCTTCGAATCAGCTATATGTTCTTTAACGCGGGTTTTTATTGATCTTTTAGTTTGTACTATGTAGGAGAGACCACAATCACAATCAAGCTTGTACACTCCTGCATCTTGCAGAGGGACGTTACACTTGATAAATTTTTATCTATGGTAACCGCTGTTAACTATGACATTTGGACGTTGAACATCTCAGTCCCCCCCCCCCCCCCCGTGACCATGGGTGCTGTAAAGCGCTCGAAACGTCGGGTATTTATAGTTAAATATATGCGATAAAATCCGTAAAAACTAGTATTATTTCAATGTGTAGTGTTCGCGTAAATATAATAAATTATTATGTAAAACAACGGCCGATTAAATCAAGTTAGTGAAAATGTTTCGAAGACTACAATATCTCAACTCTATTATATAGAAAAGTTCCGTTACACCAGATCAGCGCGGACCACACCCCAAGCTGAACACAATACGCTTGTAAGTATTGTCAGATGCACTGAAGCAATCACAACACGTGGAGTCTGCGTTTGGTAGCGGCTCAATTAGATTTCAATCCCGTACGGAAGAAGGGTTTGTTTAGCCTATTTTATTCAGCCTACAAATATTGGGCAATATCAATAAATGTATATGTAGAAAGACTCTACGACACAGGAAAAATTCTACCGGACGTAAAATTTTTGATAAAAAATTAACAAACAGATATGTATAACTATTTATTTTTGACATAGATAAAAATAAATGTGAGATAAAACAATACAATACAATACTCTTTATTGAACACCAATAAAAGATAAATATAACAAAAAATGTTCAAATAATGAGGGAAAAACAAAAGTATAAAACTCATAAAATATACCGAGACTCCGCAGTGCGACAGGCGGATACGGATGTTCAAACCAATTCTCTGGCCCAACAATCTCAAATTTTAGATTCTTTGGAGCATTTGTTCCAGATAGGTTTGTAGTGGCTGTAAAGTTCGTGAAATATTCAATACGAAGTCGGAATTCACACTTAAACTAGGCAGCGAATTCGTCCATCCCTCTAATAAAATTGTAAAATTTAGTAAACTTAATATTTCCATTCCATATTTCTCAGAAACGCCATCTTGTAATTTTTATAGAAGAGATGTAAGTAGAAATATGCCGGAAATATACAGAAAATCCATTAAAAATTGTGAATCTAAATCCATTTCCGGGTGTGAGAAATTCTTTAGAAATAAATACTTCATCATAGCACTTTCTTGGTAAGTAACCCCTGCCACCACCAGCAGTGGACTTAAAAAGTTGACTTAACAATATAAATAAGCAATAAAATCAAATCAAAGCGGCCAAATGGAAGTTGGGCTAGGGTTCATTAGGGTTCCATACATATTCGAACTAACTTTCTTTCAAATTAGATAGGTATACAATTAGGTACCTACTTTATGATTTTTTTCTAATCTGTGAAAGAAAAAAAGACCCTAAAATTGTTATTTTTTTGGTCACCACTTACAAGCCTTTATGAATTTACAATTCAATATTCGATTTTGGTCAACATTCTACACTAAATATGCAAATTTCAGGTCTGTAAATCCGTTTACGAGAAATCTATAACATACTGACGGACAGACGAACAGGAACTTGTTATTAATAAGGCTCTGTTTTACCCTTTGGGTACGGAACCTTACGACTTTAAATTATACCTTTTTTTGATATAGTTCTAATTTATAATGGACCATTGGGTAATCTTTTGATAATATCTACTTCCCACAATGGTAGCGCAGTGAGACAAAGTTGTACATCTCGGGCACTTGGTCGGTATGTATAGAAACATTAACAATGGCAACGTCATAAGTATGCCACAAAGTCATGTTGGGTACTGCTATTGTTTTCAATGAAACGGTGCTGAATTTCGCGCTATATATCGCGGTCTATAAATTTTAAAGAATTTGTAATCTGGGGAGCAGGTGATTTGATGTATTTTCAATACAAATAATATTGGCTCTAACACTATACACATATTTCCTTACTTTGGAAGCTTACATATGGCAACGCTTTATGAAACACTATCAACACGAAGTTTCCAACAGAAAATGTCACTGAAAGAGTTTTGCAATGTGATGGATATTGTAGCCAAATTAATTTCTAAAAAAGCCAAAAGATTTCTAAACCTTGAATTTCAGGTATGAATTCTCATCAACAAGCTAAATCTGAAATCCCTAGAACCTAGAGCAGTGTGGTATAGACATTAGATTGCGTCGAACATTCAGGTGTTTTCTATTTGCTTATGATGATGCAGTTGTTGTTCTTGAAATAATTTACGTATTGAGTATTGACTGTGAGAAAGTACTCGACATAAATACAGCGACGCTTACCATGTACTAATTTAGGAGATCGAGTTTGAAAATTGCGAGTCGGTTACATTTGTCGCACTCCTGAATGTGCTGTCCGCACGCAGTGCACACGCCTTTGAGGATGATTTAACCTAAGAGATTATATTATTAGTGTGAAATGGGAAGTTATTTTAGTCGGGATCATGACGTGCATTTTAAAGCGATATAAATTGCACGTCAATGCAATTTCAATAGCTTTAAAAAAAGCACTTAAAGCTATTGTGTTTTTATGAATTTAACATATTTCCGTGAAAAGAAAACAATCTTCAAATGTGTCGTTGAGAAAAATCCAAAAAAATCATAATTATAGATAATGAGATGTGGATGAAAAAGAAATTATCAGAATTGCGTCATAATTTAAGATTTCTTTTATATTGTGGTAAAAACGAACGAAGAATGAGCCAAAATTGTGAATATAAACCAATTACGTAAACCAAAATTGTGACACGAAAGAGAAATTATGCCTTTACATTTTAAAGAAATTTAGAAAAATTAACCAAAATTTCGTAGCATCTAACAACAACTAAACATGAAAAAAAATAAGCAAAGTTACCCAACACAAGAAGGATCTCGCAAATGAAACTAGTTTAGTTTCGGGATGACGAATGTTATAAACGGATAGCATAAAATTATTATTTTAAGTAAATAAAATCCTGGGTTACTTAATGGTTCTTCCCGAGATAGAGTTTTTTCTGAACCAGTGATAAAAGCATATAAGATAACTTTCAATAAGTATTCTTGTAATCTTCTTTTATATTGGATAAAACTTATTCTATTCATTTTAAAATGTATGTTAATTGAAATGAGATTTGTGAATATTTTTTATACCTTATTTCAGAATACCTACCATCAGGTATAGGTATACATATAAAGTATACTTATACCTGATGGTAGGTATTCTGAAATAACGTATGAAAAATATTCACAAAGCTCATTTCAATATACTTGTCATGCATAAACATTACTTTGAACCAGTGGTAAAGTAAAAAATTACTCAATAGGAATTACGTGTGATCTATATTGAAAAAAAATGATTCTATTCTATTCATTGAGCGTTATGAAGTATTTGAAAACAATGAATTCATTTCTGTGAAAACGAAATCCTGCATAACAGCGTTGAACTTTTCATCTTCCATCGTTTCCGCAGATCGACCTATGACCTTTACGAACCAACATTACCGGGCACTAACCTGGAAAGTGCACTTTCGAACTAGGACAAACATAGTATTTACTTAGTAGCCATTACTTTATTATATACGTAAATATATTAACTACGCTCCATTATATACGTGTAATGTAAACGACTTAATTAAAAACCTGAGGGACTCCAGTTAGAATAAATAATAAATGAAAAGTAAATACAATCAAAGAAAAATTAACTTTTTATCAAAATAAATGCCGACTTCAAAGAACTAGAAATAATTAAATAATTTCACATTCTGAAGTCGGTGTTAATACATGGTGTATAGAAGAATTAAAACTCGGACTGTAGAATGTAAAATTATTTTATTTTTTCACTCTTTGAGGTTAGATTTAAATATTAATTAAAAAAATGTTACTTACAAGCGTATTGTGTTCAGCTTGGGGTGTGGTCGGCGCTGATCTGGTATAACGAAACTTTTCTATATAATAGAGTTGATATATTGTAGTCTTCGAAACATTTTCACTAACTTGATTTAATCGGCCGTTGTTTTGTTAAATACTTTTTCCATCTGGGACCACGACGCATGCAGATCATTCTACTTAGGTAAACAAATTGTTTTTATTATGACATACAATATTGAGCAAAGATTGCGTTATTTCGAAAGATCAAAGTTTTGGAGAATACTTACAAGCGTATTGTGTTCACCTTGGGGTGTGGTCGGCGCTGATCTGGTATAACGAAACTTTTCTATATAATAGAGTTGATATATTGTAGTCTTCGAAACATTTTCACTAACTTGATTTAATCGGCCGTTGTTTTGTTAAATACTTCTTCCATCTGGGACCACGACGCATGCAGATCATTCTACTTAGGTAAACAAATTGTTTTTATTATGACATACAATATTGAGCAAGGATTGCGTTATTTCGAAAGATCAAAGTTTTGGAGAATAACGCACAGTTACGTATTATTTCCATGTCTGAATCTGTTGAAGTTCAATATCAGTGCGCTCGTCTCGCACTTTCAGCGATGAGGTTTTTAAAAACCCTTTGTCTGGATCGTCTTTTGATTCTAAAAGACATGTTCGGCATTAACTTATATATTACTAGCGCAAGGACCGGGCCGACCGAACAACTAAAACGGACCAGTGCGTTGGCCCTAAAATTACAGTTTAGGGCCAACGCGAATCGGTCGACAGTGGTGCGCGCGCAGGACAGATTTGACTGTCATAAATGTGTCTAGTTGCGTGGTAAAAGGATGCAAAAATTACAATACAAAGATTAAAAAGGAACGTGGGATATCGTATCGTCGGTTAGTAACTTTATATTAATTTTGTTACAATAAAATTATTATATAAACGCATTTTTAAAGTTTTATTTCACAGTCAGTTTAGTTACGTTACCAAGATTAGGCCAGGGTTGGATTCAGACCCTCAAAAATATTGTACATGCAAAATAAAATTATACTTTTTTGGGATTTTGACGTCACGCGTCTAGTTTATCTATACGTTGCGTTTTTTGATGGTTTTATTTTTATTTGTGTTTCATTTTTGTCTTAGTGTAAGTAACATTTTGAATATTGGTACCTAATACTTATATTTTTTATTCAATAAGGGTAAAACGAAAAGAGTACAAAATAACGCATATCTGCTTAATTGAATCTGAAAATCTGATTCATTAAATATTTTAAAATTTTGTTTTTAAACTTGATTGCTTCTGGAGCATAGGGTTTTTATCGTGGTAGCCCCTCATTATAGTTGTATCAAGGATGCAATATAAATGCATCGATCGAGCACCTATTGACCAGAAAGGGAGTTAGTTAATTCTAATTTTATTAAAAAAACGCGGTACTCATGTACAATACAGAAAATCTTGATATCGTTGGGTTATTATTAAAAAGTAAAAGGACACAATAATAATACAAGTCGACTTTTAGGTAAAATTATGGTAGTTTCGCTTAGTATTATTACGATATTATATACAAACTATGAAATGATGGTACAATTAGGATAATAATTATACTACGAAATTCGACCCTGGTTACGTCGTGGTATGATTTGACGTTTGTATTGTGACAGATGCGCTACTTTTTCTTGTATGAAAAAGTTATCAGTAAAATATTTAGATGGGCCGGCCTATCCTTCCTTTTGAAATCATTGATATTAGGTCGTTAACTTAAACGATCGTAACATATGTGGGTATTAGAAAAAACAAATAGGTCTATGTTTAAAGACGCTGACTTCGCCAGCAGTTTGTATAGTTAGATGAAGATTGTCCTCTTTAGTAATTTTTTTAAATATGTACTTAAAGCTGTTCATTACCTGGCAACGGTTACCGAAGTTTGCAACATAATGTATGTATTTCGGTTCCAACTAAATTTTATGATGATGTCATTGCAGACCACTAGAAGTCCTCTGCTAAACACAGGCCTCTTCTAAAGACTGTCAAAAATTACGCGGTAGCGCCACGCTGCCGCTATATTATGGCTGCAGTACGAAAAGGTCGGCTCGACCGGTGCGGTAGCGGGTCCGCTCTCACATAAGACCGGCGTGAAAACAGCACAAAATTGCTTTGTTTCGTATGGTGAGTGTAGAGAATCGGATACACTTTTTACTTAACGGAGCATTCCATCTTCGGATAGTGTAGATGTCTATGAACGGTAGCATCCACTTACCATCAGGTGGAATGTATGCTTGCTTAACACCTCTATTCTATAAAAATAATATTCGAATTATACCTGACGAAGCATGGATAACTGCTTCGTCAGGTATGAAATAGTAAGAAAATAATAAAATTTTAATGTGTGTGCTATATATATAATGTACATGAAAGAAAGGTGCATAGCGTGTAAAGTACAACATGAAATTGTTCCGTGATTTGTATGATTCTTTTAAAGGAGTGAATGAACGTGGCATCTTGAAAAGAGTATTATACAAAAAACGTGAATGGAAAAGTTGAGAAGGGCGATACAAGTGATTGTGCGTACAATGGATTTAAGGATTTGTGCTTAACAGGCCGCTCATCAAGTGCACAAGTCGGGGTGGGTGAAACGAATGGCCTGTCTGGATTTTTCTTTAATGTTGTTTCGTCTTTATGCGGGAGAACAATTATATAATATGTGATTAATACTACAATTGAATTTTGTATAACTTAGTTATGATGTGATTTTAATGAATATTGCAATCTAGGATTATACGTATTCCTATATCATTGCGTAAGCGATATATCATAAGAGATAAGGTATTATTTCGTTATCTGGCTATCGTAGATGTCAACTAAGACGGAAAGCAAAAAACTCACATGATTTCTTTGATGATTGAAGAATATTCATCACAATGAATAAAATCTTAAACATGATAATGATCGGTATCTTTTTACAGCATTATTTTCTGAACTCTGATGATGTTAGTGTTGTTAGCCTTTTGGCTCTTACAGATTCATGGGACTAGTTTTACAGCATTAGAAACACAAACGAGCTAGCCCATTTTGTTGCAGCCAAAGCAGCCCATAACGGGAGCTAAATTAAAAAAAAAACGAAGGATATTGCTTGTGTTTAGGATAACACAGAAATACACCTGCGTTGTGACCTTGTGACGTCCAAGGGTTACCGTAATCTTGTAATTGTAATATTAAGGGTTGTAGAGCCACACTGCCGCTGTATTATGATTGTAGCACGAATGGGTCGGCTCGGCCGGAGAAGGACCACGCTCTCACAGAATAGCAGCTTAATACTGCTGTGTTTCGTATGGTGAGTGTATAGATTCGGAGACCTTATTTTACTGGAAACGAGGTATTCCATTTTAGTCCTCAGGGGTGACAACGCATTTGCATTTTGGTTCATAATCGAAAATAAATGTAGATGTCTATGGGCTACAGGATCCACTTACCATGAGGTGGACTGTGTGCTCGTCTTGTCACCTTTATTCTATAAAAAAACTATGTTACACTATTGATTAGCAGTCGAAGTAACCTTTTGTTACCTGCCCGTGCGGTCTCTTTTTTTTTTTTTTTTTTTTTTTTTTTTTTATAGAAGAGGGGGCAAACGAGCATGCGGCTCACCTGATGTTAAGTGACTACCGCCGCCCATGATCAACCGCAACACCAGGAGAATTGCGGGTGCGTTGCCGGCCCTTTAGAAAGGAGTAAGCTCTTTTCTTGAAGGTCCCCAGGTCGTATCGGTCCGGAAAAATCGCCGATGATAAACTATTCCACAGAGAGGTTGTACGTGGAAGAAAACTCCTTGTGAAACGTACAGTGGTGGACCGCCAAGCATCCAGATGGTGTGGATGGTATTGGGACGTTTGCCGTGTCGTGCGTTCACGAAATTTGGCGGCTGGGATTAATCCGAACAATTCCTCAGAGCACTCCCCGTGATAGATGCGATAAAATACGCAAAGAGATGCAACATCTCTTCGCAACGCCAGTGAATCGAGCCGATCGGAAAGCACTCGGTCGTCGACGATTCGAGCCGCTCTGCGCTGGATGCGGTCAAGTGGAAGGAGCTGGTACTGGGGAGCCCCAGCCCAGAGATGGGAACAGTATTCCATGTAATACTCTTTTGCGGTAATAAAAATTGTACGTGTAATAATTGGTTTACACACGTACGAAGTGAAACTTCTTTACGACATATAATTCTTCTTTTATTTTATATTTTATATCAGTACCTAGGTTAAATAATAGTAGTAATAGTATGAGTATGTGGTGAAACGTTACAAGAAAACTTGACGCCGTACTAAATTTCTTCATTACGTCGGATAAAGGAGTTTTACTTCAAAAACAATTTAATAAAAATTCCGATTATGTCGACCTTCACGTCTATTTATTCTTAAAATGTTTGTACAACATACTGTAACAACGTGTCTCACTCACTGAAAAATAAATTAAAATAAAAAAAATTACTAGAGCTTTACCTTTTTTCAAGTCTAACAGTCCACATACTAAAAAGGATCTCTGTTACCTACTTAGGAAAGTAAACAGTTATCGGGTACTGACAAAAGCTGCGTTTGCAAAATACTCTTCCATCTAAGAAAAGATGATAAGAAATGTGATTGTTGTTCTTATTGAACGCTATGTATAGAATGCTGCCTATTAAACATATGGGGTGTTTTCTGCTGCCAAATAGCAGTGCCTGGACAGCTGTGTTTCAGTCTGAAGGCCAGCGAGAGCCAGTATAATTACAGGCTGTGGGGCATACCAACTTAGTTTTCAGTAGCGGAAACTACGTCTATAGCTTTCTTTGTTTAAAGTTGGACTGCGGCAGCCACTTCTTACATTCAGTGAAACAATTTTATAAAACAAGTGAGCAATTTATATAATATATTATAAAAAGTTTTTGGTTTTTCGGAAACTGCTTTATTTAGATAATGTGTCATCTTCAAATTTTTTCTATCGCCAAGTAAAAAGTCGTTCGCCTAGTTTATTTTAAAATGAGCGTATAATTGTTCTTGGAAGGGCGCCTTATAAGCGTCCATACTTAGTTATTTATATTGTGAACAGACTTTTAAGTCTACTACTTTTGAGGTATAACATTGTCCAATGATCTTGAGAGTTTGTGGATTTGACTTAGAGTCATCGAGACGCTGTTGTATTGCGTCCCGAGTATCCGTCACAGGCTTTTTATTTTTTTATACTTTCAAGCACTTGGCGCGGGGTGCTAGTGTAGTTTTGAGTATTACTTTGTTAATTAAAAATGGTAAATGAAATAAATAATACAAGTGATTAAATGCGTCATTGCGGTCTTTTTGGTATATAATACATGGCCAACTATTAAGCCGTTATTGAGACGATTTACAATTTATCTTAAAAAGAAACTATTTACTTCGATTGTTTTCCACTTTTGACATTTTTATTAAAATTTTAAACAATACAATTTATTCGTGATAACCTTAAGTTAAACATATATATTTTATGAGACACAAGCACAAAGAGATTCACATACAAACTTCTTGAAACATAGGATGTTTTTGGGATTTGAGCGATGTAATTACCCCTTAGTTGCGCCGTTACGGGCCTTGGGATCGAATCGCACACAGATAAACTATTTGTATGACCTACATTTCGGGTCTGGATGTTTGTCCACGTGAAATTTTAATATTGGATATATGGTAATTATGGCAAATATCCCCCCGCTTTTGAGCTAATCTATCGGAGAGGCTTATGGTTGAGTAGTGGACTTTTAAAGGATGTGATGATGATGATGAACATGATGAACTTATGTATGTGTTACGCTTATTTATTTTTTTATTTACGCTTTATTGTAAACCAAAATACAAAATATAGAGTACAGTTAAATCTAAAGAAGAATATGTACAACAGGCGGTCTTATCACTCTGAAAGTGATCTCTTCAATATGCGCTTATACGCTTTCATAATGCAAAGGAAATACCTAGTGTGGGGAGGGGGGTAAGTTTTATAAGAAAATATTACTGGTCATGGGCCAAGAATGCTTTAGAATCTAGATGGCGAGCATTATTTAGAAGATTCGCCCATATTCCTCACATGGAATGGGTGGGTTTAGTGATCGCATCCCTACCCAATGCGGTTGCCAGTGTATCGTTTGTCAAACTGCAGTTCCCACTTATATTCCCGTTATTTATACAATCAAGTTTTAAAAATTTTTCTTAAAATAAATGTCTTCAACCCTAGAATAGATAATATAACAAAGTGCGATATAGATACATAGTGTACGTAGTTATTTCATCATTTGTTATTGCTGATGGAACATGAATAATATTTTTTGATCTTATTGACATAATAGAAAAAAACTGAACTGGTTATTTGAATTAAAAATCATTAGTGCAATTAGTTTTATTAAAACTTTCATATTTTTGAAAAATACTCAAAAAAGGGCTCGAAATAATAGTTTTTCTCACAAAAGAAGGGAACTTGAAAAAAAAAGGAAAAAGACCGGAGACAAGACGCGAACCAATTTCGCGACCGCTCGATATCCACTTGAGCTATTACGATCATTAACAACTGTGTCAAAATTTACCTTCTTATAGTTTTTCATTGCCTGAAAACACGGACAAAAAGACATTTTCTGAAAATAAATTGCTCGTTTAAAGGTATAGGATTTTCGAGATTTGAAATGTGTTCTATTTACAATTAGCAATATTAATCAACAACATCTTCTCATTGATCATATTGTTCTATTTTCAATGTTGGTACTTTATATCAATATTACGTGCCGATATAGCTTGATTGTGTTTTTATTTCTTACAAAATATATAAAAGACTAATCCAAAGTATAAATAGCCATTTTCGTATCTACTCGTATTTAATTTGAGAGCTTCGATCAATGATATCATCCTACGCTCTGTCAATATGATAAGCTTAGAACTATGTCAGACCTATCGCGTGAAAGTGTTATTAACTCTGTTTGTGTTATAAAATGAAGCTTACTCAATGTACATAGAGCTTAAATTTTGCCCCGTATCGACCATTTTGTAAATTTGAAGACCGTGGCGTTATACCTATAAAATTTAATTACAAATGTTTCAACGTTAACGTTCCTTCCGCCTCAATTCTTGTCTGAGAGGTTGCTTATTAGTACGTTACCAAGAGCTGTAATTACTTCAAAGAAATAAATAAATCCAATAAAATATTGTATCAAGATTTCATTTCAAATAAATATTTTCATTTTAACAGTAAATGGTAGTGTATTAAACAAGCTACAAGTAGCGCATGTAATGAAAAGTTACTATCTCTACTAGTCCACTCCGTAAGAATAAAATTTTTAGCGGTATTCCTATAAAGTTTTGCAAAACAGTAATACAAAAGTCTATTCCTGGACATGGTCCTTTACCATAATAGGGAAGATCCCTTCGCGTCTTTTGACAGGTAGGTTTACTAAACTTCCACCCATCTGTACCTATTAAATTTATCGCACCATTCACGCTGCTCCACGTTGCCGTTCTCGTTACACTAATTATGTCGTGTAGTGGCGACCTGTTTCATCCGTAAATAGTAGCCATTAATAATTTAAGTAAGTTAAGTAGACTTTTAGGAAATGTAAAAGCCGACCTCAAAAGACTAAAAAAAAAACTAAATAATTTCCGCCTAATAGGTTCAAAGGCGGTGCTAAGACTTTGTGTATAGAAGTATTGAAGCTGCAAATTCTGAAGCTGTTATAAAGTTCTTCGAAGTCGTCTTTTATTTGCTTGCTAAAAGGTAAATTTTTGGCCCTTTTGAGTAGATTAAGGAATAACAAAATCTTGAATATCGTCGAAATAGTTAGTCGAATTTCATACACTTTTTTCCAACCGTACTAGTAGAATTATTATATGCCTGAGGTATAACCTATTTCATAAAAAATAACTGTTAAGGTCGGTCTATAACTGTCGAAAATATTGAGTAAAATACGTACAAAAAAGAAACACTCGAATTTACATATTTCTTGAAGTCGGCTAAAAATAGAAATTATAAACTATGTAACTCTTATATACATCTGCATACACTCTTAAAGTCTGTCACCCAAATTGATACGCAGAGACTACGGATATTGACTTCCATTTGGCACGATCCTGACATACGTCACTCGGTTTTTCTCTTAAATCTACGCATACATGCTCATCATTCGTCGGTTAAGGGTACACTTAATTAGGCCCAACTTTAAAGTAACAGTTCACATAATTTTTTTTAATAATTGTAGTTGAACTTAAATTATTTACAACAATTGTACTATTATGTATTCAGTGCTACTATTAGAGCTCTTGCTGACTGCTAAAAAGGTTTAAACACATGTTTCCAAAACGAGTTTAATAGGGAATTAAAATTTTGAATTGTCAAGTTTCAAAACCGTTATATAAATCTTAACATATAAAGTAGCTACTTTATTATGCATACAAGGTTAAGTTTAAGTACCTTGGGCATTCATTTAAATTCTCTAAAGAGCGTATTTATATAATAATATAATATTTCATTCATTTAATAATTTATAATATTTCATTCATTTAATAATTTAAAATGTTTTACTTGGCACTGACTGACTGGTGGTTGCGGTCCTGACGTTTTCGTGTTCACTTTGGTCGCAAGGCGTTTGCGGGGCTGTGCTTTCATACGGGGCTTCTAGTTGAGGATCTAGACGAGGATGACAGTGAGGGTATACAGAGTACATCTTTGCTTGATCATACACACGGGCACTATGATGATCCTGTCCTGCGCCGATTGCTAGCCTCCGTTGAGACTGGCCGCCGCGAACGAAGTCGGTCTGGAGGACATTATTAAATACTATCATTATTATCCTTACTTATAAATAATAGTGCCTACGTCCCCGTACCAAACCGCATCCGCTAAGAAATGACATCCCTGATGTGAAGGAAATTTTACCAGGGTGCATGCACCTGGCATTGTTAGCAAAGAGTATTTCCTCGGACTTTTTTATATTGTAAAGGTAAAAGCTTATTACTTAGACTGTTTTGTCCGTTTTGTGCCTCTATGACTCGAAGCTTTTGATTAATTAACTTACATGTTTCCACTTTCCAGTAAATCTTGTAAAGGACTCTCATTAATTCCAAAATTATATTATATAAGATTATTTTGATGAAATTTATAGACTAAGTTCTTTAGGATTATTAAAATTTCTAGATAACATGTATTCACTATTGGATATTCACTTTTATAATTATTTGGTGTAGCTATATTTTATTTAGGATACTATTGGCTACAGCGCATATCCATTTCCATTTCAATCGACATGTCATGTCTTGTATACATCCCATAGAATTAGTGAGATCATTCCGCTATTTACACTCTTGTTTGTTTCCAATCTGCCCTCTTATCATAACAACTATACCGTTTATACTCCTAGAATACTATAATACTTGTGTATTATAGTATTCTATGGTTATACTTCATCAGCTAAAGGGATAACCATCGTCTTATATATGGTAAAGCTTAATGTTAATAGATAGAATAATTTATTTGTAGTATGGTTCTGTTTAGGACAGCTGTTATGAAACTGAAGTAATTTTCCCGAGTGTTTACATACTAGTAATGCTATTATTATAACTTTACTCATATTCCGCTTTTAAATAACTCAAGACGCTTGTGTTAGGTTCATGACATTAGTCGAATGGTGGATTCGAACACACGACCTTTGAGTTCGCGGGCCGCGCTTTGCCATTAGGCCACTGTCGCTTCAACTTTATATAATTCTTGATTAGTCTGTTTAGATAAAATATAAATATATCTTTGAAGTAGGTTCGGGCACAACTAACTTCTTTGTTTATGAACCGATTTTAGTGATTGTTTGTTATTAATTGGGGTTTAATTTTACGATACGTCCGATACTTTGTTTTAACTCCGATTTCAGAAGCTATTACGTTGAAAATTATTTTGTCTTTTTAAATTTTTTAATCGGTTTTTACGTTCTTTGTAACGTTTAACTAGTGAAACCTTTTTTGATTGATTGCTTAATGCTTTCGCAACTATGGACTGAGATTAATATCTTCAAGCGGAAGAATCTGAGTCCTAGTTCTTTGATGATTTTATCGTTTGTGCCATGAGTTTCGAATTTATACCGATAGGTTTTTGTGCAGTACACGTAACTAATTTTGGATTTTGGACGTAAAACAACAATTATAGCGACGAGTGCATACGGTAATAAGTGTATTGATACGTTAAGCGTGAAGCGAGGTGTATTCATGAAAGGCCGGGGCGCCGGGGTGCTCCGGGTGCCGCGTCTGACACAATTCCGGGCGCCGGCGCGTCGGCTCGCGGACTACAACCCGGCCAGACGACACGCGGTCGCACTGACGAACGCTCCCGCCCGTTTGGACTCCCGTATCTTCAGTAAAGCGATCGTCAATTTGAATTTCGATTAAAAACATCGACTGTGTAAAATTCGTATTTCGAATGCCGATGGCTATTGTTCGTTTAGACAATGCTACGTGCGTAATTTCACTTCCCGTAATCGTTGTTTATTGACGTTATTGTTTTATCGCTTCTGATATCTGTCGAAAGTTTGACTGAACTTTAAATTCGGAAACTTAGACTTTGTGTAAAAGTGAGATTTTTAGTGAGTCTTTTATAAAAATTAAACTTAAAATTTTCCTGCCAACCTGCCTGGTACTGAAACCTGACACATTTGTATAGACTGCTTGGAAAACAGTTTCAACAAAACCGTCAAACTGTATTCCTTCGACAGTTTTAAGGTTTACGAGTACGATGACGATAGAAGATGCAATGGCCATGAAGATAGGTTCAACACAGATAAAAAAAGTAAGTATTATGTCGTAGTAAATATAATTATTATGGTTATAAGGTGATAATTGGAAGACTATTGTGAAAGTTAATTTTTTTTTTATAGAAGATGGGGTAAACGAGCATGCGGCTCACCTGATGGAAAGTGACTAGCGCCGCACATGAACAACTGCAACACCAGGGGAATTGCTGGTACGTGACAGGTTGTTTAGAAAGAAGTAAGCTTTTATCTTGAAGTAACTCTCCACTATGCTGTGTAGCTCCTACTGCCCATGGACATCTGTTACCAACTTTAAACGACAAGGCTATAGATGGCTTGTCACCATTGCGAAATAATTCAATGCCTCACAGTTTGTATTTATACTGGGGTCTCTATAGACTTTAGACAGGAATACAGCAGTGCACGCACGCACTGCTGTTTGCAGTCAGATAATAGGCAAGGGTGTGGTACTCACCTAGCTGACTCTTGGGTAAAGAAGGAGCCCCGCTACGTAAAGTAGTCGTAGTTGTAGCAAATATTAAATTTAAGTAACACAAAATGATACATTGTTATTCTAATACATGTTTTATTAGAAAATGGTTCTATCCGTATATTTTCCACTGTTTGGTGCAAGCCTTCTTTCAAAGTAATGAAACCCTGTTCAGAAAGAAAAAAATTGAAGAAGGCGCGTTGTCAGACTTTACATGTCCTTGATTTTTTTAATTTGTCAGATATGCTGGCTACGTACATGTAAATTTATAAAACATCATTTTGTCGACCCTAACGAAACCCTGACTTTAAGAGTAAGTTTTTTGACTCTTGAATGGATTGAGGAATATTCCAAACTATAGTGTGGTTTAAATAGATTGAAAACTTCATCACCTATTTTTCCCCCTCAGTTGTGGAGTTTTTTCGTCTATTATATAGCACCATCCCTGAAGTATAATTTATTTTTTAAAGAATCATTAAAATCGGTTTATAATTCACGAAGACATCGTGTAAAAATATAATATACAAAAAAGACATACAAATTAACAACTTCCTCCTTTTTTTGAAATCGGCTGAAAATGTACATAAGATAGATAATTTTTTTTTCGTATTAGTCTTTAGTTGCAATTTTCGTCGAATTTACAAAATATTGTTTTAATGAACCGATAATTTGACTGCCTCGTTGGTCTAGTGGTTGTAGTAGTGCGACTGCTGATCGTGAGGTCCTGGGTTCGAATCCCGGGTCGGGCCAAATAATCATTTATTGAGTTTTTCTGTCAAGAAATTCTCAGTAGCTGCCCGGAGTCAGGAAGTTGGCGGTGTCTCACCCCCGTGCCTCGGAAAGCACGTAAAGCCGTTGGTCCTGCACCTGATCTCTCTCCGGTCGTGTCGATTTACCGTCCCATTGAATTTTGAGAGTGAGGGAATAGAGAGTGCACCTGTTCTTGCGCATATACTTGGGCACTATAATCCTGTCCTGCGCCGATGGCTTGCCTCCGTTGAAGCAGGCCGCCGTGGTCGAAATTCAGTCTGGAGGACATTATTATTATTATAATTGTTGTTCATATTTTATGAAGTAGTTGGTATTGAATGACTTTAGGAGGGATGAGCAATAAGCATACCTATCAGTATTCTTAAGTCCTTGTTTTTAAGCATAAGCCAATATTTATTATAAGTAAAGTAAACAAAACAGATTTCAGTACATTGTGGCTAGCGTTGCCAGTCATCCGGATAAAGCCGGACATAATCAGGCTTTTCGGTTGCGTGTCCGGCCAAATTAGACTGTATCCGGCCTGTTTAGCGGCTTTTATTAGGTATTTTAAATTTGATCATTTTATTTACTTTTTTTATGTACTTACGTACATACTATTGCAATAATTGAAAGTAATATTGTAATGAATATTGAATGATTAATAATAAGAAAGGCTGATTTATTCAATTTTATTGTTATTTCTTTATAATTTAAGACTCTATGGTAAAAGATAGAAATCATTGTTTTACGTTGATAAAATATTCATGTTATATACTATGACTAAAAAATTAAGGGTGTCCGGGCGTTCTACCAAAATGTCCGGCTAAGCTCGCTGGTCTGTCCGGCTTTTCGGTTTTAAGACCTGGCAACCTAATTGTGACTGTCACCGTACCTTTAACACTGATTCTACCTGAAAGTGTAACGTGTTAAACAAAGGTTAATCCTTATAAAAAATCCTTAGGCAAATTTCTGAATGACTTGAACGATTGAAATCATATTCACACAATATCCTATACTATTAAACGAGCAATTCTTGTATATATATATATATATATATATATATATATATATATATATATATATATATATATATATATATATATATATATATATATATATATATATATATATATATATATATATAGTCGGGGTCTCGGAAACGGCTCCAACGATTTTCATAAAATTTAGTGTCCAGGGAGTTTCGGGGATAATAAATCGATCTAGCTAGGATTTATTTTTAGAAAATGTATTTTTGTCCGTGTTTTTAGGCAATGAAAAACTGCTACAATATCGTTAGAATAAGAAGGTAAATTTTGACAGATTGTTAATGATTATAAATAGCTTAATTGGTATAATGGGCGGTCCCAGAATCGTAAAACCCCGGTTCGAGCCCAGACCGAACGACCGACTTTTTTTCATTTTTTTTTCAAGTTCCTTTCTTTTTTGAGAAAATCTATTTTTTCGAGCCCTTTTTTTAGTATTTTTTAAAAACACGAAAATTTAAATTTAACTAATTGCACTCATGATTTTTTAATCTAATAACCAGTTCAGTTTTTTCTATTATGTCGCTAAGATCAAAAAATATTATTCGTATTTCATCAGTATGTAATTTGTATCTAAATATAATTTCCAAAACACACGAATTAAAAAAAACCAAGCGAAAAATACCGAGCAAAGCTCGGTCAACCGGGTACTATTTGTTATATGAAGACGATGCTATGTTAGAATGCGACATGTTTTTTTTGTTTTTTTTTTTTTATAGAAGAGGAGGCAAACGAGCATGTGGCTCACATGATGTTAAGTGACTACCGCCGCCCATGATCAACCGCAACAGCAGGGGAATTGCAGGTGCGTTGCCGGCCCTTTAGAAAGGAGTAAGCTCTTTTCTTGAAGGTCCCCAGGTCGTATCGGTCCGGAAAAATCGCCGGTGGTAAATTATTCCACAGAGAGGTTGTACGCGGAAGAAAACTCCTTTTGAAACGTACAGTGGTGGACCGCCAAGCATCCAGATGAAGTGGATGGTATCGGGACGTTTACCGCGTAGTGCGTTCACGAAATTTGGCGGCTGGGATTAATCCGAACAACTCCTCAGAGCACTCTCCATGGTATATGAGAAAGAAAATACAAAGTGATGCAACATCTTTTCGCAGTGCCAGTGAATCGAGGCGATCGGAAAGCACTCGTTCGTCGACGATTCGAGCCGCTCTGCGCTGGATGCGGTCAAGTGGAAGAAGCTGGTACTGGGGAGCCCCAGCCCAGAGATGGGAACAGTATTCGATGTGCGGCCGAACCTGCGCCTTGTAAAGTTGCAGGCGGTGTGCCGGCATGAAATACTGTCCCGCTCTGCTGAGCACGCCAAGCTTTTTAGAGACCAATTTGGCCTTCCCTTCCAAGTGACCACGAAACTGTACGTCACTCGATATGTCGACGCCGAGGATTCCGATACTGGCTGAGGCAACAAGGGGAGTGCCTTGAAACTGAGGGGATACGACAAAGGGGTTCTTTTTAGCGGTTAACGCGGAAACTTGTGTCTTCTGGGGGTTAAACTGGACTAGATTTAGTCGCCCCCAATCCGAGACTCTGTCCAGCAGAGACTCGACTTCAGACACAAGTTTGTCCCGGCACTCAGAGACGTTTTCCCGAGAAATATTGGCTCGGCCGGTGTAAAGAGCATCAACAGTGCTGTCATCTGCATAGCAATGAATGTTACGGGTTTGCAACATATCATTGATATGCAGAAGAAACAGCGTTGGCGATAGCACGCAGCCCTGTGGGACACCAGCATTAATAGGCTTGCAATCGGAGCTTGCACCGTCCACAACGACCTTGAAGCTCCGATCTGCAAGAAAGCTGGTGATCCAATCGCACAATTTCTCGGGAAGCCCGTAGTTAGAGAGCTTCGAAAGAAGCGCTTTGTGCCAAACCCGATCGAAGGCCTTCGCAATGTCCAAACTAACGGCCAATGCCTCCCCCTTGGACTCTACTGCCTCCGCCCATCTGTGAGTTAGGTAGACCAAAAGATCACCAGCTGAACTACCACGGCGAAAACCGTATTGGCGGTCACTAATCAGCTGGTGATCCTCAAGGTACCTCATGAGCTGGCAGTTTACAATGGACTCCATTGTTTTGGAGAACAAGGAGGTGATGGCGATAGGCCGGTAGTTGGACGGGTCTGGGCGGTCGCCTTTTTTAGGGATCGGGTGGACGAAAGCCGTCTTCCATGATTTTGGGACTACGCCTTGGGAGTAGGAGTACCGGAAAAGGCGCGTTAAAACCGGTGCCAACTCTGGAGCACACGTCTTCAGCACAATTGGGGGGATTCCGTCAGGCCCACTCGACTTGTGGATGTCCAGGGAGAGGAGTGCTTTGCGAACCGAGCGCTGAGTGAACTGCACTTCCGGCATGGAGCACTCACAACGCGGGATGGTCGGCGGCGTACTCCCCCCGTCATCGAGAGTCGAGTTAGACGCAAAGAAAGAGCCTAGAAGATCGGCTTTCTCCTTTGCGGTGTGGGCCCAGTGAGTCGTCCTCCCTGTGCAGAGATGGAAGAGATGGCTGACAGAAATTCCCCTGGACAGCCTTGGCGAGAGACCAGAATGCACGGGTTCCAGAAGGAAGACGAACTAGTTTCTCGCTAATTCTGCCTATGTGCTCTGACTTTGCCTTGGCAATGAAATTTTGAAGGACCTAGAGGCGGAATTATACTTCTTTTTTAGAGCGCTGGTCTTTACATCCCTGGACGCTGATGCGTCAGCCCAGGCTTGGTAGCACTCCTGCTTATAGCATGATGCTATTTTACAGGAGCGACCAAACCATGGCTGAGATTTGCCTCCAATGGGCACCACAGAGGAAGGAATAAAAAGTTCCATACCCTGAAGTACCACATCAGCGACAGAATCCGCAACAACGTTGGGATCGTCCGGCGAGAAGCAAACCCCCAAGGGTAGGATGCAAAGAAAGACCGCATCCCATCCCAATCGGCTGACCTATAGTGCCAAACACGGCGGCAGCCTGCAGAATGCAACCGCGATTTCAGCGTGAGTGGCACCACACTCCGGACAAGACAATGGTCCGAGGAGCCTAAAGGGGCGTCGACGGAAATCTGATATCCGTCCGGGTGAGAGGTCAGCAGAAGGTCCAACAGGGAAGGCGCATGATCCTCCACATCTGGAATCCGCGTAGGCGAAGTAACCAGTTGTGTCAGACCATATGCCAAGGCAAAATCATGAACAGATCTCCCCGCATGATCGGTAAAACGTGAACCAAGCCATTCGGCGTGATGGGCGTTAAAGTCGCCGAGGATCACGATCTCTGCGGAGGGGATCTGCTGTAGCAACGAATCTGCAGTCATTTGGATGTGGTCGGAGAGTCGGTCTGTTTCGGCATTACCGCTATGGGACCTATAGAGGCACCCGTAGACGCGCGGATGGTCGTCGCTGTCTACGCGTAGCCAAAGGATGGACAGGTCCGAACCTTCAAGTCTGCCGAGGCGTCGAGAACAGATGTCCTCTCTGACGTAAACGCAAACTCCAGCCCGCGGCACAAAGGAGTGTTCCAGTTTGTACCCGGGTAGGAGAGATACGAGACATCAGCGGGAGAGGACACCTGCGTCTCGATCAGAAAGAGCAGAGCCGGCCTCGCCGTCTCGAGATGGTAGTGGACGGCGTTTAGGTTAGAGTGAAGTCCCCTGATATTGCAGAAATTTACGGACAGCGTGGCTGGGATCGCCTTGGTCTTGTTGCTCCGTTTGCCCCGTGCAGGTTTAGTCCTGAGCGGAATTCCCCCCCCCCCTCAGAATACGCGGGGCAGCCTGAGCACCCACGCTCAGAAGTGGAGAAACATGGTCGTGGATGCTCAGCGAGGGATTCTCCAGGGGTGCTGGTACCCTTCTGGGGTAGTCTATCATTTAATTCCGCTACCATGTTGATGGGGGGGGGGGGGTTTGGGCCTCCGGCCACCTGCACTCACCAGACGAAACGCGGAAGCAGAGCTTCCACTTCACGCCGGTATTCTGTGAGGTCGTGGTACCACCCCGGTTTGAGCCGGCCCATACGTGCGACAGCAAAGCTGCCGCGTGGCTCTACCACTGTGATTGACTGTGACATGTAGCGCTGTAGTTAAGTTATTATCGAATTTTACCGAAATTGTACAGTTTTACGTGTGCCAAAAAGAAATTACTAAATCTGGACACGATAAGTAGGTTTTGATAAATCTTATATTGACACTAAAACCCTAGCTATAAACAGTCAAGCGGCGAGTCAGTGCCTATACTAACTGCGTGTCGTTTTTAATATATGTAGTTATTACATTTTTATTTATCTTACATACCTTATATTTATAGGTTATACAATACCATGTCTGACGATGGCTCCTTTTACTCGGCTGCTGACTCAGACTTATCATTAAAGTCCATTGACGACTCGGTAACAGAATAGGTGAGCGTAAACACTTTTATTGCTCAAGAACTTACTAATTCCTGTAAACATTTCAATGTTTATAGGAATTAGTAAGGTCACATCAATACGCAGACCTTACTACAGCATTTCTGTAAACTTTGCGCATTTTACTGATATACAGTCCACGGTATTTTAATTATTGATTATTATTTTAATTATAATTATTGCACAAACCTTTTCTACTTTCGATTTCTTTTAGTTTGCCCGGGTTTTTTTGTGCTATTACGAAAATAGACCGTTGTGGCGGAGTGGCGATCTACCTTCGCTGACATATCCCAAAATTATTGTATCTACTTCTTCCAGCGTCTGGATCTCTTGAATATCTTTTTGTAGTTCTCCTAAATGGTAATAAAATTATTCTTGGAGTTGTTTATTCTCCGCCTTCAGTTAATTACTTTAGTGACCTTGATTCCACTCTCATCTGCATTGAAACAGAAACAGAAACTTTTTTTTAAATGTAGATTATAAACAATATTTATTGAAAGTCAATTTTTTGATTTACCACTGGTCCGCAAAAAAACCTCTGTCCTGGGAAGAACCAGCAAGAAACCCAGCGGGACTATTTTTTTTTTCAAATAATAGCTTACAATCATGTTTACAATTAACAACACAAGACAAATTAGAAATAGCTTGGTAGCGATCACCCTTTCCAGGGGTTATCATCATCCATAAATTCCTTACTATTATAATAACCCTTTTTATGCAAACTTAGTTTAATAAAATTTTTGAACTTTGTGTATGACAAATTTTGTATATTTTGCACATTGCATCCGAGTACGCACACCACATAGTATAGGCGACTTCAATATTAAGCTTTTGCAGAATTTCCAAGATCGCGAAAACTACGATGATGAATCTAGTAAATTTCTCTTTTCTCCCGCTTGGATTCACGCATTCAAAACATCAACATTGCTGATTCATAGTTATATTTGATTATCGTCTCGTCTACTGTATATGTTGCAAATCATGGACAATTTGCGGCCTCTGGTATCTCGCGACATGATTTTTTATTCATTACTTACAGAGTTAAATCACTCAAAGTTACTGCACTGCACCTGTTCTGCTCCTACGTAGCTGTACGACTCTCGATGTGGAGTTGTTGAATCCGAAGGCCTCCTTAATTGATTGGTCAGATATTTTTAATAGTTCTGATGTAAAGCATATAGTGGAGACACTGACTGAAATATTCTTCATTTATGTGATGCATTAGCTCCGATACGCAATGTAAAAATCAAGTGCCCACCAGCACTGTGAATGCACATTGATATTATCCTTTAAATGGCAAAACGTGAATAGTTAGATTAGTCTTTTGTTAGATTTAAAAACAATCGCTGTGATGCCAACTGGAATATAAAAATGTCATACTACTTAACGTATGTCGTACGTCATAAAATGCAGAACAACGTCTGCTGGGCAAGCTAGTTTGAAATAAAACCAGACAACAACTAATAACAACTAAAAACAACTAATAACAATTTTTTTCGCTGACGTAGACCCCTTGCAGGTTGTCATAGACCCCTAGGGGTCGATATAGACCATTTTGGGAATCACTGGTCTAAGGCATACGTGTAACTTGAGCATTTTAATTATTGATATAAAATACAATATTTTATATGTGGTATACAGCCATGCTGCAGTTATATTAGTAGTATAGTTGTAGCACGAATGGGTCGGCTCGACCGGGGAAGGACCACGCTCTCACAGAATACCAGCGTGAAATAGTAGCTTAATGCTGCTGTATTTCGTATGGTGAGTGTAGAGAACCGGAGACCCTTTTTACTGGAAACGAGGCATTCCACCTTAGTCCTCACGGGTGACAACGCATCTGCATTTTGATTCGTAATCGAGGATAGATGTAGATGTCTATGGGCCACAGCAACCACTTACCATCAGGTGGACTGTGTGCTCGTTTGTCACCCTATCCTATAAAAAAAAAATATGGAGCACCTGCCATGGTTGGACGTTATCGTGGATTTATAAGCTATTTAAAACAAAATGTGTCTGGGGTGTTAGCAATACATTGCGTCATCCATCGACAACATTTAGTAGCTAAAAATTTGAGTGTTAGATTGCATGAATCACTTCATTTAGTCATTGATGCAGTAAAACGAATCCGAAGTAACGCGTTGAATACGCGTTTATTTGCGCAGTTGTGTGAAGAAAATGACGAACACTTTCATCAATTACTCCTTCACACTGAAGTACGCTGGCTGTCGAAAGGCTTATGTTTGACAAGATTTTTTGCACTTTTTGAGACTATTTTAGAATTTATGGATACTAAAGATAAAATTTTAAAAGAAAATTTAATGAAGAGGAAAACATACATCGCCTATTTAACAGATTTGTTTACAAAATTTAATATGGTTAATTTGCAATTATGAGGCGACAGTTTAAATTTGATTAAAACAAAGTCCATCTTATCAGCGTTTCTTGCCAGAGTTAAACTAATCAAGATATTGGACAGGGCGAATTTTCTCAGTTCCCCAATTTGTCACAGACAAGCTGCCAGGAAAACGACGTTTCAACTTACGTTCAACATTTAAATGCCCTGTATTCAGATTTTGAATCTAGGTTTGAGGATATTTTGACTATGATAATACCACCATGGATAATTAATCCATATGGTGACTAAGTACAAACGAAGAACTTAAGGTTCAGTTTAAAAACGAATATCAGCAATTCTGGCTGCAAAACAACATACCCGTTACTTATCCCGTATTATGGAATATAGCGAAGAAATTTTTAATTTCCTTTCCATCGTCATACCTAGTGGAAAGGGGGTTCAGCGCTGTTACCAATCTCCTAACGAAAAAAAGAAACAGACTGGACATCATTAGCCGAGGAGATTTAAGATTAACCCTTACAAAATTGGCGCCAAATGTTGATAATTTATTATTAAAGCATCAGGTTCATCCTTCTCATTAAAAATATTGACTTATTGCTTATGTTATTTTATATATATTTTATTTTATGTCTATTTAATACTACGTAAATTTTACATAACAGAAAAAAAATTATTTTGAGTAGTTTTAATTTAAATTCAATTGATAAATGTATAAATTAACATGTGTTTTTACTTTAAGTTTTTAACACTAAACTTCACTACAGTTAGAAATTTACAGGAAATTAATATCAGGTAAGTAGGGGGTCTACCCAACACGGAAAACATGGCAAGGGGTCCACGACACAAAAAAGTTTGGGGAACTCTGCCTTAGACGCTTAGAGTATAGACAATTCGATATCACTTTATCCGTTCACTTTATTCCTATGTATGAATAACTTCTATGCACAACATAGAAAGATATTGAGCTCTTTGAGGAACATAACATAAGTACAAACACAATTATTGTATTAGTATTGTACCACTGTTTATATTATCCGACGACTGTTAAAGGTGTGACGAGGGTTACCATGCTTACTTCCATATGGACTGTCTGTTTTAGTAACACTATCCGTTTAAATAAGATGTTCTTTTTAATATTGAAAAAACAAAAATTGCGCTTTCAATATTGTAAAAGTTAAAGAAAAGGTGTTCATTATAAGATTAAAGTTTGTTGTATAATTGCAGACAGATGATGTTGATTACATCATCTACAGTTAAAAAAATTAACAACTTTACCATCCGCGAAACACTCCTTAAAATGTACAGTCTTTCAACAATCGAAGTTTGATATAACTATATAACTTCTAGACAGGGAAGTTTTTAAATCGGAGAATTGTTGGTACCTGCTTAAAAATTACAGTAATAAGTGTAAAATATTTTGTAGTTGTCGTTTTTATGATAATTACCACTCTGTGGTGTCTCCTAATTTATTTTCTTTTGAAATGGTCACCCTGACCGAGTCGTGCGTCGGTTTCTCGAAGACACTTCATGAAATATTAATGATAAAATGAATTGTATGAATACGTTGTTATTGATAAACATTATGGTCGTGATGGTTTTACACGCTACTCCGTGTATGCGACAGTATTCTGGCGTACACTCTGCTGTAGTTATCGTCGTTTTAAATTCTCCGCCAATGCAATCATTACCTAATCGATCTCGTATCACTTGAACGTCGGCTACGTATAGTTTCATGAAATATGTTTACTTCGTAAAAGTCAAGAAATTTTGATTTCCCATCAATTTTATTTACCGTGACGAGTTGTACTCTTTTGAAATTCAAAAGCAGATTTCTGAGTCATTATCTTTTCTTCTTCTCTTCTTCTTCTCCAATTATATATATATATATATATATATATATATATATATATATATATATATATATATATATATATATATATATATATAAATCAATGGCTGTCCTTTAGTCTCGCTAAAACTCGAAAACAGTTTGAACGATTTTAATGAAATTTTTTGTGTGTATTTGAGCGGGTTCCTGGATGGTTTAAAAGCTCAATTGAACCCAGTAGGTGGCGCTGTTGTCGCGATCCAGAAATTACCCGTGCGAAGCCGGGGCGGTTCGCTTTTATTTAATAAAAATTATACTAAAAAGTCGTGGATTAGAATTTGCCATTCGGTTAATTAACCATGTATTGGCGGTTTAAGAATATCCACTTCCCCCATATCGTCCCGTGGATGTCGTAAGAGGCGACGCCGGCAAACTGATCAGGAGATGGGCAGCGGCATCTTCATAATAACCACTAGAAAAAATGTGCGGCTGTCAACCCGCCTGCAAAGCGTGACAACTACATCATCTACGTCAACCTTCTTATGAGCATTCTATGGGGAGGCCTATGGTCTGCAGTGGACTCTCATGGTAATGAATGAAATGAATGTGGTAATGAATGAATTCGACTGATGTCCTGAATCGTGAACCTCTACTAACATTACGAGAAGTGGCAAATGGCAATAGTGGAATGGCATTTTTTATGACAAACTGGCAACCGGTTAACATAGGTCGTCTCATATGTCACACTTAGCAGGTGGATTGGCACTCGCAATTTTTTATTTTCAACCGATTTCAAAAAAAGGTGGAGGTTCTCAATTTGACTGTATTTTTATTTGATGATTCTTTTTTTATTTGAAAGCTGGTGCTTCTGATGTGATTCCATATAAATTTGATAAAGATCTGACTAGTAGTTTTTGAGTTATCCTTAATAATCCGTAATTAATTGACTTTGACTACAATGATGATGTTCTCATTTTATTAATGCTGAGCTCGGTTTTACAAAATGTTTGAATTTATTTATTATTTACTTACCACTTGTTAGTTATCAGCAAGACGCTGTCCATTTTCTGTTTTATTATCCCTGTGACCTCTTACGAAAGCCACAGGATACTATGGAGTGCGAATTCTCTTCGTGCAAAACTACACGGCGTCCAACTCGCACCGCCGAGTATGGGGTAATATTAATAATAATAAGTAATTCCGACTAATTAGTAGATGTATTATTTATTTTTTATTGTTTTATTTTATAGAATAAGGGTGACAAACCAGCACACAGTCCACCTTATGGTAAGTGGATGCTGTGGCCCATAGACATCCTCATTTATCCTCGATTAACGATCAAAATGCAGATGCGTTGTCACCACTGAGGACTAATGAATGCCTCGTTTCCAGTAAAAAAGGGTCACCGGATCTCTACACTCATCAAAAGAACCACAGCAGTATTAAGCTGCTATTTGTTTTTTTATTACGCTGGTAGTCTGTGAATGCGCAGTCCTTCCTAGGTCGAGCCGAGCCATTTGTGCTACAGCCATAATAATAGCTGCAACGTGGCTCTACCAAGTATAAAACTTATTGGTAGATGTGCTTGTAGAGTTTTATGGAGATATAATAGAATTGAGCAGTTCTGCATTACAGGCTTTAAAAGGTCCACTGATGAACCTACGCATATCCCTCATAAATTGCCTCATGGGGAGATTTTTCTACAGTAACCACGCTTGATAAGCGCGTCGGCAACGGCGGTTCTTTATTATTGGAGAAGTTATCAGGAGGACGCTCTGTCCAGCTCCTGTGTCATGTTACCTCTGTCGCCTCTTACGATACGAGGTAATGGATTTTCTTACACCGCACTACACGGTTAAGACGACACATCGAAAACGCTATCGCCGTACTGATCCGACTGAATACATAATTTCTATAAAAACTTGAAGAAACGCCGTCATAAGGTCTAAAATCGCGTAGCGCCCGCGACGATTAAAAGCGCTTAGAAATTGTCAGAATCTTAAAATATTTTTTAAAAAATTATTGATTTATGTTATCAAAATAATGAGCAAGTAAATTATGAATATTGATGTTATGAATATTTGAGTGTATATTTGAGTGATTCCCAAGCATATAGATCAAATGATTTCGTTGTAATTTCAACTATAGTGATTTTTCGAGGTGTTTTCCCAAACAATTATGATCGAGTCAAAATTATACAATCGTGTTTTTGAGCAATCAAATTCAAGATAAAGACATGAATTTACCTATATCAAAATCCCACTTTCGTTAGTGATGTCATAGTCCTATACTATTCGATGAAAGGAGGTGCATTTTTTCACGGTGTCGCCTTACGCTTTTAATTACTTAATTAAGTATTAATTAAATATTAATAGTTACTTAATTAATACTATTGTCACAATACTAGGAGAGGCCGCTGACCCCTAAGATACAGACTCGTCTGGTTTGGGAATCAGAGTCTTCACTTTATTATTGTACTTTTATTTAAGAGGTTATTATTAATAATAATTTAACGTAAATAAAATTTCGGAAGATAAATAATAGCTTTTAATATACTCTTAAATATTCCTTATTTAATATCAACTTGCATAAACTAAAATGTATGCATAGCGTATTTCCGTAATGCTTTATGCAAGGATTTCAAAACCCCCATGGGTTTTGAAATTGCCATGATAAGTTGAGGAGCAATTCGTACGTGCGACGCAAAACAAATCAAAGCATTGTTCTTTGTATCAAGCTAGTATCATCCTCAAGGGATATGAGTTACTTTTTAATTGTAATTTGTCGTTCGATCTCGAACAGAAACCGTTCCGCTACCTATATTTATTTATAAATACTCTACCGGTGTCTCCATTGTGGGTTGAGTGCACCGAACCACGCATGGTAAACGCAATAGCTTTGTAGCATATTAGGGTGAGTGACGTGTGTTCTTTGTGCACCATAAGGAGTGCGAGTGTTTTTAATTTGAATACGAAGGACACACGAGCACACTTCCCTTCTGGGCTTAAGAAGCACCACCAATAGAGATTGGCTGTTATCATGACGCACTTTGCACTGGGAATTACACAACAATAGGGCCCACTTCAAAACGCAGGAATATAAAGCGATAAATTATAGACTTAATTAAACATATTCATAGATTAAACGTTTTTACGTGGTAGATTCAATTAGCAGCTTGTTGATATAGGCAGTAGGAACGTAAAGAATGTATGATTCATTTTATTTACTCTATTTTGTAACACATATCTTTCTTTATATATAAAGTACGTGTCACATTGTTTGTCCGCAATGGACTCCTAAACTACTTAACCGATTTTAATCAAATTTGCACACCGTGTGCAGTTTGGTCCAACTTGAGAAATAGAATAGTTTTTTGCCCATGAGTGACCCACAATTTTTTTGCTAATTCAAGGATTTTTAATACGACATGACAAAGGGTCGTCGAAAAGGGCAGAACAACGTCTGCCTGGCAAGCTAGTCTGTATATAAAAATCCATTATTGTCCGTTAGTCTAGCTTTAACTTTAAAACGGCTTGACCGTTTTTTTTGTGTCTGTGTTTTTTTTATAGAATAAGAGTGACTAATGGGCATACACTTTTACATTTATCCTCGATTAAGAATCAAAATGCAGATGCGTTTTTACCCGTGAGGACTAAGATGGAGTGCCTCGTTTTCAGTAAAAAAGGGTATTCGGTTTTCTTTCAGATCATAAACACAACTGTTGTTTCTATGATCTGAGGGTTCTCTACACTTACCATATGAAACCCGGATTCACGGCATTAAGCTGGTATTTGACGTTGGTATTCTGTGAGAGCGTGATGCTTCCCCGGTCGAATCGACTCATTCGTGCTACAATCATAATATAGCTGTAGCATGGCTCTACCACGTATAAAATGTGCTTGAATGGGTTTCTAGATGGCTTAGATTCTCATTGAACTTGGTAGGTGGCGCTGTTGTCGTGATCCAGAAATCACCCATGCGAAGCAGCCGGGATAGATAGCTAGTTTTATTAAGTTTAGCTTTCTGCACTCCTCCATACAATATACTTTAACTATGCCAAATCTCCAAAATAAATGCCGTGTAGTGGCGGTTGAGAATATCCATTATCCCATATCTTCCCGTGGGTGTCGTAAGAGGCGACAGAGGGAGACAGGCAGGAGATGGGCAGCAGCATCTTCCTGATAACAACTGTGATATAATAAAAAACTGCGGTTGCCAACCCGCTCGCCAAGCGTGGCAACTATGCCAAACATCCCTCCATGAATAACGACGCAAACAAACGGCCCCCAGTCCCCGGCGGCCTCGCTATTCCTGGCTACGGTGGCGACCATGGTAACGGCGGGGCACGGGGTGCTAAGACTCTCCGGTGGAGGTTCGGTTGCCACCTACGACGACTCGACCTTGCAACATATAACGCACGCACCCTGAGGACTGACGCGAAGATATTGGAGCTGGAAGAAGAGGTAGACAAGTTGCGCTGACATATTATTGGATTATCCGAGGTCCGAAGAGAGGGGGAGGACATGGTAATTCTCGAGTCCGGCAACTTGTTCTATCACCGGGGGGGTGACCATCTGTCCCAAGGAGGTGTCGGATTTATTGTCCACAAGTCTCACGTCAACAACGTTGTAAAGATTGGGAGTGTGTCGACGAGGGTCGCGTACCTGATGACTTCAACGCAAAACGCACAAGAGAAAGCGTTGAGCTGAAAGTAGGGAAATTTGGAGTAGGGCAACGGAACCGAAGGGGCCAGCAGCTGGCCGACTTTATTGAGAAAGAGCGACTCTTTATGATGAACTCTTTCTTCCAGAAGCGGCCCCACAGGAAGTGGACCTGGTCGAGCCCCGACGGTTCGACAAAAAATGAGATTGACTTCATTATGACGACCAGACGCCAACTGTTCAGTGATGTTTCAGTGATCGCAAGGGTGAAAACTGGCAGCGATCACCGAATGGTTAGAGGCACACTGACAACGCTCCGTCCCCCTCGTGCTCTAATCCAGAATCCCGAAACATTTCAGCTTGAGTTACGTAACCGCTTTCAGTGTCTTGTCAGTGTAGATTGCAATGCAGTGGACGATATGAATGACAAGCTCGTGGAAACTGTCCATGCGGTCGGAGATAAGTTCTGCTAGACCCGCCGCAGAAGAACACAAAAACTCTCCGATCACACTCTTAATCTCATGGCTGTTAGGGAGATGAGGCTGCAATCGTCAACAGATTATCAGTATACAGGCAACTGAAGAGACAGATCTCCAAATGCATGCGGCGAGACTTACGCAACTTTAATACTGCTCGTATTAAAGAAGCGATCGAGCGGAACCAGGGCTCCAAAGTCTTTGCCAGAGATCTGTCTGCCAGAAAGAGCCAACTGTCAAAGCTGAAGACTGAGTGTGGCAGCATCGTTTCCGGGATACCTTAGATTCTGAGTGAAATTGAGAGGTTCTATGGGCAACTGTACACATCATCGTTGGAGCCACACGCAAGTGTGAGTAACGATCCAAGAGCAAGTCTTATCCGACACTATTCCGATAATATCCCTTATGATGATCACCTTAAAAACGGAAGGCCCCGGGCGAGGATGGAATTACAGCGGAGCTTCTGAAAGCGGGTGGAACACCGGTACCTGAAGTCCTCCAGAAGCTCTTCAATTCCGTCCTCCATGGTGGCACTACTCCGGAGGCGTGGAGCAGAAGCGCGGTGGTCTTGTTCTTTAAGAAAGGCGACAACGCTCTCTTGAAGAACTACAGATCAATTTACCTTCTGAGCCGCGTCTACGTGCTGTTTTCGAGAGTCATTACGAATCGTCTCGCATGCAGATTTGACGACTTCCAGCCTCCCGAACAAGCCGGTTTCCGAAAAGGTTTCAGTACCATAGATCACATACATACCCTGCAGCAGATTGTTCAGAAGACCGAAGAGTACAATCTGCCACTTTGCCTGGCATATGTGGACTATGAGAAAGCCTTTGATTCCGTCGAAATTTGGGCGGTGCTACAGTCACTTCAGCGGTGCTAAGTTGACTGTCGGTATATCGAAGTGCTGAAGTGTTTGTACAGTAGGGCTACGATGGCTATCCGAGTACGGAATCAGAGCTCGAAACCTATCCAACTGCAGAGAGGTGTAAGACAGGGTGACGTTATATCCCCGAAACTCTTCACCGCTGCATTGGAAGACGTTTTCAAGCTACTGGACTGGAAAGGATACGGTATTAACATCAGTGGCGAGTACATCACTCACCTTCGATTTGCCGACGATATAGTCCTTATGGCAGAATCGCTGGAGGACCTTAGCACTATGCTCAATGACCTCAATGGTGTCTCCCAACGGATAGGTCTTAAGATGAACATGGACAAAACAAAGATCATGTTTAATGTCCATGTCACACCTATGCCGGTAGTTGTTAGGAACACTATGCTCGAAGTTGTACGAGTACGTTTACCTGGGACAAATAGTCCGCCTAGGTAAGTCCAAGAGAGGTCAATCGACGGATTCAACTCGGCTGGGCAGCGTTCGGGAAATTACGACACATCTTCTCGTCAGGTATAGTATACCTCAAACTCTGAAAACTCGATTGTACAACCAGTGCGTGTTGCCAGTGATGACTGACGGATCTGAGACTTGGTCCTTCACTGCTGGCCGTATGAGGACGCTCAAGGTCGCTCAGCGAGCTATGGAGAGGGCTATGCTCGGAGTTTTTCTGCGTGATAGACTCAGAAATGAGGATATCCGCAGTAAAACCAGAGTGACCGATATACCCCAACGGATTAGTAAGCTGAAGTGACAAAAATTCTACATGTATGTAATAATTTGTTCCTAAGTAGAGCTTGAAGACAGATACTATACTAAATTGTCACCATAGATAATACAGTTATTAATACATCGGACATCAATATATAAGTACCAATACATGGTTACTATTGTTCCATCTCATGATTTACTTGAAACGCAAGAGGGCGTTGAATTCGTATAAACATAAATAACATTCGCGAAAAACTTTGAGCGAAGTTTAAAATTGAATTGTAAATAAAGTTATTTTCCTGTACTACCGTTTACACATGGATCTTCATTGTTACTGTTCTTGGAAATCCTAAATATCATTTATTTTATTTTATTGATATTTATGTATATTCATCATTTTCATTTATATATTTATACATCCCAAACAGATGAGAAAACTCTATATAAATACCCCACAATAATAATATTTTTTAAAGATTTTTTTCACGATTACATAAACAGTATGAGCCGTGCATGTATTGACGTGCATGTATCATATATTGACGTTTGGTTATCGGAAAATTGGAAGTATAATAATAAGGTTATTAGTGAAAGCTTGTGTGTATTTAAACTACTTTAAAAATGTACATTTGGATTTATCTATTTTTATTTTATATTCATGTTTGAAATTGCAAATCGTTACACCAATTAGTCCATCCAATTAGTATTATAACTAATATTTATTTTCATGGATAATACCAGTAGTAATAGCTACGTTATTTCAACTTAAAAATAAAATTCCGAAACGCATAATTATAAACGATATTTTTGTATGGATATTATTTCCTCTAGCTATTAAAAAACTGCGACTCACTTAATATTTAATCACAGAGCCCTTCCTTTACCTGTTATTTAATAACAACCATTACATCACGTGGCGGTTGAATGCACAAATGTGTAGACTAACAATAACCTGATGCGGTCAAATTGTAATAAATAACCATGAAATGTATCTAACATATAAAGATAACTTGACCTGTTGCTTGATATGCACATATTATGTAAATAAATACTTAGTTGTGTGTTTGCAATACTCGATACGCAGTTGCGTGAAATGAAATTATAATTGATTTTTTTTATTTTTTTTTTTCATTTCTTTCGCTAAAACATGGGTACGGACAGATGGATACAGAGTCAATATTTGTTTCCACATGTTTTGCCTTTTGTGGCGTGCGTAAAAATTGTTTAAAATAAATATGTTAAAAAACAAAATAAAAAAATAAAATTAGAAATAATCACTTTTATAAATTTTCTTTTTCTTCCATAAACAATTGATATTTATGTTTTTAGGAAAACATAACAAAATTAGAAAAATTTAACTTTTGTTCATTTGAGAAGTGTCTTGCAAAATCCTGGATCTATCTATAGTAATTTACTTATTTAAGCAAAATCAATAAAAATAAAATCAAAATTTATGGTTAAAGAATTCTTTGATATTATAAAAGGCAGTATTTATTAGCCAATGCTTTAAACTTTTTTTCATTCGCCTTAATGGCTGTTCACGAATATTTTTAGGAACTTTAATAAACTTTGATACACATTATGAGGCAATTCCTCTGGTATAATGCTGTTTTACAAGATGGCATGAGTAGACGTGTCGGATCTCTTTTTGCTAGAGAGTTATTATTTTCCTGCACGGTAACAAATTGGTTAGAATTATTTTTAATGAAAACACAGATTTCTAATATATATAAACCAGTTAAAGTGAGAATTCTTTTTTCCTTGAACAGGGGTCTACAGCTTTCAAGAGGTTTTTTTGATATTCTTTTTTTTCTCTCTCTGAGTTATATCCACATTGAGAAGCTGTTGTGCTTTATGTAATCTTTATCACCATCAGCCTGTAAACAGTCAAATGCTGGATAAAGGTCTTCACCACAGTTGGATATATTCCTTACGCCGCCAGCTCAAGCAGATCCTTGAATTGCAACGGGCGTTTGATGTGTTTTTTTTTTTGTGTTTCCAATTTAAAACAATAATTGTAAAATTATGAAGGAAATGTAAACAAACGATTCAAAAAACTTGTTTGTTGTTTGTAGACGTTGCAAATGCGGTTCACGTGAAGAAGTAGAAATGTAATATTTCTTTTTTTTTTAAATAAAATATTACTTACCTACTATCACAAAAAATATCAGTGGATACGTTGAATTAATTTTTCTTATATTTGCGAATTATTATTTACTTTACTTACTACTTATTAAATAAAATATTCATGAAAATAAAACATAAGTACTCATAAATGTGAATTTTTAAGTGTAAAGGATGCAGTTATAAAAAAATTTTGAATTACACATTTGTAAATGTAAACATTATTAACATTGTTGTCGACGTGACAATACTTAATGAATGAAGCTATAATTAAAGCGGTTTTTTATTTTTAAAGTTGTGCCGTATTAGTTTTGATGCCCGACTAGATAATTTTTTTAAATAGTTAAACTCATGTGCCTATTTTTTTTAATATACAAGTTACGTGTGCTGATAAATAGTTATCGTTCCATAGTATTCGAAAATAGAGGTAAGACTATAATATAATCATGTCAAGTTTTAAGAAAATGAGCTTAAAATCGACGAATAATGCAATCGAAATGTGTAATGTCGTAAATTGACATTAGTAATTGATTTTTCACATTATACGAGCAGATAAGAGGTCGACGTCTTATATAAATTTAATGCTCCGGCTTGAAATAGTATCGGAGTTACTAATAGAGTATTTAAGATAAGATATTTTGTGGTTATCGTTGTCTTATCGAAATAATTTATTAGGCGTTTCATACTTTTCGTTAATTGATTTTTCGAGACCTTTGTGCTCTTTCTTTTACAGGTTTTGAAAATTTGGGTGTTCGACTTCTTATGTTTACGCGAACACTACATATTTTTGAATGAAACTAAGTTTTACGGATTTCATCACAACTACAACTAATACCATAAAAACTAATACAAACTACGAGTCAATATTCGATAATATGATGTATCCTCAATTTCCTCTACATAAGTCATATTATTGAAAGGTGCTTTGTGATATAATAAAAAATATGTTATATCGTGTATTAAATTTATCTCTTTGTTGAATGAAAGTGTGTAAGTAGTATTGTAAGTATTATTGTTCACTAATTAATCATTTAAAGTGATTTATATTGTATATTGATTCATTAATTCTACATTACTTCTTTTTGTAATTTATACGTGGTTTTTTTTTATAGAGGAAGGGGGCAAACGAGCATGCGGCTCACCTGATGTTAAGTGACTACCGCCGCCCATGATCAACCGCAACACCAGGAGAATTGCGGGTGCGTTGCCGGCCCTTTAGAAAGGAGTAAGCTCTTTTCTTGAAGGTCCCCAGGTCGTATCGGTCCGGAAAAATCGCCGGTGGTGAACTATTCCACAGAGAGGTTGTATGTGGAAGAAAACTCCTTGTGAAACGTACAGTGGTGGACCGCCAAGCATCCAGATGGTGTGGATGGTATCGGGACGTTTGCCGTGTAGTGCGTTCACGAAATTTGGCGGCTGGGATTAATCCGAACAATTCCTCAGAGCACTCCCCGTGATAGACGCGATAAAATACGCAAAGAGATGCAACATCTCTTCGCAGCGCCACGGTAGGGCCACGCTGCTGCTATATTAGGTTGTAGCACGAACGACGGGTCGGCTCAACCGGAGAAGGACTACGCTCTCACATCAAACCAACGTGAAATAGTAGCCAGCGTAAATTATGCTTGCAAGCGTAAATTAATGCAATAAATCCTTTTTTATTGGAAATGAGGAATTCTAGCTTAGTCCTCAGGGGTGATAACGCAACTTCATTTTGGTTCTTTGACCGAGGATAGATGAGAATGTTCTATGAGCGACAGCATCCACTACTATTTACATTTTTAACCTTATTTAAAAAAAAAACTTTAATATAATTCTCACTTGCTTTCTTTACGTTTTAACAGTAAAGAAATATTGACTGTAAAGTCTGACCAATATGTTTTCTTTTCGGCATAAAAACTAATTAAGTTTGGCCATTCTGCCAAAACCGCCATGCATGCTTCAAAACCGAAACCTAACATTTCAAATTGCCATGTGAAAACTGTCTGTACAAAATTCTAAAGAAATTCCAGTAACAAAATTTTAAGTTTGTAATATTTTTTCTATATTTTCTCCTAATAAATTAATATGTTGCTATCTGCATATCGTTTTGTATGATAAATGAGTTCCTATTTATATTAAATATTGACCGAAACCCGAAAACTAAAACGAAGTTCGGTAGGACTCTAGTTTACAGTTGTTACTTTAAAAATCGAATTTATTTATTATTTCTTAAACATTACATAATGTATTTCATTTTAAATCTTTTAACACTTGCTTGCATTGTTGGAAAATGAAAAAAAAAGATTTTGAGACTTTCTTCGTTTAATTCCATAGTTACTCACAGTGCATAGCGCATTTCCTTTATCCTCTCGTTCATAAAGATAAATATTACGTAAGTTATTTATCGTAATTCGTTAGTTCCAGCAGTTGATGATGAACTACTGCTGGATTTGAGCCTTTCCCGTTGTAGGCAGAATTTGCTTTAACCGACGCGCTTGCCAGGGTTGATTGATGATTGCAGCACTAACTTTTGACGCTGCTACCTTTCACTGGTCTGTTTATTTTACGCCTGGCGTTAACAAGATGGTTAGTTATACCTCCATCTATAGTAGATTTTATCGCCACTTACGTCACCAAAGGGACGAAATGGTTCGTCGAATTATTTTACGCCGTTATTTCATAAAGTGATATATTTTTTTAAATAAATTTAGAGTCGTTGACATGAGACTGATACAATCGTGTTAAGTACTCAAACATTATTCAAACCGTAAAACGAGCATATTTATAGAACAAACATCACATATGTCTGCTGGAAAATATAGTAGTCCTTTCTCTCGCAGTTTATGCATTGATGAATTACTATTCGTGAAAAAAAAAACATCGCTTCTGTGTATAGTAAACAGACAAGTAGGTGCAGCCAGTAAACGGTCGAGTGCACTGTCATCGTGAGATAAGAGGTGAATTGGTGAACGGGCGTTGGCTTGACTCTACAACCAACTTGTACAGTAGTTCAGCTTCAGTAATCAGTACGCTCCGGCGCTTCGTAAAAGAAGGACGGCGCGCGCGCATCACCCGCTCTATCTATATATATCCGCGTAATCTAGGCCAGTCTCAAGTGTTAGTCACATTCTCGCAAGTTATGAGAAAAGTGTGCTTATTGACCATTAGATATTGTAAATTGTAACGCCACATAACGGGCTCACGGCACATGTGTCGGATCGAATCCGTAGCGTCGAAAACGTTAATATTGCATATATCTATGTAGGCTGGTGTGATAAATTTTGAGTGTTACCGTATTGTTTTGGCTTTTTAGCCCATCTGATACGACCCGTCTGCAGATTTTTCTCATTAGTGTTGTTTGAATTTAATATTGTGAATGAGTCAGCTAACTGGAGTTGGGATCGTTAGCTTTGTCAACGTGCTGCCTACGATATCCGAAGGTAATAAATATTTCGCATTCATTACAAAACTGTTCGTGGAATGCGTTCTTTGATATACGCGATAAAATGACACCTAGTTATATTACGCAAGTTATAACAATCAATTAATTAATAACTCAACACGACTACGTTATTTATAAGCAACATATTAATTATTTAATTATTATGTTATTTATGCATCCAAAATGAACAAAGAATTTATCTACTATAAATTAGTTGGATTTTTAATCTAATTTAATAATTGTTGAAACCATTTAAACAATGAATGTCTACACTTAATTTTATCATAAAAATGGTGTACGATCTCTAAATTGTGTGCGATTAAACTTTTTTGATGCAGTTATTAACTTGATGTGCGCTTAACTGTACCTACTTGTAGAGTTTTTTATATACTTGTCGCATATTTTTGTTGCATGTCTACAATACATAACGTGTATTCAGTGAGCATTGTATCTACTTACTTTGAATGGAATGTATGTACCTATTCAAAATATTCTTTGTACACACTTGCTGGTTGTAAATTTATTGTTAGTTTTAAAATCTTCAACGTTACCATATAGGTACTTATTTATGAATGAATGATTAATAACTTTTTTGCTTTGAACAGGTTACAATAGAGATTGACATATTTATTATTTGGTAAAGAAAAATGTCTGGTTTAAAATAGCAAAAATAGCATCCCTTAAAATAGTGTGCAGATGTTTATAATTTACAATTATATATATTTCTATTAAAATTAAAGTTATAATGACTAAATTATTAATTTATTAATACAGTTTAATTAACTATCATTTAAATTCTAAAAATTCTGTAGTGCTGTAAAACGTGTTGAAGAAGGTAACTGTAGTGTTTTTATATTTATTGTATAGCAGTCTCATAATTTAGCTATTTTCAACTCAAAGTTAATTAGACACCATTTCAATATCTCCGAGAATTAAGTATAATATCTAAAAAAAGTTCTATTTGATTCATAGTTCCGTGCAGGTCGTCTCATATTTAAAAGGTTTTCTTTTTTATAACAAAAGATGGTCGTCTTCCGAGTACGCTTCCAAAATGTAATAAAATTAAATCTCATTTGTTTCCTTGTTGAGCTGTTGCTCAAAATACTAATGAAGTTGTAACAATAAAGGCGTGTTTTTGTCAATGCAAGCAACGTAACAATATGTCAGAATGGAACATGTAGGCAGCCTGTAAAGGCCATTCGTTTTTTATCACAATTTTTGTGTATTGAAAAGAGTAAACTGAGCTTTAAATGTTTAATACAAGGTAATTCAACTGATATCTGTGTAACTTATGACGTATCTTTATACATTATACTATAACAGTACAAAACGTAAAATTGTTATTATCAGGTTTTGAAGGCACGTAAGTGTTTTTATGTTGTTCAATGTTTCTATTGTTAGAATTTAAATTATTTTGTCTTTGTCTTCTGTTTGATTTCATTTGTTTGATTTCATATAAATAGACTAACTGCTACATATTTGTCTACTACTGTTGCATATAAACAAGTTAATGCAGTGTTCTACGACGTTTTAAGTAAACGATTTCTATCAAGTAAACGACTTCGCTAACGACTTAGTTCCGAGAACATCACAATAACGACGAGCAGACATTCGAATGTACAATAAACACGTTAGTTAGACCGACCACCGGTCAAATTCAAGGACGCCATTTTGAAAGCTTCATGTCAAACGCCATTTTGCTTCTTAAAAGCGTAGGTGAAGGATAATTTTTGTTTGTGAGATGTGACCTTAAGACGTCATGTACGATGATTCAGAGCATGAAAAGCTCTGCGACCTTGGGTGTGCATCCGCCAGTTGAGTCGGCTAGTGGTCGCCGGCGCAGGTGCGGCCGAGGGCCGCGCTACTGCCGGGTCAACGACCGCTCCGGATACGAATCATTGATTCTGTTGCAAATTCTATCAGACTGCAAGGTAAAATCTGCAAAATTAGACTAATTTATAATATATCACACGATAAATAGACTATAACAACTACTTAAGTACAAAAAATATCCAAGATTTCTGCCATGAGAATAGAAAAACGAACACTTATTTTACGCTATAGCCCGTTTGTTAATCCTTGTCTTACCTATTTTTAGGTTTAAGATATTATTTATTTCTCAAAAGATAAGAAATCGCTTACGAGAAATTAAAAATTTACAAACAATAATAAAGGAATCCAAAATATTTATGAATTTGTCGCTATTATAATAGGCTTACCTTGAAGATTTAACATAAAACACACTATAAATCACTTTGCATTACTTCGTCACTTTTATTCTCTAAGTTTTTTATAGCTTTACATCTCTAGAGATTACTAGAACACTGCTTTATTTTCCAGGCGCGTAGTACTCTACTTTGTTCTTGTTATATATGTTCATTTCAGTCGGTATATGCTATGTGTGAAAGTAATAGGAATGTATAAGGCTAAAAGCGTGAATAAATCTGGTAAGAGAATCCATTACCCCATATCATCCCGTGGGTGTCGTAACAAGCGACAGAGAAAAACTGAATCAGAAGATGGGCAACTTAATATAATAAAATACCAGGGGAATTTCAAAGCACCTGAAATTCCCCTGTCTTACCTATTCCTAAAGAAGAAAGGAGTAAGCTCTTTTCTTGAAGGTCCCTAAGTCTTATCGGTCCGGAAAAGTCGCCGGTGGTAACAATTCCACAGAGAATTTGTACAAGGAAGAAAACTCTTAGTAAAACAGTGGTGGACCGCCAAGCATCCAGATGGTGAGGATGGTAGCGTGAATTTTGACGCGATGTGCGTTCGTGAAATTTGGCGGCAGGAACTAATCCGAACAAGAAGCAAACTGCCTCACGAGGCAATATAAATGAAGAAGAGCTATGTTGACGTGGACTTTAATACGTTGAATGATGATGATAAAGGATGCTAAAATGATGATTATTCAATTGATGGCACCTGTCTTTACATTTACTCAAACAATAGCCAAGGATTTTAAAACAACTACACTAAAGATAGTTGTTACACCAATATTTTATTATCCACAAAGAGGTCGTACTAGAAAGGAATGACGCACGAAGTCATAATTAAATCGTGTACAGTTAAACTTCATTATTAAATTACTTTGTGGCGCTTATAACTATAAAGCGAAGCTACGGCGCTACCTTATTACGCCGAGAATGTCTGGGCCGCTAGTTTTTTGTTTTGTCTCCGAACAGCGTGGAAGTTGCTCTACAGCATTCAATTATCTCAGCAACACGACAAACCGGCTAAGAATATTGTATGCTAACAACGTGGTTCGTTGGAAAACACGTTAATGTTTTTAAGTTTATGAGCGTGTGTTTGTCATATACGCTGAACGCCCCGCCCCGCCTAACGCTCCCCACAGATGCATTATCTGGCTAACGCTTATATGTCAAGGATTTTTTAACAGAGTTCAAAAAAGGTAGATTTTTAACAGAGTTCAAGAAAAGGAAGGTTCTTTATTTGCCGTGTATCTTTTTTATGTATATTCACGGTTTTCTCGAATATGATGAACCAATTTTAATAATTCTACTCTTATTACAAAGTCTCTTATTAAATCTTACGTGGTAGAGCTACACTGCACTTATATATTATTAGCACAAATGGATCGTCTCGACCGGGGTAAGACAGGACCACGCTCTCACGGTATACCAGCGTAAAATAGCAGCTGAATGCTAGAGTGTTTCGTATGGTGAGTTTAGGGAATCGGAGACACTTTTTACTGAAACCGAGTCATTTTATCTTAGTCCTCAGGAGTGACAACGTATATCTGCATTGATTTTTAATTAAGGATAAATGTTGGTGTCTATGGGCCACAGCATCCATTTACCATCAACTGGACTGCGTGTTCGTTTGTCGTCCTTATTCCATAAAAAAAGGTTATGGGTACTCCAAGACTGGTCCCATATGAACTTAAAGAAAGAAATCACCCCTGAGGATAGAAAAATAGGAATTGAAGTTATTAATGAAATTTAAACTTTTAAAGAACGAAGTTTTGTAAAAAAAAAACCTGAAGGTTTTGACTTTGTTTTTCTTTTTATAAAAACGAAATCTTTGTTCTAATTACTGCTTGCGATTTCGTTAACGTGACTATATGGAAACTGATTATTATGCCCTTCACATGATAAGATCGTATTCCGCTGTTAACATAGAGTAATTAGACTAATTCTGTGGCTATTAGTTAATGTAAAATAATATTTAACAAAGTGGCTTTCTCCAAATATTTTACTTATAAATGTGTCGGTACATATTATGAGCAAGTTTTCTGTATCTATATTTATATGATATTTTTATAGTAATATGGTTTATAAATGAGCGCACACGCGCACAGTTCACATATGGCGCGATTCGTAGAAATCTACACCTACTGGACTAAGAATAAAAATGTATAATTTGTATTGTCACGGTTGAGAACTGAGAGAGAATGCCCCGTTACCAGTATAAAATGTTCTTACGGGGGCTACCATTCATTGTAGGTAATTGAAATAAACGTGTAGTGTAAAGTGTGCCGGTGTAAGAATATTTACTTCGTAGTAGATATTCTTATATAGTAAGAGGCGACAGAGGGAACATACCAAAAGATGGTCTGAAGCGTCTTTCTAATAACAACAGGAAAATAGAAAAGTGCAATAACCATCCGCTTGCCAAACCTGGCAATTATCCGCATAAGGGGGCAATGTATACCACATTGGCCCCTTATGCGGCCATGTATGGGGAGGCTTATGTTTAGTGGTAGACTTTGATGGTCTCTAATGGATGAACGGGATTAAAATACAAATTTAGTGCATCAATTAAATACACTTTTTATTTACATGTTTATCAAAGTGACAACGCGTATTTACTTTGTTTTATATTACATAATAAATATCCTTTTCCGCAATCGTACTATGAGGCGATTGGAAACACGTTTTATATACAGATTTATTGTGCTAAAACTAGACGTAATTATGCATTTTAGTTTGACCTCATTTCACTACAACTAATCTATTTATGGACGTAGGAAATAGCATTTTTGTCATTTAACCGATTTTTTAAAAATTAAGCTTATTTATCTCTAAAATAAGTTAAATCTAGAGCACTGTTTTTTAACAAAACGCAAATGACCGATAAGAATTTAAAATATTCTGTAAAACATATTAAAAAACCTTAAAAATATATATATTTTCACTTTAAACCCATGCACGATATTTATGTTCCTTGGTGGAGCCGTGCTGCAGCTTCATTATGACTGCAGTTTGAATGGGTCGGATATATTGGTGATGAACCATTCGCTTACAGAATGGTGAGCGACGAGAAGCGAAGACACTTGATAAGGTTACAGAACAGTTTGTAACATTACAAAGTGTCCCCGCTTTTCGTATATTACATTTGGAAACCTTTTTGGAAACGTTGGGAGTTACGCATCTCCATTTTGATTCTTAATCCAGAATAGATGGATATATTTAGGTATTTATAGGTCATAGTATCGCTATCATCCACTCGTTGCTAGTTGGACTGTAAAGCTGGCTTCTTCTTACTTGTAAAAATAAAACTCGTCATTATATCTACGTTATATTTTACTTACTGCAATATATTTTTAGTAACATTAATCCAATGTGTATACAAAAGTCAAATGCGGCGAAATTTCAAGATTTCTTGGGAGAGAAATAACTAAGTAAATTTTAGATAATTGAGTAACTTTGAAAAGTCTCGCATTGTCTGATACGCAAGATCTTTTTCCTTCTTAAATTTGTTACTCCCACTCAAGAAATTTATTTGACATTTGTTTTACACCTACGTATATGATGAATAGCTATACAAGAATTTAGCTGTATACTAACCAACAGGTTTTGGAATCCATTTCCAGTCGCAACAAAAAGTTTGCAGTTTATATGTACTTCTTATTTGTATTGTACCTTTTTAAGCCTCTCATATTGTTTTCAAATGATACTCGCACGATAGTAAGGAGTAAGGAGCATTATTGCCCTTTTGGGATCATTAGCGGTTTAAAGATATTTTTTCTTTTTCGACAATCCCCTCTTAATGCTAAGGTATCCATGTAAGAATTATAAGTAATCCTTATAGAAAAGAGTATAATAACTCGTTATTGTTGCTCATGGCTTTAATGCCACTTTAAAGAGGAAAGTTTGGCATTATTATATAATAATACAACTTCGTTATAATCGTAAATCCATCCAAAAAATTGGAAGCTAGTTTCTCCGTGGTAAAACAATAACGCCGCCGGCATTACCGATTAATTTACGCCGCAATATTGATAAAATCCGAAACGAAGTGCCTCGACCGTACACTAAGTCACGTCGGTAGAACGTTGAGCGATTTATTATAAGTTGCACTAGAACATTTTGGCACGTATATCACGATTATAATTATTAACGAGCACTTTAATAAGCATTAATAACGCGTTCAAGTCTCGATCCTTCGTAGACATGTGGCATTTTACATTATTCCTTAAACAAGTAAACAAGTAGCTACATTATAGTTTACCTTCTAATGTACAAATGCAACACTTTAAAAAACACTATGATGCGGAAATGCGATATGCTTAATTATAATAGCATTGCCAAGCAAAATTGTCTGTAATTATTGGAAATGATTTCCTACATTTCAATACCAAGCGTATGTCGCAGAGTGGAAACGACGTGCGACTATCTTGTGATCTCTCAAGGTTCGCTTTATAATAATTCCTTTCCAATCTACACGTTTACAATCACGTTCATACGGAGAAAAGGAAATGTAAGATAAGACTGATTAATACACGGTGCGGCAACAGTACAATTTTAATGACATTAAATTAACAAAACAAATACTATTAATTACTTGTTATGTTAATTTGTTTAATTTAAACTGTATGTATTATATATTATATTATTTTTAGTTTTCTTTAGATTTTTTCTTTTTAAAAAAAAAACATTATCACACTGTTTCTGCTGTGTCGTAGAGGCGGTTTATATACACAACCATACGAATACTTGTTCTATCCGAAATTCAAACCCGCGGCTCGACGCCGCAACTCATAGATAAATCACTGCGCCTCGGAGCCATCAAATTAATAATTAATATATTCAAAATATATTGTCGTGGTATAAACGGTAGCTCAGGGGTAAGCACTCGAGCAACCCGAGTTCGATCCCCGCCGGCATCACTGAAATTGTTGATTGCAATAATATTGCGTGCTGACTTCCACATGCTTGGCGGTGAGTCGTAAAGATAAAATTGCGTGTTTGAGAGATGAATATATTTCGTACTTGAGCAACGCGGCGGACTAACTCTTCCATGACCTTCTTAAAAATGCGAAAAGATCTGTGCCTAGTAGTGGAACTTATTTAAAACATCTGGCCAATGACGTGTCTTTAATAATTCAGTGGCTGTTTAGACACCGTTTTTAAAAGCGTGCAGTTTTGTTGGAAAGGTTAAGTCATAACGCCTGCACAAAGGCTCGTTTGGGCGTGAGCGAGTGCACATGACCGGCGACCTCGAACCTGTGACCCCGCGCACAATGTGAACAATTGTAATGTAAATGAGGTTTTAAGTCGCCGTGCAAGCCGCAATATGGTACCGTTCATTATTATTATGGCTAGAAATAAACATAACACTGTAAAAACTCAGACGTAGAAGGAAAGAATAAAATATGTGTATTTGTATTAGTAGTATGACTAAACGATCTTTAATAGCATGACCCTATTTTCAATATATGTATAAATTTCTTGTGAGGATTATATTAGAAATAGAAAAAATTGACCTGTAGAGTCAAAGTGCGAACCTTGTGGCGGTATGATTAATAACTTGATCTCTTTATAAACACGGATATCAAAACGGTAGCTAAAAATAAACCAATCAAGGTCATAGTAAGATAATAAATACGAAAAGTAATTCATGCTACGACTTAAGGTCTTAAACAAATAAAGGCGATGAAATAAACGAATTGAGAGATATTTAAGCGCTCTTCAAGAAAGGCAAGAAAGCGCGACCGCGTGCATTTTTAGTGCCTCAAGATCTTTATCGCCCATTCTACGAATAACGCGTTTCTTTTAAGTGATATAAAATACCATTTTCTTTTTATAGTATTAGATATTACATAAAAGCTTAAATATGTAGAGGAGTGGGGCGATACACATATAAATGCAATGTTTATGTATCGGGTCGATATTTGTTTATTAATTTATTTATTATGTTTTATACACCGAAATACCGAACACAAATACGGTACAATTTCTGGTACATGTGCAACATGCAGTTTCCAATATCCAATATCTATATTCTGTATTGTACAACAGACTACCCATATATTACGAGGGTGACACTGAAAGTTCTTAGAAAATCAAAAACCGAACAAACTAGCAAGTTATTAGTTTTATTATATCTTTTCAAAATAGTGTCCATTTAAATCAATAAATCGCTGCATCCCATAGAACCACTGAGAAAAGCACTTTGCCCATTCGTCCTTAGCGGTCTCTTCGACGCCATTTTGAAACACAGCCACTGCTTTCTCGGCGTCCATAAATGGTTTTCCTCGAAGTTTTTCTTTTATTTTCGGAAATAAATAAAAATCGCAAGGTGCGAGGTCGAGGCTACATGGCAGGTGACCACAAATTCCACATCTGACGTCGCCAAATAGTCGATTGTTTGCTTGGCGGTGTGCGTCGAGGTGATGTCGTGGTGAAGGAGGATCCTACGGCGAGGTCGTTTCTCCAGAAATTTTTCCAAGACAAGTGGCAAACAATTGTTAGTGTATCACACTGCAGTAACTGTTTTTCGATCCTCTAAAACAATTGTTGCGTAATGACCTGTCCTTCCGAAGGACGAGGCTACCATCTGTTTTCCACGCTTTCCTTTAGTTTCCCTCACACAAACAAACACAACATTCGAGTCACCTCCGTTAAATCTTTGAACGATTTCGCGACACCAATCAACACGACACAGTTTTTGGGCCTCTGTCAAGTTATGTGGTATCCACCGGGCGTAAAGCTTTCTGACCGCTAAATGTTCATGGAGAATTTTGTACACTTGACTCATATCGATACCTAAGCTTGTCCGAATCTGCTTATTGGTCACTCTTTTGTCAGTTTCTATCATACGCCGCACAACACTGATGTTATCTTCAGTCGTCGCCGTAGAGGACCGTTCCTTACGCAGATCGTCGGTAAGATTGGTGCGACCACGTTTAAACACATTAAACCACTTGTAAACAGTGGCACGAGGGGCTTCATCGTGAAGGGCCAATCTAAGTCTATCATAACTATTTTGTAGACTTAAATGACATCGAAAGTCATTATAAATCATTGTACGAAAATTTTCTTTCACATTAAATTCATACTGATGTGACATCATCGATATATATTGTACTACGCACTAGATTTCGCATCACGAACACTGATGTATGTTCAACTGAACTGTACTGTAATCAGTACACTTTACATTAGGGTCATTTAGTGTGGCTTCGATATTCATGTAGTGCGGAGCGGCGCTAGTAATACGAAAATTCAAATCAAAGTTTGAACTTGTATGTAACTAACAATTCAGTAGTGAAGTAACTAAAATTATTTGTTGTTCAAGTGAAAAAATAGGTAATAATATTGTAATACCACCGTAGAAAAAATATTATTTCATTTAAATGCCACACCATCTACAATTATAGACTGAAACATGCAGATGTTCCATTACAAAACAACCGAATGTAGGTAAAATATTTTACTGAACAAAGACTTGGCTTGCAAGGTTTTCCTTTCAGAATCGCGTAGGTATCGACCTATACATAGATATTTAATTACATTCGGTTTCTGATATCCAAATCCTATACATAGATACTATTTTCATATAGAGTTATAGGGGAAAAGTGACATTAACGATGCTTAAATGTACATAACGCACGGATTGTGCATGTCTTCATAATTTTCGTTATTTTGATATAATATCACATTATGACATTATGAGAGATTAACTGTGTCACTCTTTGTTACTAAAATGTGCTAGTGATAAAGATAAGCCAATTGAAAACTGACGACTAGCTGAATAGGAACGTTTTCAAACACATAATTTATTTAATTTACATTGCCCCATTTTAGTAAGAGAAGTAGTTATTCGTAAAATTTACATATCATTAACCTTTTCGCATTGGAATTAAATGATTTCAAAAATTGTGCCTTCAAAGTTGAAATGTTTTAAAAAAAATATTTTTATATGTTTGTTTATAATAATGAAGTTTCTTAAAAACGACAAACTATTGGTATTCGTCGTTGTTCAGTAACGTGCTCTATCAAAAATATTTAAATTGCTCAATGTTTAGTTCTGGACCGCACTTTACCGTCTTTTTAAACCATTGCTGGCAATTGGTTTCTTCTAAAAGTGCAAGTGGAAAGTTTTTTTTTTTGAAGATTTGACTGTACTCACCACACCGAGCAGGGTTGATGAGGACAGTGATTATATGCACTTACTGGAAACTACTCCAAACCATCGGTTTATGGAATTTGAGATATATATTGAATTTTTCGCTATTAATTAGTTGCGACAACCTAGTCCGTCAAAATCGTGTAATGCTTACAATGACAATGGAAATGCTGACAATCGACGTTACATCGTGGATCAAAAGGTAGCCTGTAATAATGATATGTATGATACGTGAAGTCCACCTGCCAAGCATGGTTTTTATGGCAAATCATCGATACAACCGAAGATCTCCGTGTCCAACCGTAAACTTTAACGTGCTAATTAAGGAGACATCTTCACAGAGGCATTTTGTCTGGTTATATTACTTTACAAACAAAGATAGCATTTAAGCAATTTTTGTTATTTTCTTTGTAATTAAGAATTCAACGATTTCCCCCTAATTATATAATATACTTAAATATTACAAATGACTGTAAGATAACCAAAAGCTTATGTAAATTTGCTCTGTTTAAAAAAGGTTAACCTTGGTTTGATTATATTATGTCATAAAATGATTGTTTAAGGCTCGCAGCAAAATATATTTGTTTCCATAATCTTAATTAGAAGAAAGATAATAATTTTAATTTCTTCAAATGACAGAAAAATTTAGCTTTTAGCGCTTATTCTTGGCTGCCATTCATTAATTACGTAGGGGTCCCGAGGGGAGGGAGAGTTAAAATCTCAACATGCCCTTATCTTGGGGGGGGGGGGTGAACCAATTTTTACGTACATTTTGGATGCCGAATGGTTTTCTTCAATCTATGTTACAAACTTTTCTTGTTTACTGGTACCACAGCGCGTAGCTGCCGCAGAAGAAAGAACTGTGGAAATGCGTTTTAAATTTAGAAGAGTTATATTGTTTAAATATGTATTATAACACATTGGGTGCGTTTGGGAGAAAAAAGCGCTAGCAAGCGTTTGTATGCAAAATGGCGATCGTAAGCGGTGTGAAATCGTAAGTAGCTATTTTCCTCTAAGACACGATGTTAGTTTTAACCGGGGAACCTAACCTAATTTAAATATATGTTTGTGAAATATTCATATTAAAAACTTACCAATCATGAATTTTTAATAACATGTACATGTCTATTCATAAATAATTGCAAAAAACAACTTATAAACTCTACTTCAAAACAAACAAATTAAATAAGCAAAATGGCGGATTGTGTCAGCGCTACTGAAGTAGCAATCGTGTCCTGGCCGAAAACTATTTTAGCGCTAGTAAGCGCTTGCTAGCGCTTTTTTCTGCCAAACGCACCCATTGATGATGATTGAAATTTAATGATGTATGATTTTCAAATTAATTTGTCGGAACGCGTTCACCTACTGTAAGTTATTGATACTATGCCTATAACCTTCGCGCAAGTGCAAGCAATAAGTTGATAAAGTTTTACTGCAATCTGATGAACGGTAACGGTAACAATTTTAATATATTAGAAAATTTTAAAATCTTAAATGTGTCATACAGCCGCTATCCTGTTGTTCATTCCCGGCAATAATAGTCTGGTGCTTGAACGAATTAACCACTGGACCCGACATAAAACACAAGTGTATGAAAACTCGTTCAACCAAGTGGAGAATAAAGGGCACGGAGATCTTATTACGTTAATGTAAACACAGATACTCTCTTTCTAGTGCTTGATCGTAGTCGATAAAATATATCGATGAACGATTGAGAAAGAAAAGGTGTATCGTAAATAAGCTGTAAAACAAAGGAAATAAAGGGATAATGAAGGTGAGGTAAGCTTTCGGTATTTAAATTTTAATTAAAATAAAAGAAGCAGGACATTTTTATAGACTTTAATACAATTATAGTAATGATAAACGTCAAATGTTTTGTTAAGTTTAAATTATTTTATTAGGTTTACTGACTTATTATGTATTATCTTTCTTAAAATGTGTTTCTTAGAATTTGTTGTGTTCGCTTGTTTTCTTATATAAGCAATTCTAATGTTTAAATACTTTTCAGCAACGGCTTTCGTTAATTCTTCGTCGTTTTCAAATTTATGGAAATGAATGTCTTCGTACAACGGAAGTTGCAGCAATGTTTCTGTTACTTTTGGCAGAAGAAAGTCTGTTGTGTAATCTTTTTTTAGTCTTTTATTCTGAACACCCTTCCTAAGTTCGAGTTCGCAGTGGTAACAAATAGCTATGGTAGCACTTGAGGGAAGTATCAGTTTTCCCCTGTCTTTATGGGCAATGAGACTGCCTTCATTGTTGTCATTTTCTGTTTCTTTGCATTAGTATTAAAACAGGCAGTATCGAAATATAAACTGCATATTATGGCGCTGTGTTTCGTTGGGATTCAGGTTTCATCTTTACAAACTGCTTCTACCCATTTTCTCTTCCGAGAAGGGTCACGGGGAAATCTAAAAATTCGTGTAATTTATGTGTTTAAATATTTTAAGTACAGATACTAATTATAATTTTTGCATTTATAATGTTTTTATTTAATTATAAAAATTGTTATTATAAATTTAATGACATCAGATTGTAGGATACTGTTATATGTATAAGTATTTTTAAGTGTTATTGTATGGTACAAATAACATCATCATTCATTCGGTCATATCGTCAAATATCGATATATTTCTCGGCATGGTCAAGCAATAGTCGATGTCAAATTGACTCACTCCACAATTTTAGTCACTGTTCTGTATAATACAAATAAAAACAAACGACCAAGCCTAAAATTGCTAAAACGTCCGCTCATATGTCGGGTCCAGTGGTTAATTCGTTCAAGGTTTTGTGTAAGCAGAGTGTGCCAACAGCAACGGTAGATGATCTCAGCGCATCGCAGTAAAAATCGCGAAGCGTGGTATAAATGTGCTGTACCATCCATCCTACTATCGGTGACGACTGGCTAGAGGAAGATGAGGTGCCAATAGACGTGCCAAATGAAGTTCCATATACCCACAGAAATAGTAATAATAGGACAAATGTGCATATACTACTACATCTCATGAGTTACCAGTTCTTTCCGGTTGGACAACATAGCTTAGTAAGCTATGTTGTCCAACCGGAAAGAACCCATTTAGTTCAGACGACGATTGATGATCTGAATTATTAATCTAGCCTTTACTGCGTAATTTGTTTTCTTCAAAACTAGTCGATCATTATTTTAAATTATTATTCGTTTGCAGATTGTTTAACTGATTTATGTTTACTCACTTTAAGATTATTTAAAAATTTACTTTTAATTTTAGTAATGATATTCCAAAGACTAAATACTATCTCAACTAGTTGTCTAATGATAATATAATGACAGCCTATAACTGCTAGCAATAAACGAGTGTAACTTATCTGTTAAAAAATAAAAAATTTTGATTTATGTCAAATGTGACTTTTAGTGTAACTGATCTTTTTTTAACAACGTTTTATTATTCTGAAAAACGAGATAGAATCTTCCAAAAAAGGGAGGGGTGTGGTCCGAGGAACCTTATGTACCCTTAAATGGGGTAGAGAGGGTTAAGATTCGCAAAAACCATCTTTACGTAATTTATGAATGGCCCCTTATGCAGTATTGTTTAATGTACACGATAGAATTTTAATTGCAAAGTTTAGGAAAATGTCAAACCGTGGTACTTTAATTATTACAGAGATCATTCTGTATTTATTCAAAGATGAGATTGATATTAAAAGTCGAATTTTCTATTAAAGGTTGGTTTTGAGGAGTAAAAAAGAGGAGACGAAATTCATTCAAAGTAGGTTTTTAAACTGTAAAATTCATATTTATATTAATTCATGTTTAACATCTTTCCAAGTGAAATATTTGTTGATCTCGGAAAAATCTAAAAAACTCACGATTAGAGGTAACAAAGTATAGATTGGAGAAAGAAAGAGATTAGAGAAATTATTCAAAACAATGCAGTGTATCCATAGTCCAAAGCTTAGCATATAACTTACGAGAAGGTGGGTTGAGGACCCCTCCTCAACCCACTTAGTGGCATTCCACATTTGGTGCTAAATATCATGCGCTTGATAATTTTTTTTAGAATTGGAGTTTTAAACCCGTTCATGACAAATATACATCGATCGTTCGTTAGTTGGTTAATAATAGGTACTGCTTTTAAATCGAAAACAGATACAATATTCTTACATCATAACGTAAATTATTTCAAATTACTTATCAAGTTACGAAACTTCGCACTTACATAAACTTCTTAAGGGTTTTCAGTTCGACGTTCTCTCAAACAAAATGAGTCATATAGGTATGTTATTACGGAAATCTTAAAGTTGCGCTTCACTGAGTCACTGTTTTGAACTGGTTAAGTGCTGACGTAACATGGATTTGTAACGTAATGTTAACATTCATCCACTGTTAAGGAAATGGGTTATTGATGGCACTCGTAAGGCCTTATTTTATGTTCACCTATGAAATAAATGAAATAAGCAATGAGATAAGCAGAGTCAAATTATTTGTACACTATTTTATTATTATATTAATTCTTGGCGAAGAATGCGGACTTAAATAAAACTTAAGGTGATCCAGGTGTGACTAAGTATCTATACACGAACATTATCGGTCGAGGTTTATGAGTTAGCAAATGTTGAAACGATTTCCTAGTTCGTTATGGACAGCGTTTTAAGCGTATTGTGGAATCACATTCTTGGCACATATTCAAATGCATGGATGTCGGTCTTTTTGACATCTTTTATCAGCCTGTGCTTACTAATCTGCCTGTTATTAAAGGAAATTGAACTGTCATAACTGACTTTTTACATGCATAACTATTTGGTTTTTATCCTATCCTATACCTTTAAACGAGCAATTCTTGTGTATATATATATATTTCATCATGTTTACTTAGGTATATTTATGTATATAGACGTAAAGGAATGGAAGTCCGTAGTCTCTTCCCTGCGTACCCCTCAGGATGACAGGCGTGAGTGTTTATGTATGTATGTATGTAAATCCATTCCATCCGTTACAGTACTATAAAAGTCCACTGCTGAACATAAGCCTCCGCCATAGATTGCCTCATAGGTAAGATTTTACCATAAATGCTACGCTTGGCAGGCGGGTTGGCAACCGCAGTTTTTTCAAATTTTAAGTTGTTACCAGGAAGCTGCTGCTGCCCATCTCCTGTTTCAGGTATACTGTGTCGCCTCTTGATACACCCACGGGGTGATTGGTGTAGTGGATATTTTTACATCGCTTATAAATATCATTGTAAGTTTATATTATAGTACCCGGTTGACCGAGCTTTGCTCGGTATTTTTCGCTGGGTTTTTTTTTAATTCGTGTGTTTTGGAAATTATATTTAGATACAAATTATATACTGATGAAATATGAATAATATTTTTTGATCTTAGCGACATAATAGAAAAAACTGAACTGGTTATTTGAATAAAAAATCATGAGTGCAATTAGTTTAATTTAAATTTTCGTGTTTTTAAAAAATACTAAAAAAAGGGGTCGAAAAAATAGATTTTCTCAAAAAAGAAAGGAACTTGAAAAAAAAATTAAAAAAAGTTGGTCGGTCGGTCTGGGTTCGAACCGGGGTTTTAAGATTCTGTGACCGCCCATTATACCAATTAAGCTATTTATAATCACTGACGATCTATCAAAATTTACCTTCTTATTCTAACGATATTGTAGCAGTTTTTCATTGCCTAAAAACACGGACAAAAAGACATTTTCTAAAAATAAATCCTAGCTAGATCGATTTATTATCCCCGAAACTCCCAGGACACTAAATTTTATGAAAATCGTTGGAGCCATTTCCGAGATCCCGATTATATATATATATATATATATATATATATATATATATATATATATATATATATATACAAGAATTGCTCGTTTAATAGTATAGGATTAGCTTGCCAGGCAGCCGTTGTTCTGCCCTTTTCGGCGACCCTTTGTAATGTCCTATTAAAAATCCTTAAATTCGCAAAAAAATTGTGGTTCACTCCTGGGTAAAAAAATTATCCTATCTCTCAAGTTGGACCAAACTGCACACAGTGTGCAAATTTGATTAAAATCGGTTAAGAAGTTTAGGAGTCCATCGCGGACAAACAATGTGACACGTAATTTACATGTATATAATATTATATATAAACATACAATTTCTTGTTTAGTTTAGTAAGTACTTTAAAATAAAGTGACTACTTCCCGGTTTTTTAAAGATATCTAACGCTTTGTTTGCGACCAACAAGGACATGTTTTTAATTTAGCGCAATTTGTACTGAATCGGTGTTTTGAACTCTAAACGATATCAGTCATTGTTCTTTCTTCCTGCGATACAAGAATCGAACTTAGCACAGAAACCGCTTTATTGTTTAAAATTTTAATTATTTAACGTGCTTTGGTTAGATAAATGTATTTATTTTCTATTCTGTTTTGTTCATTTTAGTGAAAGTAGCTAATTGAGTAAAATTTTTAAAAGATACATCTTTATCTCTAATGGATAAGATCTTATTGCGATCAGACTTACTCATGTACGAGTGGATTCATCCGGTCAGCAATTAATTACTGCTGTTTCATTGCTGTCGATCAAGTGTAGCTTCGTATCTAGTGAGCGCTGTTCTTAGCGATTACTCGATTACGAAAACCGTCCGTCCTACACTTTAACCTTTCAAATGTATATTGCCTCGTTAGACGGACTTGTTCAATGACGGTTATGCAATTTGGGTCTGAAATAAACGCGGCAATAACGCTTGTACGTGGTAGAGCCATGCTACAGCTATATTAATTGTATAGTTGTAGCACGAATGGGTCATCACAAATGATTTTGAACATCTTAATATATATAAATTAAATTACGTGTCACTTTGTTTGTCCGCGATGGACTCCTCAACTGCTTAACCGATTTTAATCAAATTTGCACACCGTGTGCAGTATGATCCAACTTGAGAGATAGGATAGTTTTTTGCCCATGAGTTACCCACAATTTTTTTTGCGAATTTAAGGATTTTTAATAGGACATTACAAAGGGTCGCCGAAAAGGGCAGAACAACGGCTGCCTGGCAATCTAGTATTATATATAGATAGAATTTCTTTACTATGATAATTAATAATTACATTCTTATCTGTAGTGTTACTTCCTTTTTATCTGGAAAATGTTTAAATATTTGCTTGGCCATGGAGCATAACTTATAGAAAACGAACTAGCCTTACGGTATTCGCATATGATGTGTAATATCTGACATATCACCTTGATATTAATTAACATTAACAGTAATATTTATTCTAATAATTATACATTATTATTTATTACTTTTTTTTATTAATTATTGCTATAGTTTACACATATAAATTAGTTTATTTAACAGCATACTTTATTACCACCGCGCCCGCTTATTGGTCAAATCAAATAGCGCGCGCTTTACCGGCTTCCTGTTACACACTTCCGTCCCTTTTCACAAATTACTCCCACAAAGGAAAGCGAGAGAAAAGTTGTTACATCAAAAACAGTATATTTAGCGTGCCTCTTCCTCTCCACCAAACGCCATTTTTTTACATTTCTCCCGAAAATTAATGAACAAATCACAATAAATAAACGATTTTCCTAACGGTAAACGTGGTTCTCACGATTTTTTTAATCTACATCATCATCACCATCATTACAGTCACTCAAAGTCCACGGCCACATTGCCTCATAGAGGCGATATATGCCATAGTTTCCACGCTTGGCGGGTGTGTAGACAACCAATGTTTATTACTTTAAATTGGTATCGAAAAGATGTTGCTGCCAATCCCCTGTTTCATTTGTATCTGACGTCGCTTAACACCCACGGGATTACATGAGTTATTAGGTTCTCTTACGCTGCTAAACTCTGATCAATATCTTGTTACCTAATTTATCTAAATATATATTACACTTTTACATTTTTCTCCGAGATTCTTTTTAAGACACAGTGCGAACAGAAATTACGAATCTTTTATACGGAGTTCGAATTCAACTTTACATTGAACACATGACTTTTTTTTTTGTAATTTGTAACTATGCCAAATTTCTATTATAACTATTGCAGAATAACTTGTAGTAGGCAGACAGATAGACGTGGAAAGATTGGTTGGAAAACACTCGTACTGGTTTTACATAAACATTTTATAAAAATTGCTTTTTATTTTAGCTATCTACTAACTCTTGTTACACGCAAATATATCATCTGCGCATACGCATCCTAGTAATATATAAAAATAAAACTCTGTTGTGTATTAGGTATCTTCTGCGAATAACATAAGATATTCGGGATGAATATCCATTTCAGCGGAAAAGGCCAATATTCAGCAGTGGCTGATAAGAAAAAAAAACCAGTACACTGCTTAGTAGAATACCTTCTCCCTAAGCAAGTTTGACCCAAGTTTGGCCTTCATCGTGATTAGGTAATATATGTATATATATATGTATGTATATATATATATATATATATATATATATATATATATATATATATATATATAGACACGAGACCAGATTTATTATTCTCTTATAGTAAACTTTGTACATATCTTCACTTCATTTGTTTCTTTCGATTTCATTTGTTTGCCTCCTGTCTAATAGCAACTGATTGCAGTTTCTTTACTGTTTAGTTAAAAAAACTTTGTTAGGTAAATAGAATAAACATGCACTAGTTTTAGTTTGTTTGTAGTAGCGCAATCGTTGTGGGTGGAATGGCACGCGGCCGCTGCGCCCGCGCAGCGCGACTTCGTCGCAAGGTCGACGAACGACTTTCGCACGCTCGGCCCGAGGCACTAACCCTTCGAAGACCCGGTTTTGTTACACCACTCCACTGCTACTCTAATATAGGAGTAATAACGAAGGAATAGAGCATATTTTGGCAAATATAAATAGTCAATGTATTACTTATACCTGCATATCGTTAATCGTTTCGTTTTCTACAGTTCAAAGTTTAATTACTTAATTTATACTTTCGTTTTATAGATGTATCTACTCTATTTATAAACCCGACTATTTATACTTCTTCCCTGTAAAAACATCAAAATGTCGATCACAATAAAATTGATTTGATCCAGCCCGTTTGTTGGAACCAAAGTAGCGTCAACGTTATATCGATGTAACTAGGACAAAGTACGTAGCGATATTTTTGGCACAATGTTTGATAACATATGAGTGGACTGAGAAAATGATGTGCTAATTTCAATTGTAAACAAAACATAGTGTATATACGTACGCCAGCTGCTCGCATCGCGTTACAAATACATTGTATAGTTTTATTTTTTTGCGTTGTGTAGATAATATAAACAAGATTTTAATTAAAATCATGTAGTAAAGAAAATGATAACCAATTTTAATCAAAAGTTAATAGGCGAGAAAAAACGTTAAGTACTGTACGTTGTAACGTTAAATTCTTTGAAGCATGAATCACCCACGTTTTTATTTACTGCAATCGGTATCAGATGCTTAAGCATTTACGACTTTAGGCAATGTACTTAAACGCCTTATGAATATTGTCTTAATGTCAATATTGATTTCTGTATAAGCTTGAATATATTTCCACCCCGTTCTATAAGTCATGTTATATTTAGAATACCAATTGTAGCGATGGTTATTTTTTTTCTTCTTATTCCCACAAATTATAACGTGCCTGAAATAGTATCGCTATATCATTTGCATGTTTATAAATTTTATAATCGTCCACTATACAGATAATATGTTTGCGTCATGTCGTTTCTCTGGGTGACAGGCGACAGATACGTGGGAGGCGAAAATGAGTTCAGCGGACCATCTTGGTATGCGGAACCGTCATATTTAAGGCCCATCTACTACCCAATTTATAGTTACTGCCTTGTTTGATTGAACCCTTTATTCGAATTTCAGTAGCTTTGCGAGGAATTCTCCTCGCGTTATTGCTTTTGTACGTCTTTGTGGGCTGCTTTATTGTTTACTAGGCCTGCGGGAGACACGCGATTGAGGACGTTTTAAGTATTTCTATAACGATTCTCTGGTCTCAAAGCTCAAAGAAGTTGAGTTTCGTCTGTGAAATTTTGATATTGTCGTTTTTGGTTGACGGAGATATCCTGTTTAGGCCTCAAAAGTACAATTGTGAATTTTCTAAATAAACATACAATACAATGGCGATATCTAAATTGAAAAAAAAATCTATATTATTCTATTCTAAAATTATTCATTTTACGTGATGGAAAGAACTAGTGAACATATTTTGCATTGAGGGTAAAATTAAATATACTCGTATCGGCCAAGTCGATATAAATATTCGTCAGGTTCATATTTAAAGAATTGAATGAACTGAAACTGAATTAAAAGTGAAGTAGGTAAAATGGCTCGTATTTAAATGAAAGTTATACTAGAATTTCAAAAATAACAGTTAAATCCTTAAAATTTCACTATCAATTATTGTTTTGCAGCACATTTCAGTTAGTTTTTGATGTTTATAGTATACTTATCCTATTGTATTAGAAATATCATTTTGCCTTAAAAATACAGTAGGATTATTAGTGGCGCTCTTTTTCTGCCTTACAATATTTTTTGGATTTAATTTTGTACGCGTAATGCGTGGTTCCGGTTCAATAGCCATAATTCCAGGGATGAAAACGCACCTGTTTATGTTTTAAGTTGGTCGCAGTCGCAGTATCCGTGGGCTGCAGTAGTCACTTACGATCCATCTCGTTTATTGTTAGTGCGTTTGTCCTCATTCTTATAACAAAGAGCGCCTGATTTTCCACTGACATGGCAAGACTGATTCTGGCTTGTCTGTAAATCTGTCTACACTTTTAACGGCAATTCTATTTATCTTCAAGGCAGCTAGTTAATTTGTGCCAAAAATTGTTGTGCGGTTTGAGTTGCGAGATGCTAGAAACTACCTTTTGATAAGTAGACAAACGTTGATAATACAGCAGAACCTCGATAAGATAAACACCAAAGTTTTTACTTACTAATGGTTTAGGTTAAGGAGTTTTTATTGGTTTATATTTGTACTTACAGAAGTTCGTTTATGAGCTTTGTTTAGGAATTATATACATAGATAGACAAGCTAGGTTAAATGCAAATGAAACTTTTAAATGTTAATACACATGTACATGCATACTTTATTTTAGGTTTAAAGTTTTTTTTGTTCTGCATTAAAAAGTCGGTATTTTTTTGTTTCAAACAATTCACATTTTCTATATCAATTTTATTTTCAATATTTAATCATTTTCAAATCATTTGCACTCACAATGTGAAAGAAATGCTCCCGGAACGAAGGCTAAAAGCTAATGATACAAATAAGTTACTGCACTTAGACCTTACGAGTCCTATGTAAAAATAACGAGTCCTATGAAGCCTGTAAAAGCCGCATAGGCTAGCAGCATTAACATAATCGAAACCAGATATCTTAGACCTTAGTGTATTGTTTACATTTGAAGCCATTTGGTAAACACGTGTAAGCAATAACCATGGTCTACAGGGAAACTTTATTGTTTGCACATTCATTCAAAATGACTCATTGATAGATGATTGAAGTTGCAAAGCTTTTCTTTTTTACACCTTTGAGTTACTGAGGTGCGATGCCCAAATTATTCGTTTAAGTTATAGAGGATTTGTATTTTAAGTAAAAGAGGTTTTGGACTCCGAATGGAAGGGAACACAAAATTTTATGAATTTATAGAGGTTATTACTTATTACGCTATCGAGGTTTAAGTTATCAAGGTTCTACTGTATTCTTAACAAATACTTATCGCCAAAGTAAACTTTAAAACAACACGACACGTCTGTTATAAGTTCATAAGGTACGTTACAGGAACTGTGACCGGCCTCGGCGCTCAGGATGTTGCGGAAAATTACGGGTGCTCAAACCGCTGGATGTTTATGAATCGTAAATTTGTGCATAACGGACCTTAACAGAACCGTTTTGAGGGTTTAACGTAATAAATAATGGATAACGGTATTAAATTGCCAGTATAACGTTGCTCTCGAGGTCCGAAGATAAGAGGAAGTATGTTTAGGGAATATGTCCCATATATTTTTTGGGGTATAGGTGCGTGTACCTGGAACATTAAACATTGAGTAACGCTATAATTGTTATAGGTATAGCATCCTATAATATGTAGTCATACTACTCCACTTGTGTTTTTATTGATAATTAACTTCATTAAATATATAATATGTGCGAAAGTCATGATGCAGCTATATATGTGTAGTTGTAGCACGAATAGTTTGGGTTGACCAAGGAATAATAATAATAATATAATATTCCACAACTATCACACAACGCCATCTAGTCCCAAGCTAAGCAGAGCTTGTGTTATGGGTACTAGACAACTGATAAACATACTTATATATTTCTAAATACATAAATATTATAGATAAATTACACCCAGACACAGAACAAATGATCGTGCTCATCACACAAACATTTGTCCTGGGTGGGAATCGAACCCACGACCTCCGGCTTAGCAGTCAGGGTCACTAACCACTAGACCAACAGGCCTGTCAAGGTCCACGTTCACATAGAACATCAGTGTATAATAGCAGCTAATTAATGCTGTGTTTCTACGGTGATAGTAGAGGACCGGCGTGTCTTTTTACTGAAAACGAGACATTTATCTGCTTTGTGATTCTTAATCGAGGATAGATGTAGACTGAGTGCTCGTTTGTCACCCTTATTCTATAAAAAGCTGAGGTCCGTAGCAGTACGATATTTGTTTTCTTAAAGGATCTTTAGAAATGTTAAATAATAATTTAAATTACATTGGTCGGCAAAAAAAAAATAAAAATCCGGGAGCAAAATGTTTACTACGTGATTTCTATTGGCTTTGATTTGTTGAGTCCAAATCTGTTTAAAGATTTCAACTATCACCTCTAGCTTTTCAGATATTTACACTTAAATAATATATATATATTTATATATTATTTATTATATATTATATATCGCCTTTGTACATTTATTTAAATATTTAATAATTGTTACCAACTTATTGTGTGTACAATAAAGAATAAAGAATATATATATATATATATATATATATATATATATATATATATATATATATATATATATTAGAACGAAAAAATTTACACTGATGGATGACCTTTACAACACAAATTAAAATGAAATATGAATTAAAAAATATAAAAAAAAACATAAAAATGATAACTATTTGGTAGATCGCTTTCTTTTATACATTTTAACTGCTGTTTCTCGATTTATTTCCCAGCAAAAATCAGCTAGCATTGCTGGGGTCCACTTGGCGCTGTATCTTTTTTCCATATGTGCAATGTCTTGGTGGAATCTTTCACCATGCTCATCAGACACGGCACCAAGATTTTCTGGGAAAAAATCTAAATGCGAATGCAAGAAGTGAATTTTAAAGACATTGCATCCAAGTTGATGATACGACGAAAGCAGTTCTTCTATCAGCTCTGTGTAATTTTCAGCCTTTTTATTGCCAAGAAAATTGTGACATACATTTTCAAAGGCTACCCATGCTCTTCTTTCTTTATCTACCAACTTTGATTTGAACAGTAGAACAGACTCAGAACACAACTAAATACATGTACATACCAACGTTCACAAATACCGCTGCCTGCAACTACACTCACCGGCACGGAAACTTGGCCAAGCCGTTATCTCGCGATAGCAAAAGCTTTAAGTGTTTCTGATGAATGTTTGTTATGCAAGTATGTCAAAAAATGTTTACCCTCAAGTTCAAGAGGGTAATTCATTATGTTTAAGTGCACCATGACGAATTCTTTAATTTTTAGTTGAATCGGGTCATTTGAGCGACTAAGTTCACATTTTAAATTTGTGTGTTGTGAAAAGTTTACTGTAAGGTTATTCAATTATTGTGATCTTGTGTCTTAATTAAATAACTAAAGGTGCTTTAAAGCCAATAAAAATGCCATTAACACCAGCACAAGTTGCACAAGCAGTAGCATTAATTGACCAAGGGCTGACACAGCGTGAAGTTGCTATTGTGCTTAACGTTCCACGGTCCTCAATGCAGTATTCACTGAAACAATACCAGGAGACAGGCCGCTACACCCGCAGGCCAGGCAGTGGGGGCGTAAGGTGCACATCGGCCCGGGACGATCGTTTTATTGTTATGGAGATTTTGAGAAACCGCTACCTGACCGCTGTTGAGATACGCCAGCGGCTCCAAATCGCAAGAGGCGTTAATGTTAGTGAGCGTACGGTGAGAAGACGAATGGAGGAAGTGAATTTAAAAGCTCGTAGACCAGCACGAGGTCCAGAACTTCTCAGACAGCACCGAGTAGCCCGACTTCAGTTCGCAAGAGAACATGTCAATTGGACCCACGAGCAATGGGCTAGAGTGTTGTTCACAGATGAGTGTCGAATAGCTTTACGTGCTCCAGACGGTCGAGAACGAGTGTGGAGAAAAAGAGGAGACAGGTTTCTACCCATTACCACCACCCAAACTGTGAGTTTCTATGGAGGCTCAATAATGGTATGGGGAGGTGTAAGTTCCGACGCACGTACAGAGTTGGTCATCGTCGATAATCGGCTTACAGCTACTCGATACATCGAGGAAGTTCTTCAGGAGCACGTAATGCCTTATTCGGGATTCATTGGACACGACCAATTCCTCCTCATGCACGATAATGCACGCCCGCACGTCGCACATTGTGTAGAGGAATATCTGGAAGAGGTTGGAATACAAAAATTACAGTGGCCAGCTCGTAGCCCGGACTTAAATCCAATTGAGCATGTATGGGATATGCTCAAAAGAAAGATAAAGTCCAGCTCCAAACCGCCACAAACTCTAAATGAGCTCCGAAATGCAGTGCTGGCCGCTTGGGACAGCATACCGCAAGTTGATGTCAGAAACATCATTCAAAGCATGCCAGATCGAATGCAAGCGGTTATCAGGGCTAGAGGAGGAAACACCCGATATTAAAACTGATAGACAATAAAGAAACAGACTTAATTTTTAACTTTGTAGTGTTTTTAAAGTGACAATGGAAAGATGTTAATTTTAGTGAAAACATGTTATCTTGAAAAGAAAAATTTCGGTGAAGTAAACATTAAATTTCTATGTTCTAAAACCATTAGAGACACTTATTGAATGCATCTACCCTTAATTTACTGTTAAAAAAACGTTTCAGTGCAAATAATCAGCAAATTCACGAGTGGCCAAGTTTCCGTGCCGGTGAGTGTATAAGCAAACAATTCTAGTGCAAACAAAAAATGCTATTGCGTCGAAACTAGACGTGCTAGGTGAATTCTAACTACATATTTGAATTTAACGTAATAACTTCCATGTATACATTTTTTGCTCCTATTTTGATGCCGACCAGTGTTATTGATGAAACTGATTTTAACTGTCCGATTTTGAACAGAGTGACAATCTTTGAATAGTTCAGCTTTCAGAAGCTATCAGATGACGTTATTTTTTAATATTTTCATTGAATACTATGTCTAATTATAACATGACCGGAAACTTACGTGCGTAGACGTATCGAATATTGTTCCTGTCGCTTGCCAGATAAGATAGTGTCGACAACGCCATGTTTGCATATGGTGGCCATGTTAGCATAAGCCCTAACGTTGACTGACGTGTTGTAATAGAGGCGTCAAATTTAGATCGTTGCCACGTAATATTCGTCCTTATTCATTGACGTTATGATCAATGTTTGTAAACGCAGTTCAGTAGCCATCCGCTTTTGGGACAAATGTAGGTCGCAATACTTCACAATTAATCGTGATAATAGTGTACTGACAGATATTGCTAAATTAATGTCAACCGTAACGCATTGGTTTCATTCTCAAAATAATTAACTTTTTCTCGTTTGCGTGTGTACAAACAGCTTAGACAGACGGCACCCGTCACTACTTATTTAATGTTACTCATTGCACATGACAAATTTCTCTCAGTACCTTATTTTTATCAATCTATCATCATCATTATAGTCCACTGTTGCTGAACATAGCACAAGCTTCCCATAAATTGCTTCATAGGGTATTATACCAGAGTTGTCACGGTCGGGTATGGCTTGGTACCGCAGTTTTTATAATTTCGGGTTGTTGTCAGTACGATGCCGTTGCCCATCTTCCGTTTCAATTTCACTCTCTTGCCTCTTACAACATTCGCGGGACGGTATGGGGTAGTGGATTTTTTTACACCACCACTACACTGTTTTATTTTATATAAACTTAAAATACACTTAAATTTAACGTTCTGTACGCTAGGTTTATAAAAAATGTCGGTTTCAATTAATTGCTACGTGAGAGTAATCTTCAACGAGTAATTCGCTTTCTAGGCCAGTGCAGTCAGATTCAATGCGGTATGTCTGAGATAAACCGGCTCAACGGCTTTGGATTGCGGTTTCGACTCGTATTGGGCTTGAAGCCAAGCGACTCGGAAACCAAAACCTGTCGAATAATCAACCCTCGTACTTTTTTACTTTTTAATTGTTTATTTACTTTTTAAGATTCTAAGAGACACTAATAATTTTATTGAGGTAATTTAGACGTCGGTTGTGCTTGCTTTCCCCTATTTATTAAAAAAATGTTTAATATTTATAGAATACTTAATTTTTTGCGCTTGTTTATGTATTACATATAAATAAAAATGGATTTAAAATGTCTGATAGTAATATCTAAAAAAAGACTTTATTTTACTGGATGTTATCGACATGCCATTAGGACGTGACTAACCATTTTAAAACATTTGACCGGTGTCTGTCTGTCTAGGCTAATCACCGGAACAGATTGTGATGAAAATTCACGAACAGTTGGAGAGAACTTGAACAAAACTTTCTTGGTTTGCAATTTTACACAAAAAGTCCTCACAGTATCTCTAGTTATTTTAATTTTGCTCGAATGTTACATAACATTTGTTTCTTTAACAAAATCTTGCAACGAAACTATGAATGTTAAAGGAAGGCGTAATAAATAATACCTTTTTTAAGTAAAACTAAAGGAGCTTTAATTTTTAGTCTGAAACATTTTACGTAATTTTCGAGTTAATTGCTAAAAACTGGGTTTAAAGTGTTTATTAATAGTTAACATATTTGTATAAAGACCACTTTTATAAATCTACAGGTTTGTTTTTTGTTTAAATTCTACGCGGAAAAAGCAGCTAGTAAAAGGTATTCTGTAATATTATAAAAGTTACCTTTATTATTCTATAAAAGCACACAATGACGTAAACTGAAAAGCGGTCGAAATATAAAAATAATAATACGTGGGTGAAAGTCGTCGAATTTCGCCCATAGCGCTCAGATGAAAGAATATAAAATTAAAGATCGTTGAAGATGCGGTAGGCGCCATGGCGGCGCCACCGACGCTTTTAGCAACGAGCTCGCTACCGACCGTCCGATCAGTTATTGCTGGAAAGTATGGCTGTTTGATATCTACGAGTTGGCACACTACGGAGACTTTAGTACTACGCTATTAAAGATATTCGAAACTTATATAAAAGTTTGGAACTTTGTGTATGTTGGAGAGGAAACATTTTACAACTTTTCGTATTTGTGTTCGATTTTACTTTGCACAGTATTTTATTGAATAAGAGTAACATACGAGCACGCAATCTACCTGATAGTAAGTGGTTACTGAGGTCCAGAGACATTTACATCGTCCCTCGTTTAAGAATCAAAATATAGACACGTAGTCACTCCTGAGGACTAAAATGGAATGCCCCGTTTCCAGTAAAAAGAGTTTTCTGTTCTCTGCACATTCATACACGACATCAAGCTGCCATCCACGCTGTTAATTTGTGAGAGCTTGGACCTTTTTCGGTTGACGCGACCCATTAGTACAACTGTAATATTATAGCTGCACCGTAGCTCTACCATGTATAAAATATATTTATTATTCTTAGTTTAATGATATAATTTTAAATTTAATCAACTCTATATTTTGAAGTTTCCCAATTCTAAATAGGTAATATTTACTCATATTTGATACTATGTAAATATCATTTCAGGCTGTTTTAAGACAAATCTTGTTGCGGTGGTTTTACTTCTTAAACTGCTTGTTGTTGTTGAGAGATGTTAACGCATTTATTTCCGTACAATGTTTCACAAGACCTCATTTTATTACCTTTGTATCAATTTGAAATATATATTTTAGTAAAACAACATTTACACGATACATTTTACGGAATCCGTAATCAAATATTGATACAGATGGAATCCTACCTTCGCCTTAATGCATCCGAAGTGTTTGTTTGGGTTTCAATTGATGGAGTTGCGCGTTGAATACGTTCATGTCTAGTGTAAACAATGTCTCATCGCGTATTGTGTGATATGTACATATGACATTATTTATAGTTATAATATGTATACGCCAAAGTAAAAGGCACCAATGAAATTGTTAATTGTAATTTCAAACTGGTGATTTATCCCATGCTTCGTGGGTAAAGGGAAACATCACGAGGAAATGTGAATTTCTGAAAAATAAAATATTTGACGTGTGAAGTTCGCCAACACCTATCGGAGCAGCGCGGAGGAATTATTGCTCTATAATCCTCGTAGATAATAGGGGGCCTGTGCCCAGCAGTTGGACGTTTATATGTGTAATTTTAACTATATACTTAACTGCTTAAGGGGAAATATAATCTCAAATGGCTTAGCAAGATCCTTCGTTATGCCGAAAATATTGCAGCATTAATTTTGAAATATATGGTAAAGTTGACGATTAATGTTAAGGACTATGTTAGACGAAAACACGATTTCGTAAAATTTCTCGATAGAAAAAAAATCCAAAGTTACCTCCAAAATAAACAATAAACCGCTGTTATTCATAAAATACTTTAAATAAGATCATGAAACTTTGCATACTAACTGAACTAACTATAAAGCAGTGCTTATGTTATTTACTTTTTTTTAAAATACCATTATTTTCACTGTAAAAAGAAATTATCTAAACTGTCGGCCTTTTGAAGCGTGATTCCTGCCGCACGGTCATTTCGCTTCGGCCTTTGAACGGGGAGGTTGTGTCGCTTACAATCAGAATATACATTACGCAACAGGACGACGTAAAATTAAAATGGTAAATAACCGTAATAAAAATAAGAAGCGACTGGCTTGGCATTAAGAAACAGACATAAATATAATAAGCCTAATGAAATAAGTGTCTAACGACCTTTTTACTTACAGTATAAGTGATTACAAACATGTCCGTACATAGCATACGACGCGCGGGCAAGTGGGGACGAAATTAGAATTTGAGCTGACTTACTCTATCCCCTTAAGCACATGTGGGGCAAATCGCCGCCGTCTGAAAGTAGCGTGTCTAGCAAACTAGTTAAATTATTATCGCACTCTATCGCAAATCTAATCCACTGAGCGAACTACCTGCCAGATTTTGGGTCATCGAAGCCATTATTGTTTCGAACCCTAAAATTTGATAAAAGGTGTGAGTAAAAAGTACGAGGCAATTCTTTTATTATAGGTAAAATATTGATTTAAGTTTTAAGGATTATTAGGATTGTGTGAGACATTCTACCACCACATGCCATTCCTCGGGTGTCGTGAGAGGCGACAGAGGGAGATGAACAGGAGGTGTGCAGCAGCATCATGCTGATAACAGCCCGAAATAGTAACAAGGTGCGGTTACCAACCCGCATTACAAGCGTGGCAACTATGGCAAATATTCCCATGAGGTAATTGATGGGAAAGCCTATGTGTCAGTAGAGTGTTCCAACCGAATTTTGAATTGTAATGAGTTATAAGTGTAAATATCAAATTAAATACAACATACATCTAGTGAACCGCACGCTCGTTTGCCTATATTCTAAAAAATCTCATGTAATTACATTTCATTTAAATATTATTTTTATTATTATATTTATTAGTTATATGTAATGTTTAGTATTAATAATGTCATTATAGTCGTGTCACAGGGTCATAGTTTGCCCTGAATTAAGAAAAGTAAAGTTTAAGTCTTCTACACAGATCGCTAATTCTTAGTGTTTTGAGGCAGGGGTGACGCGCTGTCCTAATGTGTGTTCATGGATCACATCACGTGCTCGAAGTTTTTTTTTATTTATCGCATATTACGATTTCTCAGTTATGATTGGCCCACTATGTTTTCCTTCACCGCATTCAATATACTAACCTTTAATTTTTCATAATATGTAGTTTTCCAAATTCTATGTAGAAAAGTAACAATTTGTCATTTCAAAAAGAACATCATTCTTTCTTCTTGTATAATAATTTACGGGAGTAAATACATACATTTTTAACTTCAGCCTCCACAGAATGAATTACGAACAAGTTCGTTTGTAGTTGAATCTCTCGTGAGCACGCAAACGTCCGTAAAGGCAAGTTATTGTCTATTAGATGGTTATTTAAGGGGAGGTGTTAGCATGACTAGCGGTTGTAAATCGGGTTATTAATTGCGGATTGTGTGATCCGTACTTTATAAGTCCATTTCCTGCAGTACCTATGTGCGTGTGTGGTAACGAGCTATTGACATTAATGGTTTTATTACAGACACGCACATAAACAGGTATATGAGGGGTAATCACAAGATTATTGGAAATTTGATTAACATTGACTCATTAGTATGTGAAATCACTAGGTAAAGTCGAAGGTAAATTTATGAACGCACTTCTGAGTTCCGCTGTAAAAGTCCCGCATTTAAAAAGCCGTGTAGTGGTCCACATAATCCCGTAGATGTCATCGGAGACGATTTTAGGAAAGACCAGAAAGACCTCATGACCTTCGATAGTAGCATCATCATCTTCATTCCAGTCACCCAAGAAATGCCACGAGGCACGGTCCTGAGCCACCTGCATCCATCGACTTCCTGCATGTATTACCAGGAGGTCTCTCCATTTAGTGGGGGGTCGCCCTATGCCCTACACTACGCCTATCGCTTACGAGGCTGCCGCCACTCGAGAAATTTTCCCCCCATCGGTTGTCGGTTCTTCGAGCTATATGGCCGGCCCATTGCCACTTTAACTTGTATAAACTTTGATAGTAGTAGGTATACCATCTCGTATAAATACTGGAGATAAAATAGCTCAACCGGCGACGAAAGCACAGTCAAGTGTGTTGTACACATAGAAACATAAATAATATTTAGATTTCTGTGGTTGTACATTTGATACTGCAATAGCTAATCCGCTTGCCAAGCGTAGCGATTAATGCAAAACTTTTCCATAATGGAAGAGTCGCATGTTCGACAGTGGACTGGCAAAATTAATGGAAGAAGACTTCGAAATCAACATTGCATAGGTTTCTTTATCTTTTTTTAGTCTTTATAGCCGTGAGTGTCTGTACCTATTGTTTAGGTTTTTTAGCCTCTGTATTGAACGTTCTTTTTAAAGATTATTTTTGTTTTGTTCGCAGGCGTGACAATGAGAGAAAAAAGGGGAGGTGCTATGAGCAAAATGCAAAAGCTTAGAAAGCGCCTGTCCCTTAGCTTCGGTAGATTATGTGAGTATTTTTGCACTGACTATGGATGTGAAAAAAAGGTTTTTTCAGCGCGGTTGTCAATATCTTGCCAGCATTATTGCATTAGTCTTCGATAAGAAGACGTCTGTTTTTGATAGATGGATATCCTTAAATTTAATTATGGGTTTACTTACAATTGTGTAACACAATATTAATTTAAATAAATAGCATTTTTTAAACTTTTCTCCATATTTAAGTACTAAGTAGAAAATTCGTGGCTGATTGGTACTGTTGCACATTCACACGCAGTCTGTGCAATGCGTTAGGCAATTTAATGGATTCCCCTGTTATTAGTGTTCAGAGCCTCATCTCTTACATTACTTATTTTACAATTCGCTTTATTAATTTTATAAATTGTTTATAAACAATTATGCGATTCAATAAAATAAAAACAGTAATTAAAATATTTAAATACGTTTATTTACAATTGGATTTAGGTAGGTATGTGTGTTATATTATAAATCTAATGATTGCATAAATCTTTAGTTTAAAATAAATTTAGGGAAGCGTCATTTGTTAAATCAAAAAGTGTTTTAATTACCACTTCAGAAATAATATGCAATTAAAACGTGTATTGAAAGCATTTGTTTGCTTGTCTTGTTAGCTCCTTACCGAAATAGCAATATAAACAAATGCATGAATCAAAAATAAACATGATATTTTCGTAGCACAACCGAAATAGCACGTGAAATGGGCGTTGTAATTAAATTAACAATACATGTGAAATCGTGTAAGCAAACGTTCTTAATTTGTTTGTGTTACGTTCATGGTTTTATAAGCAATCGTGTCGAGTACACAGTCCACCTGATGGTAAGTACATCCGTAAATAGCAAGGCGCCAATATTATGTTGCCAATTTTGCATTACGTTATGATTACGTTACGCTAAATCATTTGCAACAACGGGGCTCCCATCCAAGGTGTCCATTTTTCGAGGCAGAAAAAACTCGCCCAAAAATATTTTTCACTGAAACCGTTTATAATCGCTTCGGAAAGCCTTTTTTCAACGGCTGGGAACATCCAGACTGAAAAAAGAAATCGCCTAATACCAGAAAATCTACAAACTATGTTTTTTTAAATAAAAATTGCCTATTGTAAATTCTTATTATTAGAACAATAGAAAATCATCAAATGAATGAGTTAGTAGGTTTGATATTCGTATTCGTAAAAGTAGTATTCGTTGCATCATTAAAATTATGAAAGAAGTTGTAGGTGGTCACCATTAATCTTACAGAAGTTAAAGAAAGCCTCTGTTCAAAAGTTTGATGTATGTAGGCTGTCTTACATATTTTACTTAATAGAGTGAAAGCTTTTTTGTGGTCTTTGAGTAATTAGTTCCGCTGAGCTTACTTTTTGAACAGTTTGCCGGGGCATACCAATATTTTATGTTTTTCTGTGGGTTTTTAAAGGTAATTTTAATGTGTAGGTAGCGAGTATGGACTGCCGAGGAATGGCCACGTCACAGCTTAAAGACCTTACAGTTGGGAAACGAATGTACTTGTGCAGAGCAACGGTGGGGGCCTTGCGGGGCAGGGGGCGGCGCGATCTTGTGCCCACGCACTGCATGCACTAAGTCTGCTGTACAATATTGGCGTGAGCGTGTTTTATATCACTTATTTAACTAATTAGTGCCGTTTTAGAAAAATATAATACAGTTACATTTAGATATTTAATTTCATTCACGTTCGTCGTACAGACTTTAGTCAGAAACCACCCTCCGGTCCCTTTAAGAGAATTCAAACAACAGCAAAAAATCAAAACAATAACCTCTTTGGAAAACTTAGCTTAAGTGCTACAAAGAAAAACTTGTCGTCATAAGAGGTAAATGGCCCTTTAAGGAAAATTGCTTCATCGATTGTTGAAGGGAACGTGAATAAAACATAGTCAAGATTTTGAATAATGCTTAGCAACGGTTCGAATCATTAGAAAGTTTATCCAAACAAGGAATATTTTAAGGCCATTAGAGCAGTACTGATAGCAAATTGAAAGCGTTACGTTTTAACAGCCTCTGTAAATATAGCAGAATTATAACTGGAGTTTTTTTAATGGATAGGTACTTTGCTTGAACTTTCTGCTGAATTGTGGAGGAATTTTACTTCTATAAATTGCACAACAATAAACATTCAAATCCAGAACAATTATTCTCAGGCCATAAAAATAGTTGTAGGTGTTTGGCAATGAAACAAAATCCCCAACACAGTGTGGTGCTGATGTGCGGGTATAACAGCGAAAATTGCTTAATGCACTAAAGACTGCCCGTGAGTGATCAACATGACGATTTTTATCTTACAACCATGATTAATTGCGATAAAATCATCAGTAAACTCTTCGTGGCTAGAGTCAAAAGTCCTCTTCCAAGCAAACATGTCGAACACAGAAGTCATGTCATGACTCGAATTTCGGATCTTGGTCATTTCAATCTTATAATTTCCACCACCTTTACCTTAATAAAGCAATTGTCTCCTAAAATTGTGATTGTATTAACGAGAAAAATAAAATATAAAGTTTTTATTGAATAATACTTTCACCAGAAAAAAAGTTCAGTAATAAAAATATTTACTTTCAAGTAATCACATTCTGGAGCTTCTGAAAGCGGGTGGAACACCGGTACTTGAAGTCCTTCAGAAGCTCTTCAATTCCGTCCTCCATGGTGGCACTACTCCAGAGGCGTGGAGCAGAAGTGCGGTGGTCTTGTTCTTTAAGAAAGGCGACAACGCTCTCTTGAAGAACTGCAGACCGATTTCCCTTCTGAGAAGCGTCTACGTGCTGTTTTCGAGAGTCATTACGAATCGTCTCGCACGCAGACTCGACGACTTCCAGCCTCCCGAACAAGCCGGTTTCCGAAAAGGCTTCAGTACCATAGACCACATACATACCCTACTTTGCCTGGCGTATGTGGACTATGAGAAAGCCTTTGATTCCGTCGAAATTTGGGCGGTGCTACAGTCCCTTCAGCGATGCCAAGTTGACTGTCGGTATATCTAAGTGCTGAAGTGTTTGTACAGTAGGGCTACGATGGCTATCCGAGTACAGAATCAGAGCTCGAAACCTATCCAACTGCAGAGAGGTGTAAGACAGGGTAACGTTATATCCCCGAAACTCTTCACCGCTGCATTGGAAGACGTTTTCAAGCTACTGGACTGGAAAGGATACGGTATTAACATCAGTGGCGAGTACATCACTCACCTTCGATTTGCCGACGATATAGTCCTTATGGCAGAATCGCTGGAGGACCTTAGCACTATGCTCAATGACCTAAATGGTGTCTCCCAACGGATAGGTCTTAAGATGAACATGGACAAAACAAAGATCATGTTTAATGTCCATGTCTCACCTATGCCGGTAGTTGTTGGGAGCACTATGCTCGAAGTTGTTGACGAGTACGTTTACCTGGGACAAATAGTCCGACTAGGTAAGCCCAACTTCGACCGAGAGGTCAATCGACGGATTCAACTCGGCTGGGCAGCGTTCGGGAAATTACGACACATCTTCCCGTCAGGTATACCTAAATCTCTGAAAACTAAAGTGTACAACCAGTGCGTGTTGCCAGTGATGACTTACGGATCAGAGATGTGGTCCTTCACTGCTGGCCGTATGAGGACGCTCAAGGTCGCTTTGCGAGCTATGGAGAGGGCTATGCTCGGAGTTTCTCTGCGTGATAGACTCAGAAATGAGGGTATCCTTAGTAAAACCAGAGTGACCGACATAGCCCAACGGATTAGTAAGCTGAAGTGGCAATGGGCCGGCCATATAGCTCGAAGAACCGATAACCGATGGGGAAGAAAGGTTCTCGAGTGGCAGCCTCGTACCGGTAGGCGTAGTGTAGGGCGACCCCCCACTAGATGGAGTGACGACCTGGTAAGACATGCAGGAAGTTGATGGATGCCGGTGACTCAGGACCGTGCTTTGTGGCATTACTTGGGGGAGGCCTATGTTCAGCAGTGGACTTGTGAAGGGCTGTAATGATGATGATGATGATGATGAATCACATTTAATACATCACATCAAAAGATATTTAACGTAATTAAATTACGCTTGAAGATTCCTAATATGCTACTATTTTTAAAATACAACTTAAATAAATCATCATACATTTCAAAGATAAGTAAAGTAAAATAAAGATACAGCCTGTATACGGACTCCTCTCACTTCTGAGAGGGTTTTAGGTGCAATTCCGTAGCCGACGGCAGGCAGCAGCAGCAGGAGACGTGTCGCCGCGTCATGTCGCTGCTGTTATGATTCCGAACCCGACCGCAGGCGGCAGCAGCCCGTGTCCAGCTCCAGTCTGTTGCGAGCGTTCCGTGAGACATGTCTGACGTGTTTGAAATTAGCGATCGCGATTTATTTTTGTATATTTTGTTAGCAGAGGAAGAAGATGATGATCACTTGCTTTTATTGTACAAGTATAAAGAGAAAAGACACACGTCCTATGTTGGAATGCAGAGGAAGTGAGGGAACGTACAGTGCGGGATATTGGGCCACCTGGTTTATCAGTTTCTATTCCTTGGAATCGGTGAAACGCATTTTTTAGGAAAAATTCAACGTGTTGTCGCTCGAGCTACAGTCGGGCTACAGTGTCGTCTGCCGCTAGCCAAACGACGTGTCGCTAGTTACGGAACATATTTCATAGAACTACATAGAAACCAGTTGTGTCGCGACGACACGTCGCCTGCTGCTGCTGTCTGCAGTCGGCTACGGAATTGTACCTTTAGGGCAAACAATTGTCCGCCGCACTGCCCCAATGATCATGAGACTTTCTTTTTTTTTGTTTTCAGTTTTCGTTTGTTAAATTTAATTATGTGTAGTGTATTCGCATTCGGATAACCAATTGTATCAAAACAAAATGAGGGAAACATAAGCATGGCCGTCATTTGAATTTATAACTCATATAACTATAAGTGTAATTCAGTGTAGTTAAGTGTAATAATTGTTATATTATATACTTAAACTTAATCTTTTAAAGTATAAAAAAAACAGAATTGTGATTTACTCGGTAGAGTAGTGTTCAAAAGTAGGGTAATGTATTGTCTGCTAAAAAATAAAAATATAAATTTCTTCGCAACCTTCCGCTAAACAATTACAATGATGTGTCTTACCTGGATTGAAGAGCACCTCCCGCCCTCCCTCAATTGCATGCACTAACTCCGTCACCACTAGTCCCAGCACCACTACTCCCAGCACCACTACTCCCAACACCACTATTCCAGGCAAGACACACCATCGACGATAATACGACACGTGTTTCGCCTCTACACGAGGAATCTTCAGGTAATGTAGACTCTACGGCGGCTGATCGCTCTTCAATCCAGATAAGACACATCATTGTAATTGTTTAGCAGAAGGTTGCGAAGAAAGTTATATTTTTATTTTTTATTATAATGGATTTCCGCAAAGTAACGCCTGATTCTATCAATTCTATTGTCTGCTATATACGGTATGTCTGTCTGGATCTGGTATGTCTGCACCCTCAATTACCTAACTAATCGTTGGATTATAATAAACATTATTTCAATCAGGAATGATAATAAACTACATTTTTATATGTATATTACATTTCTATTGCCAAATAGCAGTGCTTGCACTAAATTAGATAAAACATACGTTGTTCATAATTTCAATGTCAAACACATAACTGTCGCTTAGACAAAATAATGAAATCGTTTGTTGACGTTCACACTGCCAATGTCTCCGAGTAAGTACAAGTATGTATATTATTACTCTAAGGCCAGTGTCAAACACTTAATAGTCTGTGGTCAAACGTCCGCACTAATTAGAGATTGTCGCCAAAGAATTTCATTATTTCAACAAATAAAGAACGAATAATCTGTGAATTTTGTGTGACTTCGAACGTTGCATTGAAAAAAATATTTATTTTATATATTGTATACTAGTAATTTGTGTTTTATATATAAATGTGCAGTTGAAGTGAAATACAGCTTGATTAATATACAAATCTAAAATTTTTATGTATTGCGGTCAAATTTCGAACACTGGCCGACTACTAGTATGAATTAATATATTTCATGATAAAAATTTATTCGGCGTAATATACTCATTGATCATCAGACTGCGGCAATTCATAGCTGGTCATAAGCCTCTCCGTCACTTAACCCAATCCTCGGCTTCACGCATCCAATTCCTACCAGCCACCTCGCGCGAATTGTCACTCAATCTAGTCAACGGGCGCCTCACACTACGTTTGCCTAGTAATAGACCTGTTAATATAATACCGTTTATATCCGATACAACAGTTAGATTGCAATTATATGACAGTTCTTGCCGGTTTTTTTTAATTTATACTGACATAACTTTTGATATCAAACTGAAGTAACAAAGAACTTAGAGTCCGCTTGAGGAATCCACCACCCACAGAATTTGCGTGTGAGTTTTTTTTACTGATAATTTACCTACTTGTTATTTTAGAACCCAACTACTACTATCCGACTGGAATTCGCACCTAAGAATCTCAAATCTAATGTTAGATACTCTAAATTGCCATGTAATGTTTAGTTTAATGTACTAAAAACTCTTTATTACTCTAGAATGCGTCTGAGTCGGTAACCATTACCCATTTCTGCCTTAAAGAGACAGTGCGTACACTGCTGTGTTCCGGTGCGGGGGCTATTTTTTTTAAATCTTCAGTCTGAAAGCTTCTACACTGCGATAGGTTTATTATTAATATTAGTACGTGAAGTACGGACACATATCACTGTGATATGTATTTTGCTTAAACTCAGAGCAAGAATTTCATGAAGCAAAAGATAAATATAAAAGAAGAAAAAATTAGCACATGTTTCGTGATTCGTGGAAAGATAAATGAGTTTGAAATTCTGATTTATTGTACTGTTATATCTTTGACAAGTCAGTGCTAACCATACAATAACCGCTTTCGTAATTCCACATAAGGTATATCGTGTAACACTTTATAAAGCACAGTTATTTTTGTGCTGCATTCTTTCTTTAATCGTTGAAGTAATTATTTTTGGATGTACGGGAGATGTATTTTGGAGGCGTGGTAGTTCAGGTTTAGTGACTAAGCGATTGAAATTCACTGTAAGCGAGCAACCCGGGATTGATCATGCATCAATAAAATTGTTAGGTACAATTTTAAGAGCTGATTTACCACGTGCTAGACGGTCAAGAGAAACAGAGCAGAAATCTTTAAAAGGGCTATAGATGTTGTCGTCTGTGGACAAAGATGGAATGTTTGTAGTAATAAACTCTTTTAACCGGAACAGTGAAATGCATTTCTGCTTAGTGGTAGAAATTGGTAAGTGGGTAATTAAAAGAAAAATAGGCCTATTCTCCCTAGGAAATAAATTGTATATTGCCCTGGTAGCCGAAAGAGCCGTGGTATCTGAAGGAGCCCTGGTAGCTCAGATGGTTAACGCTCACTGTAAAGTCACATTATGCGAGCAACCCGGGTTCGATCCCGCCGGCACCAATGAAATTGTTAATTGAAATTTTAAGTTCTGATTTACCACGTGCTCGGCGGTGAAGGAAAACATCGTGAGAAAACCGGCATGTCTTCGAAACACGCATTAGGGCATCTTGGCGGACACTTTTCTGCCCTAAAACCCTCTCAGAAATGAGAGGAGGCCTGTGTATCTTTATACAAAATTTTAATAAATGTTAATTTGGCAAGTTAAAATAATTATTCTCTATCTAATGTAATGTTTTTTACGTGGTACAGCCATGCTGCAGCTATATTATAGTTGTAGTACGAATGGGTGGGCCCGACGCGGGCAGGACCCTGCTATGACAGAACAATAATAATAATAATAAGTCTTTATTGAGCACAAAAATTAATATACAATTCATAGATACCCTGAATGAGAATACCAACGTAATATAATAAAGGCAGAATCATTACGCTGCTGTCTTTCGTATGGTGAGTGTAGAGAACCGGAAAGCCTTTTTACTGGAAACGAAGCGGTCATCAGGGGTGATGATGAATTCATTTGCATTTCGATTCTTAATTGAGGATAAATGTGGATGTATATGGGCCACAGCATCCACTTACCATCAGGTGGACTGTGTGCTTGTCACCCAATACTATAAAAAAAACCGTAATGCCATAATTTAACGTAGTTTTTTTTTATCTAATCTGATTTGTATTTGTATATCCGAGTTCGATATGTATCGTTATCAATATTGATCACGATGCAATACTTGCTCTTACCGGTTAACTCTTATCAGTCACTGACTCTGTTACGGTAATTTTTAACGAAAAATTCTTATGTCCGTTAAGTCTTAAATAAATGATTTATTGAATAAAATAGTCATTATTTGATCTTTGAAAAAAGTCTAATTCGTGCTATAGGCTAGCTATACGTAAGGCCACCAGCAATGATATCTAATAAGCATTTACAAATACATTCTTGCTGTAAATATCAACAACTATTACTCCTTAATCTATTTGAAGTTTAATGTTCTGCTTTACTCGATGTGTGTACAATTTGTTCAAATTACTCTTTGTGCTATTTTTTGTTAACTCATTGAACCCGACTGCGTTGCCCGTGCATTTAAATTCTTTTATTAGCTCTTCTACTTAATGTTCATTTATTTATTACAACTCTTTGTATTTTTTTTATGTTTTATTGTAATATGGCAAATTAATATATGCCCGCCAATATATGCCATTAAAGAATACCTGTTTTTTAAAAGCAGTTTTGCAGTTATATTGTGGTAGTAGCACGAAAGTAAAGTAAATTACTTTACTCGTAAACGACACATTCCATCTTAGTCATCATGGGTAACAATGCATCTGTATTTTGATTCTTGATCGAAGACAGATGTAGATGTCTATGGGCCACAGCATCTACTTACCATCAGGTGAACTACAGGTGGGCGTTTGTAACCTTTATACTATGAGTAAAATAAAATAAACTAGTAAAATATCTTACTTACGTAATTGCAATTTTATACAATTAATGTTATAAAAATAGGTAGTGCTCTCTTTAATAGTAGCAAAGAAGTCAAAACTTTTTCTAACGAAAAATAAACAAGTTAAAGCGGACGATGTCCGTCTGTCTCATTTAGAGTTATTTAGTGCCGGTGCCGGGTGGGCGAGTAATTAGTAAATTTCTCGACTCTGCAGTGATTAACACCACAAATTCTCTCCGCTAAATAATTTTCTTTAATAAATATTATGGAGCCCATTATTTATCTGACTTTATTCAGCGAAAGTACATAATTTTTGTTTTGTATTTTTTTTACTTTTTTTATGGATTATGGGTGATAAACGACTAAACAGTCCAGGTGAATGGATGCTATGTAGGTGTCAGACCAGAAGACCAAAATATCTAGACAAGATTTGAAAATGTCGGGATTTTTAGGTTGTTGTCGGGAGAAACAAATATAATAAATAAAATTTTAAATAAAACGTACATGTTTTTAAATAAATAAGCTAAAAAAGGTTTTGTTGACAAATAACTAAGTACGGTTAATTTTTATGTTTCCACATGTATTTGGCATTGGACTTTATTGAGTACACTAATTTGGATCCTTTATGAGTGTTCAGAAAATATTTAAAATACGAACAATTTACTTCGAAGTCCAGTCTATTTAGAAGCTGTTCTTCAGATGTTTCTGAAGATGTTGAGTTTCGTCGGGAGTCTAGAGGTCATTTGTAATGTCGGGAGAATCAAGACGAATCCCGACTACCTGGCAACCCCAATGCTATGGTCCTTAGACATCTACATTTACCCTCGATTAAGAATCAAAATGCAGATGCGTTGTCACCTCTAATGACAAGATGGAATGCCTCGTTTCCATTAAAGAGGTACACCGGTTTATTACACTCACCATTCGAAACACAGCAGCATTTAGCTGCTATTTCACACTGGTATTCTGTGGTATTTCTGTGTTGCAGTGTGGTTCTACCACGTATTATTTTTTTTAAGACGACTAAAGTATTTTAATGATACATTGTAAACTGTTCGTTGCTCACTCCTGTCTTTTACTCAAATTTTTGATTTTGCCAAACCAGCTACTGCTAGCAGTTTTGAATAGAGCACGCAATGGCCAAATAAACACGCTTACAGCACATTTAACAGCACATCTCCACTTTAGTTAATGTGTAAATTCGAATAGCTTTAACAATGTTTCTAGATTATCAGCGAATTTCTTGATTTTTTTGATAATCATCTTTTACATACTGCTAGTGCTTTCCGGTAAAGAGAAACCTCGTAAGACAAACTATCAATTGAAAATGAGTAATGAATTGACTAGATCAAATCAAGAACCCGCTGTCTCTGACAACAGTTTCATTGAATACTTCTCCAACTGTCGCCGAATTATTATTCAAACAGAATGTTTAAAATAATTTAGATTTGAAAAGTATTATCACAAGATATTGTAAAATATTTCGAAACCCTTGATGGAAACAAAACTGCAAATATACGGGGAATTTCCGTTACAGTTATTGCGTCCATAGCTAATTTAATTGCACCTCATCTTGCTATTATTTTACTACCATAATCGAATCTAGTGTGTTTTCTGATTTAATAAAACATAGTAAAGTAATACCTTCATTTAAATCTTTACCTACATTACATTTCACCCAAATAATTTTCATTTTATTTCTGTACTACCAATACTCACTTAAGTTTTTGAAAAAATAATTTTGGACCAATTGTTAATTTTTTTAAATACAAATAAATTAAATATTGAATAAAACTAAATTTACGGATTTTATCGCGTTTAATTAACTACTTTTACTTATTTTTAATTCCCGACGTTTCGGGTGCTTTACAGCACCCATGGTCACGGGGGGTGGGGGGAGGGGGACTGAGATGTTTGACGTCCCAATGTCATAGTTAGCCAGCGGCTACCTTCAGTTTTTTAATATTAATTTTTCTACTATCTACGCAAAACGAGCTTACAGTATCTACGCAAACTTTAAACTATCTACGCAAAACGCTTAAACTATCTACGCAAAACGAGCTTACAGTATCTTGAAACCTTGCAGTGGTATGCTTGGGTTTGGGTTTAATTTTGTTAATTATAGGATCCCAAGCAGATGGCAGCACTCATCCATCTTCTCTATTGAAATTAGTATGTTTTTTAATTTCAATAGCCTCACGTATTCATCCTTGGTAGGAATCGGTGTTCTTTTGCGAGGATTTGTAGTTTATCAAATCTGATGCAATGGTGGGGACGATCTTGAACATATTCACAGACTGCAGACTTCCCGAGCAGAGTACATACGCTTTAACCAAAGATTGCCCCACTTCATAATCCAGAGCCACCTATATCTATCGGTTCCACAGAAATAGTAATAATAAGACAATAGAAACAAATTAGCGCTCGAATACTTATAAAACCGATGTCGCCACATCTTATCGTATTATAAACGTACGCAATGCACAATGATATTTAATTTTTCACATTACATTGCTTGGCGGGTTTGTCAACGTCGCGTGTGTCGCGTATTACGGTATAATAAAAGCAGCAATGGTAATTGTACAATACGAAAAGTAATAAATGAGTTTACAAAGGTAAATCTCATAGTAAAGTAGATGTAAATTAGTTAAAACAATTATAAATAATAATTAAATAATCAACTTACCGGTGAAATGTTATGCCTCTATTAGTTGAATTACACGTCCTTGATGAGTTTTTACAACTGATTATGCTGCAGTTCACCATTATAAATTTATAATAACACAAATTCACGTACGAGTACGACGTTCCCCGCGCAATTAAATCACAAAATGTTGAATGATGTTCGTTAACACATCATAGCGGCAATAAAGTCACGCGTCTATGCGACTTCTATTGTCTTATTATTACGTTTTTTGTGGTTTCAACAGAAATATTGTCTTATTATTATTCTGTGATCGATTCCATATTTTTTAACAGGTTGTTAATCTACCTAATAGAGGGATAGCCTACAATGCGCCCACGAGACTGCCAGTTAGATAAAATAGATCAAAATAGAAAAAACATGCGCGTGTCGAATATGATTAGAACCCACTCGATTTTTAAGCTCTGTTAAATATCAACCGTATCGAACATTCTTGTTTATTGATGCGGGACCACCTAATAATGTATTGACGTTATTTCAATCATCATAATATAGCTTAAGGCTCTTTCACGTCGCGCACGACTGCCTGAAATACAAAATGTATAACCACTTGTAATGCAGAATTAATTCATACCACTGTATATTGCGATGGCCTATTCAATAATTGCGTGACGTTATCTACCAGGGCGCTACGTTTAATTAAATTTGTAATAAGTGCACATTCGCATTACAATCGTTGTTTAAAATCGCACGTAATATTTTGGTAAAAAAGGAAGCAGCCGTTACACTAATCGATGCGTCAGTAATCAGTAATTATGTAGGAAGCACGAGTGACCTTCGTGGTGTGAATCATATGTGGTACTTTAGAGCCGTTTCCATTTAAGGAAGCCCCATTCGACTTCTCACCGTCTGCTGCCATTGAATAATGTGACGATTAAATTACGGCGATACGTGAGGTACATTCCTTGTTCATTAAAGAAGCCTTTGTTTACTTTTCGTAAAGTATCTAATTTATACCTTAGTATTTTTTTAATACGTTGCAATCTGACTAATAATCCACCTGTGAATATTAACAGTGAAAAGATCTAAAAAAGCTGCGTTCTCACATTTAAAAAATAAAATGGATGCTTTACTGTATATAATTATACTGACCGTCCATAGTTTTTAAATCGGAACACAGCAATGGATTCATTTAATGCTAAGCGTCAGAAATCTTAGATGAAAAAGGGATTTCTACTAGCTGTTAAAATCTTGTCAGATCGTGACAAGATTTTAACAGGTGGTTGACAGTTGTGTAAGAGTTTTAGACGACACTTATAGATTTTATAAAAAATTGTTTTTCAGTTTTCTTCAATATGATAACTATAGGATACTCATGGAACGAACACAGCTTTATGTACTTAAATTTTGTTTAGTTGAAGGCTCATAAGAGTAAGATGGAATCCAAAAATACATGTTCCAAACTACTTATGCTAAGTTCTTTCGCGATTATCTTTAGAAATAAATTTACATAATATTCTGGTTCATGTTTTCGTACAATCAAGTTTCCTCGATGTTTCTAAATCAGATAAAGCAGCTAAACTAATTTGCATTAGTAGCACGCCTGGCTTTATGCCAATCGGCAACGTAACTTAGTGGTAATATATTGTTTCGTCACTCAAGCGCTAACATCATATTCTGTTAAATAACTGCTCAAATCACCACCTTCCGGCACGTGTCATGGGGGTTCTGAGGGAGCTTTGATTATCTAGCCGATGATTGATAGCAGACTTCCGTAGGGCCCATCGTACTTGCCCTAGTTGCCCAAAGCATAACGTGCCCAATGCCTTCGGGTGATACACACATACACTTAAGTGTTTGATTTCACTATAAGAGTATCCAATTACAGCTATTTCTGGTTCTTGTTACACAACATGTTTCTGTTTATTTAACAGTTAACATCTTGAAATTTGAGGGTAATAATTTTGGTGTAACGTTGAGGAGTGCTACGGTGCTCTTAAAATGGTATCAGTTTTATGGTGCATTTTCTGTTTGCATGTTATTTGCGTGTCGTAAAAAATTATCAGATAGAGCCGCTCTCAAAAATAAAAGTGAGGTCCCCTTATTCAAATATTTCGGTTTCCATGTTTTTAAAACACATTATGCGGGTGAGCTGTGTCGCTAGACCGCACAGGAACTTTGTATTGTTCCCCAGCATGAAAACCATGAAGCCCGGACGAACGACCTTTTGTCGACCCGCCCTGTTGTCTACCATCTATACAAATATACTTTTTGTTCTAAAGGTGTCGACAATTTTATACAATTTCTTTTGAAATTACTTTACGCTTCAGATGTTGTTATTTTCTTACACTAACAATATTTTTAAATTTCATAAGGCTCAAGTACTCGGCATAATAATGTGTTACGCATCTAATGGCATTTTGATAACAACACAAGTTGCTTGGGTCCTTATTACATCAATTGCTTATTACTACACGCTACTGAAGTTACGTAAACATCTCATAATGTTGAGTATATTCCACCAATGTTTTAAAAGTTAAAACTCGGTACTTGTGTTCGTAATGGTATTGACAGACGTGCTCAAAAGCATGCTCATAAGCTTGCTTAAAAGTAGCATGCTCTGCAACTGTTCACATTTGCCAGCAATAAGCACGCTTAAAGCATACTCATAAATAAGCATACTCAAAGCAAACTGCTATTTATTTAGCACCAGGCTCTCGACCAAAATGGATGTACAAAGATATAGTGACAGTGCTTTCCGTACAGAACTCAATAAAAAAAATCGTATTGAAAATAATTATAAGCAAACCTGTTCAGTCGCGCTTGGAACACGCCCCCTCCTACCCGCGCCTCAGGTAGCATAATTTACGAAAATCAAACGTAGGTTGATTTTTCTCGCTCAGAATAAGCATGCTCGTTACTAGCATTGTTGCGACACAAGAGCCGTGGTAGCTCAGATGGTTAACGTTCGCTGTAAATGTAACAGAACGCTAGTAACCTGGGTTCGATCCCCGCCGGCACCGATGAAATTGTTAATTGCAATTTTAAGTGCTGATTTACCACGTGCTTGGCGGTGAACGAAAACATCGTGAAGAAACCTGCATGTCTGAGACTGATTTCGAAGAGATGTGAAGTTCGCCAACACGCATTGGGGCAGCGCGGCGGACACTTCCTTGCCCTAAAACCCTCTCAGAAATGAGGGGAGGCCTGTGCCCAGCAGTGGGACGTTTATAGGCTGTAACTTTACTTTACTTTACTTTACGTGCTTCTAATGAGCACTTGCTCAATAAATATTGCGTGCTATAAATATAAATCCTGTGGTTTTAATACATAGTTATAATGAATTCTACTGTAAGTTTGACTTTCTCCCCTAGCGTTGTGTGTGTTCACACGAAACTCAAAAACAGTTCTCTACTCATACAGTTTCCATACCTATCAAAAGCGAACTGGTTGATAATTTCCTTTTTATTATGTAACTCTAATTTATCGCTATAATAAAAAAAAGTTTGATCATAAAAAATGCATTTGTAAAGTCAAATAAAAAGTCATCCTACTGCTTATTTCTATACTGTGTCGCTGGTGGGCTCATGCAAGTTCACTGCCGCGGAGTCCGCGCGAAATAATTCGTGCGCGGCCGGAACAGCGCTAAATGCCTACTTTTGCAGGAATACATGGCCTTAATAGGTTGACGGTGAAGTTAAGTACAATACCCCTTTGTGGTTTTTAATGTATACTTAATTAAAACTCGACTTTTTCTGTTTATAAATATGTATAACTGTTAACGATAGTTATTTGTAACAAGCAATCATTTTTAAAATAGGTTTTTCTTTTATTTTATAAAGAATTAAGCAAGAATCTAAGGCCGGGTTCACATTTGATTATTTTGGTGTATCGTATTTCCGACGTGTATTAAGATCGCTAATTTGGACATTAAATAATACGCGATCATGTGGTCCGCCGTTGGAATACCGTAATTGATATGTCCCGTTTTGCACTCAAACTCGTATCTAATACATTTCATATCGAATACACTTATCGTCTTCGGTAGTATCTATATTTTAATACTATACGCCGCATCACATCTTTGTATATTGCTGCGCATACTATACTACATACCGCTACAAGTACTATTACACGGTTTTGTCAATTTAGACGTAAATGCACTTGACTGCTCTTCCACCATATTGCTTTCTGTTTCGACTAACGTCGTTCTCATCTGTTTTCATGATACTTAAAGAAATTCAAGTATTTTTTATTATTAAACGCAATCACGAAAGATGATGACATAACTGAACTGATTAAGAGCTATAAACGCGCCATACGACTAATTATACGATATGGTCGTTACGGTACGCCTAATCAAGATACGATAAGATGATCAAATGCGTACCCTGCTTTAATTGATGCTATCAAAAACTCATTTCATGACCACGTCTAAGAGTAGAAAGAGTCTCATTGTTTCCGTAAGCTAAGACAAAATTACATAGTATGTAATACATATAGTATTCCGAAATACTTAAAGTGGAGAGGAGCTTTATATTTTTTTTAAGTTAAGATACTTTTGAAAATCGGTTACCATTTGCCTTAACATTGCAATCCCGGCAAGTCCAAAAAATAGATAAAAAGCCATTATTAAAAAGTGACGTGTTCTGGGTTCATCATAAGTTTATTATTATTTGATTCAATCGTGATTTTTTTTAATTCAAAAGAACAAATAAATAAAGTTTAATACATATATAGAGCATGTAATATGTGGTAAAAATCAATAATTTATTTGTTTAATGACGCGATTATTCTGCAACCTCAGACTATTTTTAAATACAATGCCGTCTGATATAAAGTTATCGACAATTTATTAGTTCCGTAAGTTATTATGTTAACGAACGTTACACTTGGAGTAGGAACCCTCTCATATTATTTATGAGTTAGTTTTCAATAAATTGTGGTTCTGAGTCCGTTCTGAGCTATTTGGTCGTTGAACTTTCATTGTTTTAACTTTTATCAGCATTAAATCTGTAATGCTTGGCTGATCATCAAACTGCGCATTCGAATTTAGAATCAATCGAAATTACGTTACGTACATTACATTCGCTCGTACGTTTTTCGATATCCTCATATTTTAATCTTTTATTCTTACTAATTCTCATTTAGTAACTTAAAGAATTTCGTGAATATTATTTCGTTCATGGCAGTAATAACTTTCTAAATCCGTTTTTAGGTCTATTTTCTGTAGAGTATTACGATTGATTACGCAGGTCTGCTGCCCATCTCTGGTTTTTTCCACGACACCAGCGTTTTCCTAATAACCCAAAAAAAAAAACTGAGGTTGCCAACCTTCCCGCCAAGCGCGGCTACCATGGCAAATATATAATATAAGGCGGTTTATTAGGAGACTTATGTTCAGCAGTGGACTTTTGATAGGATTTAATGTATAGAAAAGTGCAGGACTGGCTGTGAAGAAAATTAATTTTATAATTTATAAAAACTTAATAGTTGTCAATTTGAATTTGGAGTAGGTGTTATCTTTTGAATTGTAAAACATGCAGGAAATCGATGGGTACAGGTGGCTCAAGTGGTATTTTTTTTAATGTCAGGAGTGGTCCTCGCCATAGTCTATGCAAATTGTTAAATTCCTTTTCTCTGTGATTGATGCCTTGATTTGTTAATTTACATAACATGTAAATTTATTATGTTTTTTTTTGAATATTCCTATTCGTTAATGTTGCCATTTTTGTGAAATATTTCTCCGAACGTAAATTTCATTATGCACAAATCTGTTAATTACCATTTGATGCAAATAAATCATTATGTTTATAAATTTTATCAACACCGTGTTTTGTGGTATTCTTTAAGGCCTATTTGGACCTGTTAAGGGCTGTAAAGATATGATGATGATGATGACGTCTGTTGAATACGGCAAGGTATTATAAAATTATAAAAGGTAATATAAAGTTCGTTTTAGAAAAATCCGCCCTAGTTGAAATTATTGACTTTTTTTTTTTTTTTATAGAAGAGGGGGCAAACGAGCATGCGGCTCACCTGATGTTAAGTGACTACCGCCGCCCATGATCAACCGCAACACCAGGAGAATTGCGGGTGCGTTGCCGGCCCTTTAGAAAGGAGTAAGCTCTTTTCTTGAAGGTCCCCAGGTCGTATCGGTCCGGAAAAATCGCCGATGATAAACTATTCCACAGAGAGGTTGTACGTGGAAGAAAACTCCTTGTGAAACGTACAGTGGTGGACCGCCAAGCATCCAGATGGTGTGGATGGTATTGGGACGTTTGCCGTGTCGTGCGTTCACGAAATTTGGCGGCTGGGATTAATCCGAACAATTCCTCAGAGCACTCCCCGTGATAGATGCGATAAAATACGCAAAGAGATGCAACATCTCTTCGCAACGCCAGTGAATCGAGCCGATCGGAAAGCACTCGGTCGTCGACGATTCGAGCCGCTCTGCGCTGGATGCGGTCAAGTGGAAGGAGCTGGTACTGGGGAGCCCCAGCCCAGAGTGGGAACATGTGCGGCCGAACCTGCGCCTTGTAAAGTTGCAGGCGGTGTGCCGGCATGAAATACTGTCCCGCTCTGCTGAGCACGCCAAGCTTTTTAGAGGCCAATTTGGCCTTCCCTTCCAAGTGACCACGAAACTGCACGTCACTCGATATGTCGACGCCGAGGATTCCGATACTGGCTGAGGCAACAAGGGGAGTGCCTTGAAACTGAGGGGATACGACAAAGGGGTTCTTTTTAGCGGTTAACGCGCAAACTTGTGTCTTCTGGGGGTTAAACTGGACTAGATTTAGTCGTCCCCAATCCGAGACTCTGTTCAGCAAAGACTCGACTTCAGACACAAGTTTGTCCCGGCACTCGGAGACGTTTTCCCGAGAAATATTGGCTCGGCCGGTGTAAAGAGCATCACCAGTGCTGTCATCTGCATAGCAATGAATGTTACGGGTATGCAACATATCATTGATATGCAGAAGAAACAGCGTTGGCGATAGCACGCAGCCCTGTGGAACACCAGCATTAATAGGCTTGCAATCGGAGCTTGCACCGTCTACAACGACCTTGATGCTCCGATCTGCAAGAAAGCTGGTGATCCAATTGCACAATTTCTCGGGAAGCCCATAGGAAGGGAGCTTCGAAAGAAGCGCTTTGTGCCAAACCCGATCGAAGGCCTTCGCAATGTCCAAACTAACGGCCAATGCCTCCCCCTTGAACTCTACTGCCTCCGCCCATCTGTGAGTGAGGTAGACCAGAAGATCACCAGCTGACCGACCACGGCGAAAACCGTATTGGCGGTCACTAATCAGCTGGTGATCCTCAAGATACCTCATAAGCTGGCAGTTTACAATGGACTCCATTGTTTTGGAGAACAAGGAGGTGATGGCGATTGGCCGGTAGTTGGACGGGTCTGAGCGGTCGCCTTTTTTAGGGATCGGGTGGACGAAAGCCGTCTTCCATGATTTTGGGACTACGCCTAGGGAGTAGGAGTACCGGAAAAGACGCGTTAAAACCGGTGCCAACTCTGGAGCACACGTCCTCAGCACAATTGGGGAGATTCCGTCAGGCCCACTCGACTTGTGGATGTCCAGGGAGAGGAGTGCTTTGCGAACCGAGCGCTGTGTGAACTGCACTTCCGGCATGGAGCACTCACACCGCGGGATGGTCGGCGGCGTACTCCCCCCGTCATCGAGAGTCGAGTTAGACGCAAAGAAGGAGCCTAGAAGATCGGCTTTCTCCTTTGCAGTATGGGCCAGTGAGTCGTCCTCCCTGTGCAGAGATGGAAGAGATGGCTGACAGAAATTCCCCTGGACAGCCTTGGCGAGAGACCAGAATGCACGGGTTCCAGAAGGAAGGCGAACTAGTTTCTCGCCAATTCTGCCTATGTGCTCTGACTTTGCCTTGGCAATGACTCTTTTGAAGGACCTAGAGGCGGAATTATACTTCTTTTTTAGAGCGCTGGTGTTTACATCCCGGGACGCTGATGCATCAACCCAGGCTTGGTAGCACTCCTGCTTATAGCATGATGCTATTTTACAGGAGCGACCAAACCATGGCTGAGATTTGCCTCCAATGGGCACCACAGAGGAAGGAATAAAAAGTTCCATACCCTGAAGTACCACATCAGTAACAGAATCCGCAACAACGTTGGGATCATCCGGCGAGAAGCAAACCCGCCCCCAAGGGTAGGATGCAAAGAAAGACCGCATCCCATCCCAATCGGCTGACCTATAGTGCCAAACACGGCGGCAGCCTGCAGAATGCAACCGCGATTTCAGCGTGAGTGGCACAACACTCCGGATCAGACAATGGTCCGAGGAGCCTAAAGGGGCGTCGACGGAAATCTGATATCCGTCCGGGTGAGAGGTCAGCAGAAGGTCCAACAGGGAAGGTGCATGATCCTCCACATCTGGAATCCGCGTAGGCGAAGTAACCAGTTGTGTCAGACCATATGCCAAGGCAAAATCATGAACAGATCTCCCCGCATGATCGGTTAAACGTGAACCGAGCCATTCGGCGTGATGGGCGTTAAAGTCGCCGAGGATCACGATCTCTGTGGAGGGGATCTGCTGTAGCAACGAATCTGCAGCCATTTGGACGTGGTCGAAGAGTCGGTCTGTTTCGGCATTACCGCTGTGGGACCTATAGAGGCACCCGTAGACGCGCGGATGGTCGTCGCTGTCTACGCGTAGCCAAAGGATGGACAGGTCCGAACCTTCAAGTCTGCCGAGGCGTCGAGAACAGATGTCCTCTCTGACGTAAACGCAAACTCCAGCCCGAGGCACAAAGGAGTGTTCCAGTTTGTACCCCGGGTAGGAGAGATACGAAACATCAGCCGGAGAGGACACCTGCGTCTCGGTCAGAAAGAGCAGAGCCGGCCTCGCCGTCTCGAGATGGTAGTGGACGGCGTTTAGGTTGGAGTGAAGTCCCCTGATATTGCAGAAATTCACGGACAGCGTGGCAGGGGTCGCCTTGGTCTTGTTGCTCCGTTTGCCCCGAGCAGTTGTAGTCTTGAGCGGAATTTCGCCCCCCCCCAGAATACGCGGGGCAGCCTGAGCACCCACGCTCAGAAGTGGAGAAACATGGTCGTGGATGCTCAGCGCGGGATTCTCCAGGGGTGCTGGTACCCTCCTGGGGTAGTCTATCTTTATTTAATTCCGCTACCATGTTGATGGGGGGGGGGGGGGATTTGGGCCTCCGGCCACCTGCACTCACCAGACGAAACGCGGAAGCAGAACTTCCACTTCACGCCGGTATTCTGTGAGGTCGTGGTACCACCCCGGTTTGAGCCGGCCCATACGTGCAACAGCAAAGCTGCCGCATGGCTCTACCACTGTTATTGTGACTAGTGATATTTGCCTAAATAACCATTAAAGCTACAGTTGCTGGTATATTTTGAGTCTTATGAAATTAGGGATGAAAGCATTTGTTCATTTTAAATTCTCATAATGATGAAATACACACCACATTCTCATAGGTCGAGAATAACGGTGCAATTAAATCTTATTAATAAATGTCAGTATCAAAATAAATAAAAGTTGGCTAAAATAATCAAGACATTTTATAATTTGACTGTGGCCGCCACGTAAACACATAATTTGGTGAGTTTTGCGATTTTACATTTATATTACAGTTTTTGTAGACCATAGTGAATATTTGACTACTTTTAAGTTTTAAGCATTCTATATTAGGCGCGCATGGCTTTTGTATTCTTTTCAATTCGACTATAGCGACAACTTTCATTTCTTCTTTTTAATATGTATTAACTATTATTGTTTGGTTCTTGATGTTTCTTATTTATCAGCCCACAAAATCCTGCTGGAAATAGACTTCTACCGCTATGCGACCTTCAGCTTCCTCATACAGCCAGCTGCGAATGACCACACCTCAGAACCATAAGTTATCACTGGCATCACGCACTGGTTGTACAATCTCGTTTTCAAGTTTTGAGGCATATCTGACGAGAAGATGTGTTGTAATCTCCCAAATAGGGAAAATGTATAAATAAAAATGTTACAGAAACACAGAAACAGTATACTCGTATATCATAGTTTACTAAGCAATCCATCATGTAGTCTAATGATCAGACGACGTACTTTGAATGGCGTGGTTTTTTGGCGGATATATAGTCTAATTTCTTTACTTTTCGAAACTAATCAACTTGCTTAAATTATAACCCTCCTTTTGGCTTTAACGTAATCGGGTAAAAGTTCATTAAGATAAAGCCAGTGACACAATTACTACATGTGTCACATGACTGCTTCAGAGGCATCACCGCCGCCATGTTTAAATTGTCTTATACGCCGCTGATCAACTTGCCCTGAATTATTTAACTGTGAGTTAATTGCTGTCTGTGACTCAGCTCCTCTTGAACCACTCCCGGGAAAGGTTGTTAGCACCATTATTATTGATTTTTTATTGACAGACTTTTTCTGTCTGATTTACTTTCCGAGCTTATTATATTTGCATCCGTTTCAAGTAGGCTCGGATTATTGTTTGTAGTCAGAGAGTTGTGCGTAATATTTTAATAGATTTTAAATGATAATTTTTAGCTGAGGTCAAAAATCAGGAGGTTTTATATTCGACGGGTATGTTTTTATTTTTATCTGTGATATCTTCACCGATTTCGCAGAAATAGCTAAACTGATTCATATAATTCTTATTTAATTAAATACGGAAGAATAAAATAAATAAAGGTGTTGTTTTAAAGATGTAAATTAGAATGAAAATTGAGCATGATTTATTACGTGAAAATTATTTTATCCTTCCTAGTTTTTAAAGACGGTTTTTACTTTTTACTAATAGTTTAATTTTATTACTAAGTTTTCGGAATTATTACCATATACGAGTGTTATCGTATGTCGCTTTATTAGTTTATAATGACTGTGAAGAAAAATTTATATAGAAATTGATCATGATGTATCTCTGGCTTACTACATATAAACTATTCCGTTGGTAGTAAAATAGATACTCGTGCTTATTGCGATTTACTTTGTACCATCGTATTCCATAGTATTGCCTATATTGTTCCGATCAAGGAGACGAGTTTCCGGACCAGCGGAGCGTGTTCCGTGTAATAACGGTACAAAGGTTGGAAACGAACACAATCGTATCCTTAGACGTAGCCAAACTTGACCTTTAAGATAATAGCTGGCGTACTGTTCATTTTTTATTTATAGCACGTTTCAAACTGTAATATGTTTTAACAGTCTTCAAAAATGTTGGGTTTTAACAATTTTCGCGTGTTTGTTTTTTCGTTTTCCTTCTCATAAAAAATTTAGGGGCTTCCTCCTCATAAAAAATTTAGGGGCTTCCTTCTCATAAAAAAATTAGGGGCTTCTTTCTCATAAAAAATTTAGCTCTTTTAATATACTAATGCCCTCCACACCATGCTTCGGTCACGGCGGCTAATCTGAACTGGAGACTAGCCATTTGCGCAGGACAGGATTATAGTGCCTAAGTATATGCACAAGCACAGGTGCTGTGCTTCGTAGTAGCTTTGTTACGAGCTTGAGGTTCGTGACAATAAAAATTGCCGATAAAATTACCTAAATTAACACTTTAATTTACTTTATACAAATTAAAGTTAAAAACACTAATAATTAAACACACTAATTCACTTAATTCCGCTCCGAAGCTTCGCTTGTGTCGCAGAGTTCAACTCTGTCTCGCTCGCATCTTGCAGCGCCTATTTATATAATTAGCAAAGAAGCGTCCCGAACATTCAGGTAAATGCGCGCCAGGCAAAGAGTATTCGAGTGTAGATTTTCCAGAAACTTAGTTCTTCGGGTGGCGCTGTCGGTCGAAAGATTTGTGATGTCATTTACTGCAACGCTCTACTCGCTCTCGTTCCTGACACTAGATGGCGCTAGTATATCGTCGACTTGAGCGCGTTACACTGCCCCCTCCTAAGACATGCTCGTCCCGAGCATCATCGGCCCCATAATAACGCGCCAAGCTATCCACATTTACGATCTTAGGAGTCCCTCTTGCGCCTTTCTGTAACGGCTCCGCAATGTCAAGGGATGTCCTATCCCGTGGTGCACCAACATTGTACAATTTCGACGCTCCTCTACTCCGTGCCTGAGGTCCCCTCACAGCCGCACAACTTGTACATGTACGGCACCAATCCTCGACATCGTCACGATAATGGACCCAGTAAAACTGTTCTCGGACCTTCAGTAGAGTTCGTTTACCTCCCAGATGGACTCTTGAACGACCATTATGGCACAACTGTAGAACATTCGGCACTTTAGCTTTAGGGACAACCATTTGTAAACGACAGCTGTCTCCTCGACCATTGTCCCATTTACGGCACAGGACTCCATCCTGAAGCAGCAAGCTGTCCCACTAGGCCCAATAGCTTTTAGTGGTTGAACTCATTGCTGAGACGTCCCTCCACTTAGGCTTGGTAGCACGGGCCTTCATCCATCCCAGAATCGGCTTGATGTCCGGATCTTCCTGCTGTGCATGCCGTAGGTTGTCCTTCCACCCGTTGCTGAGGTGGTCTGTCCTGAGCATCCTCACGGATACCACTTCCTTACTCTCTTGCCTACCACAATGGTTGCAATCTTCAGGACAAGGTCTTCTTGACAATTCATCTGTGTTGCCTTGAGATTTCCCGCTGCAGTGTCTGATAGTAAAGTCGTATTCCTGCTGCTGCTGGGCGGTGCTGTTAGCCGCACTTCCTTTCTGAGACCGTTCACCTTCCCTTCCTAGGGTGTGCTTAGGGCAGCTGGACCGAAGATGGCCCCTTTCCCCACAGCCATAGCACACTGGGCTGTATCTTTTATTGTGGTCGCGAACCGTAACTGCTGCAACCTCTCTAGCGTGAGGTGAACGATGATCCTGTCGCCGCCAGGCAGTGCCGTTAGCTGCACTACCCTCTCGAGATCGATCAACTCTCTTTTCCACGGTTCGCTTAGGGCAGCTGGATCGAAGATGGCCTTTTTCCCCACAGCCATAGCACCTAGGGCTGTACCCTCTGTTGCGGTCGCGAACTGTAGCTGCTGCAACCTCCATGACGCGATGGGAACGATGATCCTGCCGCACGGCTTCTACCTCCAGTGCATGGGCCAAGGCGTCCTTAAGCGTCTCGTGGTGCCCGAGCCTCACAGCAGCTCTGACTTCCAGGTCACGGATGCCGTCGATGAATGTCTGCACCAGGTTCCCTTCAATGAGCGCAGGTACAGACCGGTATTCTTTTCGCACCAGCTTCTCCACTTCTAGAGCCCACTGCTGCAGGTTTTCGTTGATGCGCTGCACACGATCTTTAAGCTGCGCACGAAAGACGTGCTCCAGGTGAGCGTCGCCATATCTCGCCTCCAATGCCTCAAGGAGTTGCTCATAAGTCACTTCCTCACCGAGAGCTTCCAGAACTGTTAAGGCCTGGTCGCGCAGGTCTAGTGTGAGAGCAGTCATGTCCTGACTTTTATTCCAGCCGTTCGCTTTCATAACAGCCTCGAACTGGATTTTGTAGGCTGACCAGGAAGAAGTGCCGTCGAACGGTGGCACCTTGAACCCACGTAGCGAAGGTGCTGAAGCTACTACGGGAGCAGTAGTTCCATCCCCAAGTTTGAGTTCGTTCAGCGTTTTCTTCACGTCAGCCATCACGTTATCAACCCGATTGTTCACATGGTTGATTCGGGTTTCATGTTCTTCGATTCGGGTTTCAGCTTCCGACAGACGGTTGTCGTGTTGAGCAACCCTATCCTTCACCTGCCTTATCTCTTTCCCAAAGGTAGCGTGAAGGTCCTTCATGAGGAGCATCTGTTCTTCCGACCGACGAGCCTGTTCCGCCTGCTGACGGGCCTGTTCCTCCTGTCCGCTCTGCAGCTGCTCTTTCAACTGACGGACCTGTTCCGCCTGCTGGCGAGCCTGCTCCTCCCATCCGCTCTGCAGCTGCTCTTTCATCTGACGGACCTGTTCCGCCTGCTGGCGAGCCTGCTCCTCCTGTCGGCGAGCCTGCTCCTCCTGTCGGCGGGCCTGCTCCTGCAGCATCACCATCAGGGCGCCTAAATCAGGTGCTGCAGATGCAGGAGCTACGGACGGACCGGCATCCGTTGCCGGCCGCTGGCCCTCCGACGTCTGCGGCGTTGCACCACCAAATCTTCGTTGGTCCGTCTCCTGCTGGCGTTGACTTCGGGTACGGACACCCTCCGTTTCCTCCTTAGGTAAAATCGGCATTATTTTATCCCACTTCTGACACCAATTGTTACGAGCTTGAGGTTCGTGACAATAAAAATTGCCGATAAAATTAGCTAAATTAACACTTTAATTTACTTTATACAAATTAAAGTTAAAAACACTAATAATTAAACACACTAATTCACTTAATTCCGCTCCGAAGCTTCGCTTGTGTCGCCGAGTTCAACTCTGTCTCGCTCGCATCTTGCAGCGCCTATTTATATAATTAGCAAAGAAGCGTCCCGAACATTCAGGTAAATGCGCGCCAGGCAACGAGTATTCGAGTGTAGATTTTCCAGAAACTTAGTTCTTCGGGTGGCGCTGTCGGTCGAAAGATTTGTGATGTCATTTACTGCAACGCTCTACTCGCTCTCGTTCCTGACACTAGATGGCGCTAGTATATCGTCGACTTGAGCGCGTTACAGCTTAATGCTGCTGTGTTTCGTATGGTGAGTGTAGAGAACCGGAGACTCTTTTTACTGCAAACGAGGCACTCCATCTTAGTCCTCACGGGTGACAACGCTTCTGCATTTTGATTTGTAATCGAGGATAGATGTAGATGTCTATGGGCCACAGTAGTCACTTACCATCAGGTGGACTGTGTGCTCGTTTGTCACCCTATCCTATATATATATACTCGAAGAACCGACAACCGATGGGAGAAAACGTTTTCGAGTGGCAGCCTCATACCGATAGGCGTATAATACGGCCGACGTATCTTGGCGAGTCTGAATATAGGCTCTGCGAAGTTTAGCGCATGAACACTCGTGAAGAAAACTGTTATTGTCATTTTTTTATATATACCAATGTACAAATAAAATTTCCCTAATACAGTGACCAAAAATATCAAAACACTTTGGAGACATTATAAATTAAAGATTCAATTTTGATACCTCACCTTTCGATAGGGGCAGATTTTATCACAAACACATACAATATTATTTACATTTAATACTTTTTATTTATTTACACTTATTATTATTTAATCACTGTCGCTGAGGGGGGAAATTCCTAACATAAAGTCGTCGGCCCCTTGTGTACCATGTGAGGTACTTGGCATAGGTTCATCTTCGTAATCGTCGCTCTCACTTTCAGACTCACTTTCTGAATCTGAAGCTGTATTAATGATGAATAATTGATCCGTCATTTCGTCAATAATATGGTCGCTCTTCCTATAGTCATGTTCGACCTCTTGCACTTTTCTGCATAAAGCACTCCATTCATTCTGACCCATTAAATTTACTTTTTCTTGTATGAGCTCCATTGTCCGGGTTACGTTCCAGTCGACGTTTTTAGCGGCTACGTGCCCTTTAATGGCAGCCCACACCATCTCGATGGGGTTTAAATCGGGATGATATGGGGGTAAACGAAGGACATCGTGGTTGTTTTGTTTAAACATTTCATCTATTACGTATTTTTTATTCACGTCTTTGTTTTTTTTTATTAGATCGTAAAGTTGTGGTTTACGCATGTCCTTTTCATATGGTATACCCTTTTCTAATAACGACGATTCCATTTTTGCCTTCTTGTCATTAGATGTAGGGGCAGGATCCATTAATTTGTTGTGGTACGGAGCATTATCGATAACCACCACCGAGTTAGGGCTCAAATTTGGAATCAGTTGGGTCCGTAACCATTTCTCATAATTTTTGAAATTCATGTCATCATGATAGTCTCCGGTTTTGCTGCCAGATTTGAACATTAGTAGCGCGTTCGGAACAAACCCTGCTTCTGACCCAGCGTGTACCATCACTATCCGCTGACCTTTTGATATCGGGCGCTTTAGTCCTTGAGCGGAACCATCTGACCACGCCTTACCTTTTGTATGTGATGAGTGGGCATACGACTCGTCAGTGAATACAATTGGTCGCCCTTCGTCCCTGTATTTTTTCATTGCCTTCAAGTACAAGATCCTTTTCAGGCGAATGTCGGTCTTCTCTATAAGAACCATTCTATTGGTTTCGGTCTTTCGCCACTTGAAACCCAAGTTTTTGATAATTGTCTTTAAGCTCGTTTTACCACCTTGAAAATTTATATCCCGTTTGAGTTTCGCTAGTAATTTGTTTATCGTCGGCATTTCTTTTTCAGTTTTGTGGAAGTTGTGTATGCATCTTTTTACTACTCCCTGGTCAAAATTATCCATATCAGTAATAGGTTTTGATCTAGACCTTTTTTTACCAGGCGTGCGGAATACTGAAAGTAAGCCCGAAATATTGCCTTCAGTTGCGATCCGCTGTACTGTGCGTTGGGACACACCAGTTGCGTTAGCAACTCTTAAATAAACTTTATCGACATCTTTTACGCCTTCTTCTTTTTCTTTTTTCATATATTGCGTTAAATCGTAAATAATTTTTCTCGCCTGGCGATTTAACACACTGTTATGTTTTGGTGGCATGTTTGGCGAATAATATAAGTGCTAACTGACACTTGCAAATAAAACAAATAAAACAAACAAAACAAACTTAACACTATTAATAAAAACAAACAACAATAACAACGAAAACTTTTGTAACCGACTGTGCTCAAGACAGAGATAGCGACACGAACACGACACCAATGCTAACGTGTGACTGAGAAATATTACCGTGTACCGAGCATTGCCGAATAAGCACGAAGCTTTACGAAGTAACCAGAAAGGGATGTCCAACACGCGTGCCTGAGGGTGTTGTTTAATCGATTTTTATTCAAATCGATTAAAATTAAGACATAAAAATATATTTATTTGCAATTTATAAGGAGGTTCTAAATTTTCTCAAATAGTCGTTACTCAAGAAGACGTTAATAGATAATTGATATTTAAGTACATTATGTCTTTCAGCTGAGAAAATAATATGTTTTTAGTTTTTTTTTTATTTAAGTCGAAATCTTGTTTATTATCAACAAAATTCACTATATTTGTAAATCTATTTCGTTTAATATCTTATATAAACAAAAATCAATAACTTCTAAATAAAACTAATCGATTGCGATATTTTATGACTAAAGGGTCGATTGTGTTTACTTATGGTCAATCTCTAGCCTAGACCACCGCCCCCCGTACGTCGCCTCATGCCACCATTTTGTTCCTTAAAAAAGCTATTGCGCAACCTTCTGCGCGAAGGTCGGACTCGCCAAGATACGTCGGCCGTATTATAGTGTAAAGCGACCCCCCACTAGATGGAGTGCCGACCTGGTAAGGCCTTTGACCTGTAGGATGGATGCAGGTGGCTCAAGACAGTGCTTTGTGGTATTCCTAGTGGGAGGCCGATGTTCCGATGCAGTGGACTTGTGAGGGGCTGTAATGATGATGATGATAATGAATAAAATTGCACCGATCACTAGTAGGCAGTAAGAATCCTTTTCGGTCTATGAGTCTATCTGGGTAGCTACCACCCTAGTTCTGCCTATTTCTCTTAACTATTTCTGCCGCCACATGCTTGCAGTGCTTAGTTCCGACCTGAAGGGTATAGAGAGACAGTATAATTACAGGCTTAGATTACCATCTTCGTTCTCAACGGTGACAATCATCCGTAGCCTTTTTGTTAAAGAGACATTCACAAGACAAAATGGAGTGATAGATTTTCTTATATCGCCACCAGACCATATTTTTTATGTGCTTTTAATTAGCAAATTCTCTTTATTATTCCTATTTGAAAGAATCACATAAAACTTGGTTTTGCCTTGAGGTAATCCTGTTATTCTCTGGAAGGAAAAAAAATCAGCTTTATGGCCCACTGTAGCGAAATTTGCGTGAAGTTTAACCTTTTCGCTTATGATTTGGGGTGCTTTCCGGCCTTTCTTAGAAGTGGGTCGGTGACGTCACATTGGGTTATGACGGCACAACGCCGCAAGCTCAAGGATAACGTTTCTAACTTTCGGCCGCCAAATATTCAGGCAATATTAAAGGTGACCTTTGGTGGCCAATTTTGCTGGAAATTAGCATTGATTTCTTTTTTATGAGAGTTATTATGATGTATTTTGTTAAAACTCAAGTGGTACACATAATTTTTTGATTCTGCAGAAGAGACGATATTCGAGTATAAATCGTAAAATTAGGGATAGAAATAAATTATTGCAATTTGTGCCTTCGTGACGTTCGATATATTTTTATAGAATGTATGAAAAAAATCGACTCTCGTACTTACTGCAAGTGGATGCTGTGGCCCATAGGCCCCTACACCTATTCTTGATTAAGAATTTAAATGAAATGAAATAATTTATATTCGTCACTTCAGTTTTATAAAATACCTCACAATTTTTTTTCCAAAGTAACTTGTTGAGCACTGATTTGTTGTTCATTCAGTTTCTGCGGCAATTGATTGTTTTTGCCATTTGTATTTGTTTTGGATTTGAGAAAAAGCCGCAATCTTGTTAAGCACCACTCAGTTTTAAAAGGATTCTTTAGGATTGCTTGTGATTGGGTGAATTTGCATAATATGGAAGCCAAACATAAAAATGGAAGAGCGAAATCAATGTTTGCGGTGATTGAATACATCTATTTTTATTTGATTTGACGAAAAAATATTTGCTTCATTTTTGAACAATATTTTCAAATTAACAAATTATTACATCTCTTTTGCTCCTTTGCTATATTTTTTATTTATATCACTTAAATAAAAATAATTAACTAAGCACACTATTTACAAAACCCACTATTTCATTAAAAGTAAAAATACCAGCTCACTATCAACATTACGACTAGCTTAAAATGCTTGTGTTAGGAGTGGTTAACGACATAGTCGAATGGCGGATTCGAACTCATGAACTTTTGAGTTCGCGGTCCGCTGCCTTTATACTACTGACGCTTTTTCAACATTTATTTTTAAATATACATGAAATATTTTTGATGTTTAATGATGTCAGAAAACTACGCCATGGGATTTGCGTGTCCATTTTAAATTTAAAATTGAATTTGGTGAAAAATGATTTTTAAAATTTTAAAATTATATTATAATATTTTCAGCAATAATACAATTTATAAAATACAATACAATTTATAATTATATGTGTAATATAATTATATGTGTAATATAATTATTACCTTAAACTTAAAAGCTTTTCTATAATTTTTTTATTTTATAAGTTATATTATTGCTGAAAATATTAAAATATAATTTTAAAATTTAAAAATAATATTTAAAAATAAAGTAAAATCAGCATTTCCAATCATCTAATGGCACACTATTTTTACAATCTTTTATTTAAATTGATTTTTTTCCTATGTGCTTCCGGTTCAAAATCTGTAAATCATAATGTTTTTACCTGGTAGAGCCAAGCTGCAGCTATATTATGTTTGTAGCACGATTGGGTCGGCTCGACCGGGGAAGGACAGTTTCCACACTCACAATTTACCAGCGTAAAATAGCAGCTTAATACTGCTGTGTTTGGTATGTTGATTGTAGAGATCCGGAGACCCTTTTTTACTGGAAACGAGGCATTCCATTTTAGTCCTCAGGGGTGACAACGCATCTGCGTTTTGATTCTTAATTGAAGATAAATGTTGATGTATATGGGCCACAGCATCTACTTAGCATCAGGTGGACTGTGTGCTCGTTGGTCACCCTTATTCTATATAAAAAAATCAACTTTGGAAGCATTTGTTTATATCTGGTATACTGAAATTTGGCATAGGTACTTATGTGCATATGTATGCATACTTACGTAGGCGGTCCCATAATGAATTGGCCTAACTATGAACCAATTAAGGAAATGAAACGAAACCAATTTTATTTTTCAATATAATCACCATGAATACTAACACACTTCTGACATGTGAATCAACATCTCTAAACCTTTATAAAAATAATCACATTTTTTATCCTCAAAATGACTGAAGACGGCCGCCTGTAACTCTTCATACCTTGAAAATTTTCTTCCTCTTAAGTCCCGCTTTAAATTTGGAAATAAATAATAGTCAGACGGGGCCATGTCTGGACTGTAAGGTGGATGTTGAACTTCTGTGAACCCGCATTGACGAACTGCATCCTTCGAAACACCAGCGGTATGAACAGGGGCGTTGTCATGGAGCAACAGGACACCTTTAGACAGCTTGCCTCTTCGTTTTTCCTTTATCTTGTCTCGTAATTTATATATTAAAGAAGCATAATATTCGCCATTCACGACTGTATTACGTTCTTTAAAATCCACCATCAAAATGCCTTGAAAATCCCAAAATATTTTGCACATCAGTTTTTTAGTCGATTGTTGCACCTTTGCCTTTCTAGGGGGCTTTTCACCCTTATAACGCCATTCCATTGACTCGCGCTTGCTTTGTGGATCATAATACAAGATCATAGTTTCATCACCAGTCACTAGCCGCTCGATCACAGTCTTTGGATTTTCGCCACAAAGATCCAAAAACTCCGAAGCGCAGCGCACTCTTTCCTGTCTCTGTACCGCTGAAAGAAGTTTCGGTACGCATCTTGCACTCACTTTTTTCATGTGAAGATGTTCATGGATCGCGCGATGAACGGTACTCTTAGAGAGCCCAAGCCTTGCTGCAATTTCTCTAATCTTCAAACGGCGGTCACTCAGAACCTCCTCTTCGATAAGAGCAATCGTTTCGGGAGTGAGCACTTCCACAGGTCGACCGTCGTGGCCAAAGTCTTCGACGGTTTCTCTCCCGAGGCGAAACTCTTTCACCCAATTTTTCACTGTGCTACAGGAGAGGGGCAGACTCCTTATACACGCCATCCAATCGTTCTTTTATTTGGGCAGGGGATAAACCTTCTTTAAACAGAAACTTTATGACACTTCGATACTCAGTTTTCGACATTTTGAAAAAATACGCGACTCTCGTTATTCAAATGCCTGTTAAACTAATACTAAGCATTTCATGTCGATGCATGTTTCTTATATTAAGTGCACGATAAACGTACTATTTAATGCAACACAACATGTAGCGACATGTCGCGTTGAACTATATCAGGCCAGTTCATTATGGGACCGCCTGGTACGTGCCATAGAGCTGTTTTGATGATGGACACGGATGCTGGCCTTAGCAACGTCCATAATTGCTTGTTTAAATTAAGATTTTATTAAGATCGTTCCAACTAGGTAACGCAATTCTGCAAGATTTACTCACACTTACTCGTGTGTTGTACATATGGCTGACTTAATGCCATTGGGCATTTTTTCCAAGTCAGCCATTAGCCTAAACAGAGAGTTAATAGTTTTGTTGTAAATTGGTGTTGAGGTAAAAAAAAATATAAAAATCGTTTCTGCATCAAACTTTAAGAGATAAAAGATAAGTTTTCGGACCTTTTTTGTGTCAAATTGCAAAACAGAAAAGTTTTGTTTGAATGTTTTTTGTTATATCTCTTCGTCATTAATTTTATAATTGTTGCTACCAAGTACCAACCTCCAAAATGAAGCTATTCTCCTCAGGTACTTACGTAATATCCATAAGTCCATAACTGTCTACAATAAACTGGAAAACTGATTAAAAAATGGAATAAATGATAATATTTTTAAAAGACAGTTAAAAGCGTTTCTAATTAATAAATGTTATTACACTCCATATGAATACCTAAATGACAAATGTAATAATAATAACAATAATGAATAATAAAACGTTTTTGCGTCCTCTTCTATTCTTATTTGCTATACCTAACAGGGTCCATATGGTGATAATTTAATATTTATTCATTTGTATATTATGGAATGCAAATAAATATCGATGGATGCAGGTGGCTCAGGACCGTGCTTTGTGGCATACCTTGGGGGAGGCCTATGTTCAGCAGTGGACTTGTAAAGGGCTGTAATGATGATGATGAATCGCCTCTTTTATATGTCTATCTCTGTTTAGCCTAATGGTTGACTGAGAGAGAATGCCCTATGGCAGTAAGTCAGCCATAGGTACAACTTTGTACATGAAAATATTAATAAATATATAATAAATAAATAAATATATTTTCTCTCTAGCAAAGTATGTGAAGTGAGCCGATGAGCCGAGCCTGGATTTGATCTAACCTAAATAGCTGTCGGCTAGAAAAGTGTCGCGTAAATGCCCCCGTTTTTATTATATCTGTGATTTCACGGCTAATAGTCCTTATGGTTGGCCTTTTGTAAAGCACCAAGTTTACAATAAGCATAATGAAGTTAGAAAAAATTAAACACTATTGCGAGTTGTCTGAATATCAATTAAAGAAAGAAAATATTATATACTGAATTTCAATAAATGTGTTACTCCTATTTGAAGCTATCTGTTATGAAACAATTGTATTAAAGTAGTAAGTAAGTAAGAAGTGTTAAATTCATTTATCGATAAATAATTTTTACGACGCTATTCATCGAAGTTACTCGAATTTACACTTATATGAACCGGTATTCATTCGAAAGTCTATGTACCTAAGCGCGTTTAATACCGCTTTGATCTGTAGGTAAATCTGCAAGATTGCAGCTCACGGCTTTTAGAGTAATCCGGACAGAGATGTTTCGATAAGCCGTTGCTTGACTTTGTCGAGAGCAGTATTGACCGCAAGTCGCCGATCGGACCCTCGTCAAGTTTGATACGGCATTTGAACTCTGGAACTGAGTATTGCCTCTCACTCAGTTACACCAATATAATTTTTTTTACTCTACTTATAATAGTGATGGCCTTTGTAATAGTTCGTCGGGCCAGGCAGGTTGGTGAACGCATATTTGACACCGCCGCACTGGTAATGATGGTTGTCATCATTAGTTTGTAAAATTTAGTTTCAGCGGTTTTAGATCTTGGCTTGCATTTGAAGAAGAAGTTGGCAAACTCCCCATTAAGTCCCATAATACATCCATCCGTTACAGCATTTAAAAGTTCACTGCTGAAGTGCTGAACATAGGCCTTAGGTTGGCTTATAAAGGGGGCGGAGACGCTCATCAGGGACGGTGTAATCCCTGGTGAAAATTTTGCGTTATAGATATAACTACCAATATAGTTAACATTTAGGCACTCACCTGGCGCAAACCAATCCGTTCTTGAAAGTGCCAATGCATAGCAGTAGTGGTCTGTCTATATCAAGGACAATTTAATATAGTAAAATTTCAGAAATTGTTAACTATACTTTTTACAAATTTTCTTAAGGATTAATTTATAATTTTTTTTTTAATAGAATGGGGTGACAAACGAGCACACAGCTGATGGTAAGTGGTTGCTGCGGCCCATAGACATCTACATCTATCTTCCATTACAAATCAAAATGCAGATGCGTTGTCACCCGTGAGGACTGAGATGGAATGCCTCATTTCCAGTAAAAAGGGTCTCCGGTTCTCTACACTCACCATACGAAATACAGCAGCATTAAGCTACTATTTCACGCTGGTATTCTGTGAGAGCGTGGTCCTTCCCCGGTCGAGCCGACCCATTCGTGCTACAACTATACTACTAATATAACTGCAGCATTGCTCTACCACGTAAAATTATAATCAGTATTTTGGAGTTTTCGAAAGTGTTTAGCCAAGGGAACACTATCATCATTATGTGCATATTACCAAGTGATATCCGAATATGTGATACTTATCATTTCATCTCTGCATGTATCTCAAGTAATTTACTACAGGCTTGGCGCAAACCAACAATCTCGTAGTTTCTAATGACTATTGACATGAACCCATACATATATAATTAAAACCAAAGTATTACCAACAGTAAATCGTTTATAACCTGGTGAAGTTGTTGTAGTAATTTTATTAGAGAATACACGAATTAATGTATTTTTGCTGAGATAAATTAAGTGTTGAAATGAATTTATAAAATAAAATCTTCATCTTATAATGTGTAATAAGGGTAAGCCAAAAAGAAATGCTTTTAATATTTTAAAAATGCCAGTTCTTGATTAAAAAGCAATTAGCTAATTATGGCATGGTTTATTAACATAGCGTCACATCGTGTGCCTAACCCTTGTCTCATACAATAATTGCGTCTTTGCATGAATATTAAATTCTGCCATCTCACATCTAAGTCTGCTTAATACTTTGTGAGGTTTTTTCACTTTGTTACTATTTCAGGGCTTCGTGTCACAAATGTTCATTATGTGTTATATATTTTTGTGTTTTGCCATGTTATGTAATTGCTCGAACTCGAATTAAAAAAGTCGTATGCTCCCTGAAGTACGATTGTGGAACTCATGGGAATTTTATAGGCATGCTTTGACATTTTGGCGTTTGTTTTTTTTTGTATTAAGTAAATGTAGCCTGTATCCGCTGAAAGTATTCATTATGTTAAAGACGATATTTTTTTTACCATCTTTAATATAATGGATTTCCGCAAATTAACGCCTGACTCTATAAAAATGCAAAATCTAAATTTAAAAGCTTGTTATTTTATGTATTATTATCATACTGTATCTGTAACAAGACGATGTCTTTGGTGTATTAATATCTTATTTTAAGTTAAAAAGTATTACCATAATGATAAAATATGGCGATTTATCACAATGATAATTTGAAGCTTTCGGTTGCACTCTATTTTACTGACTTTATCGGCAATTCTTTTACCGTTCAGGCTACACTACTCTGGAACTCCTTATCTGAAGACATTAGGAAAACACCAAATAAGATAGCCTTCAAAGGATTGGTTCGGGAACATATTTCAAAAATAGCGTCGTCTATATAACGTCAATTAGTACTGCTTAATGCCATTATTCAGATATATTATGTATGTTGGGGGAGACTGGGGCTGGTAGTGACAGGGGTAGGTAGTTACAGCGGCAACGGTGGCTAAACTGAGAACGCTGCGCTGTATTGTCGTGAGAAAGATACAAATGATCACGCGACCATCGGCTAGCATGCCGCACGAACCTGTGGTGCCGGGATTTTGTGACAGGAGCACGTACATTTTGCCGTCAAAACCGCATGTTAGTAACATTTTCGGTTTTCGTAATATTGGTCTAAAACCTCTTTTCCTTTAAAGCAGATATGTGTGTGTTGTGATATGTGTGCCCTAATCCTTTCCTATTGCAACAAAATTACGTTTATACAGTTATACATACTTATTTGTGTTTTTACTACTTAACCTTAAAAGGTCAGTTTTGGCGTTGGGGCTAAAAGTGACATTTGCTCGGGGCAGGTTGTTACTTGTTACTACCTACACCGTAGTGCTGCTTGGCCGACTGATATATTTGACTTATTTATTTTTTTGCTAATGTAATTTTATTTTTTATTTTTTGTTCATCTTCAATTTATACTAAAGCTTTTGTTTAATGAAGAAATTTATAATTTTCTGCCGGCTGGAAGTTACCTAAATTTTATTTTTATAAGGCGTAAGTCTAAAAAATAAGATTATAATTTTGTTCAACGAAGTTACTATGTTTTATTTTAATGAGGCAAAAGACTGTTATATAGAAAATATAGTTTGACATTGTATACATAATAATTGTTATAAACTGTCATTATTCTCAATAAAAAGTGTTATATTACATTTGGTTTTTGTTGTAACATTTTGCCCGTTATAGTGTAACAACTAGCCCCTGGCGCGGGGCTAAAAGTTACACGCCTCTTTTCCCAGAATTAATTCATTTATGTCACTTCTAATAGTCTGGTATTTAAATTTGTTTTTAAATTAATAACCCGAATAATTACTTATTCAAACAAACCTACATTCTGGTAAAACAATCAAACAAACAAAAAATATCGACACAAAAAATGTCACAACCAGCCCCAGTCTCCCCTACATACGTATATACATGTATAATATGTATTAAGAATAATTGTTAATATATGGATTATTATGTATTTGTATTTATATACATTTATTTTGTGTAATTTACAAGCCATATTTTAATGAGTTATACCTATTTATATTTATTATACTTAGTTATTTAAGTCACTTGCCACTAATTTGACAGCACGCCATGGGTTGACTGGCAGAGAATGCTAACTGGCATTAAGTCCGCACTTTGTAACCTTTATGATTTGTAAAATAATGTTTTAAATAAATATGTGAATTAAAAATACCACTTAGTATGATTATGCTTATGCTATAAGTGTAAAAGTATCGTATTTCCATACTGCGCTAATTTTCAAACATGATATGTGCATACTAAAGTTATATGTACATATAATATCTACCGGTTTCAATGATTCAAATTTTTCATAGAGATGGAACTCGTGCAAATATAATCTATATGTGCGTGTTGCGCGAGAGCGCGCGTATGCAACTGTGTTCATGCTGTTGTTATTGGTAGTGGTAATCTTCCAGCTATCACAAAATTTACTGCTCGGAAATTACGTAGATACCATAATCATAAATTATTTCATTGTGGATTCATTGAAGGAATGAAAGGAGCTAAAGTAACTAATTGAATCGGAAAATACGCTCAGAAATTCTTAACAGCTAAGCTAAGTTACCGACTTTTTCTCTTTTCTTCGGAAATGTTCACTAATAAGCTGCGCAACTTTAATTTACTTTTAAAAGTTGTTTCTTATGAAAGGTTTGAAACATTCAGTTAATAGCTCTATATTTTATTCATTGTTACTTACTATAAAAAATATAATAAAATGCCTTTAATTTAGTATAATATAAAATTTTTCTTATTCAAATGGAGTAGGGTTTTGAAAGTGGTAGAGCCATACTGCAGCTATGTTATGGTTGTAGAATGAACCGGCTTGGCTTAAATGGGGATGGACCACACTCTCACCGAATATCAGTGAAAAATAACAGCTTAATGCTACTGTGCTCAGGGGTGACAACGCATCAGCATCTTTTAATTGAGGAAAATATAATTATGTAGATGGTCTATGAGCTACAGAATCCACTTACCATCAGGTGGGCTGGGTGCTCTTCTGTAACCTTTTTGGATACGCACCAAGAATTACTTGGTGCATATCCGCTAAATTAAATAAAATCATGTGTCTTACCTAGTTTGAGGAGTACCTCCCGCCCTCCCTTAATTTCGTGCACTAATCCCGTATATACATATGCACATATATATATATATATATATATATATATATATATATATATATATATATATATATATATATATATATATATATATATATATATATATATATATATATATATATACATATTCATACTTTGTATGAATAAGCTCGGGGGCGTCCATTAAATTTGTTGTATTTCACAGATTCAACAAGTGTTCTTTTGTTTTCTTGTTAATATGTTCTAGACGCCTGAAAATATTTTTTATTTTTCGTTCAGTATATTTTTTAACATTATTCAAATTTCATATGAAATTATTTGGTCATTCGTTTTAATTTATTAATGTCGTAAATCACATATATTGTATGTTAATAAGCATCGTAGCATAAAGCATATTATAGTGACTGCAACGAGTAAAACATTGCCGGGCAATAATATTCCTATGTATTGACAAGCATTGTGGAGGATAATAAAACCGCAACCGCTAAATGGTCACGTTCCTCATGACGACACGCTTCCGTAACCGAACACTCGCTCGCTGTGGACAAGTGCAATAATACTGCATGAGACGCACTCGTATGTATGTACATACTTAAAATTTAGCGACTAATAGAGCTATAAACCCGTTCTGTGGAAACTGCTGGAATTTTTTAATTAGAAGTTTTCATCCCACTGCTCTGCTTTGTCTTTATTATGAATAAAGGTGACGTGACACTATTTAATACATAGCTGATGTGTATAATATATAGAAATGTCGCTTGTTAGATATAGGACTAGACTATATTCATATTTCTTTATAGAATAAGTGCGACCAAACGAGCACATAGTCCTCCTGATGGTAAGTGGATGCTTTGGCCTATAATCATCTACATATTTCCTCGATTGAGAATCAATGTTAAGAATGTGTTGTCACCCCTGAGAGCTACGATAGAATGCTTCGTTTCCAGTAAAAAGGGTCTCCCATTGACTACACTCACCAAACGAAATATAAGCAAATTACAAGTCCTACATTATGTACATCTGTCTATCTTTTAGTATGTTGTTTGCTTCACCTTTGTTTCTAGTGTTAATAAAATATCTGAGTTGTTCGTTGGGACTTCAGGTCGAACAGTTCCGAGTTTCAATCGTAATTTTGTAGCGTGGATGAGGATTTATATTAAAACTGTTTTATACAATTTCAGTACTTATTGCATGGTTTTTAAGTAAGGTTATCATTGCCTTTAAGATTGTGCATAGGTATTGGATCTGGCTCAACTAAAACACTAGACGGTATACACAATTGTAAGCATAACGGTTGCGGCACATTAAGTACGGTCAGTACGCGGTGCAGGCAGCCCGCGATGACCGCAGCGGTGCCGATGTCAATCCCATTGTTTGCATTGATTTGTAACAGCCTGTTGATAAAGACTAAATCCATTTTTTATGTAGGCAAAAGGCAGAAGTAGATCTACGACTTATAAATCTTATAGTTTTTTGTTTTGGTATTTTGGATATTATATAAAAACCTTTTATTTACAGATTTTATTCTATTTAAACATCCATTCTTAAAAATAAGTTGTAGAAATTAGAACAGGGGTGCCACCTGTATGTAGGTGGTATTTAGTAGAAAAACGCAGTTGGTTTATCGACGTAAAATTATCAATTATTTATCACTTGTTAGTCTAGAGTCTCAATTGAGATAGGGCGTTTGGCACAAGGGGACCATCGGTGTACATTTTCAAGTTGATTTTATAAAATCGTATCGCTAATAAAAACTATAACCCTCAGGTGACTGTCAGGTGACTTATCGTTGAGACATTATAATGTCATTCTCATTCAAATATTTTTATAGTTTTCTGTCAGCGTTATCGATTATAGAAAGTTATTTTGGCTAACCCCGCAAGGCACTATAATAGAAGAGCGTGTGTGTGATATTTGTCATATACGTCAAATGCCCCGCCCTGCGAACGCCCCCATTACTTTTGCGCCACCGAATGCCAAAAGTATCGCAGTGTAGACCCTTACTCTTCCCTTATCCTTTGGCCAGTATTCAGAGACAAATCTTAAGGTCCACTATGTCAAATTTTCAATCTAGGACATATTATGTTACTCAAATTTTGACATTATGAAGTTCAAATTTTAATTCGACAATTTCTCTGAATACTTAGTGCTTTGTATATAGAAGAAACGCTGTTGATTGAAAAGCTGTAACGAGAGAATCAGTAACTTTTTTGCTACCACTTCATAACACTGTTATCGCATTTGCTCAGCGCACGTGTTGGCAGGCAATTCCGTGTTAATCCTGATAATCCGACCCGGAAAAAAGCTAATAACCATTGTTTTCGAACGTTGTTTGCAGTGAGTTTAACGCAAATTTGCACGAATTATTCATATATACACAGGCTGTTACCATTTTACTAACGTGATCATATTTCCGCGCCTCATTCTGTTCAGAGTTTTCCGCTCGGACTCATCTCTTTCGATTGTCAGTAATGTACCTAATGGACTGTACGTAGCCTATAAAAGTCGGTGAAACGAACTGATGCATATAAAGGATACGAAATTGGGTTCACATCCGACTGACATCCATTATATTCCACGCCTCGGGGTGCCGGTTGTCGTGCCACTTGCTCTACACGGAATAAGCTTTGGAGAATCGTCCTAACAGCTGCCTGCGACTGGTGAGTGTTCGAAACAAAGCCTAAGCCGAGCAATTTGCCCGGGCCTTGTTCCGAGTTTCGGAGCGAGGGCGACTTGAATTATGTCGCATCCCTATTCACTTTCTCCACTGTGGATTTTAAACCGTAAATTATTTGCTTGCTTTGACAACTCTCCAGCTCCGATATCATCTGAATGAAGTCGCTTACAAAGTTTTAAATAAAAAAAAACAAAAGTTGCTTCTGAACATTGTTTCGTTCTCAACAAAGCAGATTTTGAATGGAAAATGCGTTTTTGGAAGCCGTTTAACGCTCTGTATCATAAGTAAAATTAAAATAAAACGTATAAAACATCGTAGTTAAACGTGTATTTTTTGTGTCGAAAGGCTGTTTTTTGGAGATGCATGGAAATGTTGGTCGTGCATGGTAGGGCAAATATTCATTACTCCTTTGTTTTTACTAATTTCAATGTAGTAACCTACTCATTTATACATCCATAAAGGACTAAATATGGTACCAGTAAAAATGCATGCGGAATTCATGCGACCTTCATAACAGTAACCTATTCCATTCTTTTAAGAATGTATAATGAGCAGACAATTACTGAGTGAATTGCTAAGAAAATTGCTTATGGATTTATTTGGTTAATATATTAATGGAACCGGTGTTCCGTATGTTTCCGTGTTTCAGCACCATGCGTCGCAGGTTAGTTTCAAGCTGCACACAATTATTTTTAAAAACATTAACCACGCTGCTATTATTATAGCTATTAGACTCTCTAATAAAAGGGCAAACTTGAGGTTTAAAAAAATCTGAGACCATCAAAAAGCTAATAAAGTTACAACTTATATTCGTTCTGCTGCAAAGCACAAGTATCCTCTTTCTTTTTCTTTTTGAAAGGGTTAATAGAGCAATGTTAAGTTTGACGCGCTGTTCCAGTGCGTGTTGGTGGACATTACATAACCTTAGAATATTTTGCAGGTTTCATCACGATATTTTCCTTCAGCGCTGAACACAGTAAATCCGAACTAAAATTACTATTTTCAATTTTATTGGTGCGGTCAAGATCGAACCCGGGTTTCTTGCGTACTGTGAAGTTAAAGTTAGCATCGAGCCCTAGAGCTAGCTACCACGGATTTTAGGTATGACTTAGTTTGATCGTCGTTCGAGATGTTAATTGACAGCTTTTCGGAGCACAATATCAGAAAATTTGTTATTTAAATTTTATGTAAAGATAAAACCCGGAAAAACGCTTAAAAATTGCAGCTACCTTTTAATAGTTTAAAAAGTCATTAACATTAAGCATACCAGTATATACCAGTACAAGCTTACATTTGACTGTTTTTTTTTATTATGATATTAAAAGTCTAAATAAGATGTGTGGTCTTAAGCTATAATAAAATTCTTATTTACTTACCTGATAATATAGTGTTTAAACACGTCATGGCACCATTAACGTTATCCAACAATCAAAAATTCATAAGAATGAGTAGCGCTAAAAATCTGTAAAACCCCTGGCTGGCCGAAGTCTGAATACGAGCTCAGGTAGATTACATTTAAATAATGTATTCACATTGGAACGATGCCTTTATTTACTGAGTATCGTAGAGTGTATATGCTCTACTGCGATAAGAAAAAAGCTAGATAATCTAACAAAGCCTGAGCATATTTAATGATTAAGAATTTTATCCAGTCGGAGATAAAATGTTTGTATTAAGGTTATACTATGAGAGGAACTGAACCCGCTTACCCATCAGCGGGATTTTTTATATAGAATAAGGGTGACATACGTGCACACAGTCCACCTGATGGTAAGTGGATGCTGTGGCCCATAGACATCTATATTTATCCTCGATTAAGATTCAAAACGCAGGTGCGTTGTCACCCCTGAGGACTAAGACGGAATCCCTCGTAACAAGTAAAAAGGGTCTCCGGGTCTCTACACTCACCATACGTAACACAGCAGTATTAAGCTGCTATTTTACGCTGGTATTCTGTGAGAGCATGGTCCTTCCCCGGTCGAGCCGACCCATTCGTGCTCCAACCATAATATAGCTGCAGCATGGCTCTACCACGTATAAAAATAACCAGCTCTCATTTCATCTTTATATATATATATATATATATATATATATATATATATATATATATATATACACATATATATGTATATATGCATATATATAAATTTAGAGCGTGCTAGAGCCACGTTCTAGGTAGGTATAACAATTTGTGCAGCATACTGGTAGTGCTAAGCCGGCTGTGTTCCCGTCTGAAGTCAAGGCCAGCAAGAGAGCCAGCATCAATTTACTTTTGAATTTGATTTTTAAATTTGAATGTAATATCTGAAGCGACAGTAGCCTAATGGCAGGGCGCGGACCGCGAACTCAAAAAGGTCGTGGGTTCGAATCCGCTATTCGACTACTGGCGTGAATCACTCGTAACACAAGTAATTTAAACTTACCACGAGTGGTTAAGGGGAATATTAGTAATGTTTATAGCATTGTTAATATTCTTTTTAATATAAAAAATATCCGTGCTATTAATCGGATTGTGCGTTGTAAGAACGTTCGTTACGAGAAGACAGACGGCAACTGATGCAGGAGATGGGGTTACGACGACTTCCTGATAACAACTCTAAATAATATAAATCTGTCCACCAAGCATGACAACGATTACATCAAATTCTCCTTACTGGAATGGAACTGATCTATTTCTACTTGCCTGCAATAGTTCTTCTCTTTTCCTGTACCTTTGCTTTTTATACGTTCTTAATATAGTCGTTCTTCCTAAACGGTTTATCACAACAATCGATCAACCATAAAGCCTTTCTGTTTCCAACTTAAATTACGAATAATAGTAAAAAAAAATGGTAAACAAATTTTATTGGTGCCTGCAGGGATGACATCCGGGATGCTTATCCCTGCCGAGTATGCTGACCCTGAGCTACTACGACTTTCTTGATACAACGTACATATATAAACAGTAAAGTTAATGTTAAAATATAGACCACCTATTTAGAGGAAAAATATATTATGCTTTGCGCTACTCAATATTTCAGCTTTTCAGATCTTGATAGTTACTGTAGAGTATTAAGGCCTTTGTCACTTTATCCTCTATTGTATTTAGTCACTGGACCGGACAAAGGATAATGTAACCTGTGTGGGTGACTCTGTAAGCAAATAATTATTTTCATGCTAAACATGTGTTTTTTAGATTATGATAGTAACCGACATTGCCACTGTTCAGAGTCTAAGTCTAATCATAAAAAGTGTGTAGACAGGATATTTGTGTTTTCTGAGAAAAGTCACAATACGCAGTAACTATAGTATTTTAAAAGTAAAGTTTGCATGCACAGGTGTTATGTTTTTCAATAAACTCGCAAAATAAAAACTAGGTCGCGCTCATCGATTCAACTGAATTATGAGATATTATTCCTATCGCATTCGGTGATTCATTCTCTTCGCGCTATTGAATTGCCTACTTAGAAATAACACCCAAATGTAGGTTCACGGCAAAACATGACGTGAGTATATAATGTACATATATCTGTCTGTGTATATATCTTAATAAATATAAATTACGTGTCACGTTGTTTGTCTGCGATGGACTCCTAAACTACTTAAACGATATTAATCAAATTTGCACACCGTGTGCAGTTTAGCTCAACTTGAGAGATAGGATATTTTTTGTCCATGAGTGACCCACAATTATTTTTACGATATTAAGGATTTTTAATAGGACATGGCAGAGGGTCGTCGAAAAGGGAAGGACAACGTTTGCCTGGCAAGCTAGTATATATTACAGGTTAGTTATCGTGTTACTTTTGACTGACTTGATCGATGGAGGATTTTCAGAGTTATGCTACTATCCGATAGTTGGCACTGTATTGAAGTACGATACGACTTAGGGACCCCCAAGAAAAGAGCTTACTCGGTACTACGTAGCGGTTGTTTACGGGCGGAGGTGGTCACCCGGATCGCATTCATGGTAGAGCAACAATTACGTATGTCCTTTTTGCCATTACTCAACTAGGTGGTCACCCGGATCGCATTCATGGTAGAGCAACAATTACGTATGTCCTTTTTGCCATTACTCAACTAGGTGGTCACCCGGATCGCATTCATGGTAGAGCAACAATTACGTATGTCCTTTTTGCCATTACTCAACTAGGTGGTCACCCGGATCGCATTCATGGTAGAGCAACAATTACGTATGTCCTTTTTGCCATTACTCAACTAGGTGGTCACCCGGATCGCATTCATGGTAGAGCAACAATTACGTATGTCCTTTTTGCCATTACTCAACTACGTGGTCACCCGGATCGCATTCATGGTAGAGCAACAATTATGTATGTCCTTTTTGCCGTTACTCAACTAGGTGGTCACCCGGATCGCATTCATGGTAGAGCAACAATTACGTATGTCCTTTTTGCCATTACTCAACTAGGTGGTCACCCGGATCGCATTCATGGTAGAGCAACAATTACGTATGTCCTTTTTGCCATTACTCAACTAGGTGGTCACCCGGATCACATTCATGGTAGAGCAACAATTACGTATGTCCTTTTTGCCATTACTCAACTAGGTGGTCACCCGGATCGCATTCATGGTAGAGCAACAATTACGTATGTCCTTTTTGCCATTACTCAACTAGGTGGTCACCCGGATCGCATTCATGGTAGAGCAACAATTACGTATGTCCTTTTTGCCATTACTCAACTACGTGGTCACCCGGATCGCATTCATGGTAGAGCAACAATTACGTATGTCCTTTTTGCCATTACTCAACTAGGTGGTCACCCGGATCGCATTCATGGTAGAGCAACAATTACGTATGTCCTTTTTGCCATTACTCAACTAGGTGGTCACCCGGATCGCATTCATGGTAGAGCAACAATTACGTATGTCCTTTTTGCCATTACTCAACTAGGTGGTCACCCGGATCGCATTCATGGTAGAGCAACAATTACGTATGTCCTTTTTGCCATTACTCAACTAGGTGGTCACCCGGATCGCATTCATGGTAGAGCAACAATTACGTATGTCCTTTTTGCCATTACTCAACTAGGTGGTCACCCGGATCGCATTCATGGTAGAGCAACAATTACGTTTTTTTTTTTTTTTTTATAGAAGAGGGGGCAAACGAGTATGCGGCTCACCTGATGTTAAGTGACTACCGCCGTCCATGATCAACCGCAACACCAGGAGAATTGCGGGTGCGTTGCCGGCCCTTTAGAAAGGAGTAAGCTCTTTTCTTGAAGGTCCCCGGGTCGTATCGGTCCGGAAAAATCGCCGGTGGTAAACTATTCCACAGAGAGGTTGTATGTGGAAGAAAACTCCTTGTGAAACGTACAGTGGTGGACCGCCAAGCATCCAGATGGTGTGGATGGTATCGGGACGTTTGCCGTGTAGTGCGTCCACGAAATTTGGCGGCTGGGATTAATCCGAACATTTCCTCAGAGCACTCCCCGTGATAGATGCGATAAAATACGCAAAGAGATGCAACATCTCTTCGCAGCGCCAGTGAATCGAGCCGATCGGAAAGCACTCGGTCGTCGACGATTCGAGCCGCTCTGTGCTGGATGCGGTCAAGTGGAAGGAGCTGGTACTGAGGAGCCCCAGCCCAGAGATGGGAACAGTATTCCATGTGCGGCCGAACCTGCGCCTTGTAAAGTTGCAGGTGTGCCGGCATCAAATACTGTCCCGCTCTGCTGAGCACGCCAAGCTTTTTAGAGGCCAATTTGGCCTTCCCTTCCAAGTGACCACGAAACTGCACGTCACTCGATATGTCGACGCCGAGGATTCCGATACTGGCTGAGGCAACAAGGGGAGTGCCTTGAAACTGAGGGGATACGACAAAGGGGTTCTTTTTAGCGGTTAACGCGCAAACTTGTGTCTTCTGGGGGTTAAACTGGACTAGATTTAGTCGTCCCCAATCCGAGACTCTGTTCAGCAAAGACTCGACTTCAGACACAAGTTTGTCCCGGCACTCGGAGACGTTTTCCCGAGAAATATTGGCTTGGCCGGTGTAAAGAGCATCACCAGTGCTGTCATCCGCATAGCAATGAATGTTACGGGTATGCAACATATCATTGATATGCAGAAGAAACAGCGTTGGCGATAGCACGTAGCCCTGTGGAACACCAGCATTAATAGGCTTGCAATCGGAGCTTGCACCGTCTACAACGACCTTGATGCTCCGATCTGCAAGAAAGCTGGTGATCCAATCGCATAATTTCTCGGGAAGCCCATAGGAAGGGAGCTTCGAAAGAAGCGTTTTGTGCCAAACCCGATCGAAGGCCTTCGCAATGTCCAAACTAACGGCCAATGCCTCCCCCTTGAACTCTACTGCCTCCGCCCATCTGTGAGTGAGGTAGACCAGAAGATCACCAGCTGACCGACCACGGCGAAAACCGTATTGGCGGTCACTAATCAGCTGGTGATCCTCAAGATACCTCATGAGCTGGCAGTTTACAATGGACTCCATTGTTTTGGAGAACAAGGAGGTGATGGCGATTGGCCGGTAGTTGGACGGGTCTGAGCGGTCGCCTTTTTTAGGGATCGGGTGGACGAAAGCCGTCTTCCATGATTTTGGGACTACGTCTAGGGAGTAGGAGTACCGGAAAAGACGCGTTAAAACCGGTGCCAACTCTGGAGCACACGTCCTCAGCACAATTGGGGGGATTCCGTCAGGCCCACTCGACTTGTGGATGTCTAGGGAGAGGAGTGCTTTGCGAACCGAGCGCTGTGTGAACTGCACTTCCGGCATGGAACACTCACACCGCGGGATGGTCGGCGGCGTACTCCCCCCGTCATCGAGAGTCGAGTTAGACGCAAAGATAGAGCCTAGAAGATCGGCTTTCTCCTTTGCAGTATGGGCCAGTGAGTCGTCCTCCCTGTGCAGAGATGGAAGAGATGGCTGACAGAAATTCCCCTGGACAGCCTTGGCGAGAGACCAGAATGCACGGGTTCCAGAAGGAAGGCGAACTAGTTTCTCGCCAATTCTGCCTATGTGCTCTGACTTTGCCTTGGCAATGACTCTTTTGAAGGACCTAGAGGCGGAATTATACTTCTTTTTTAGAGCGCTGGTGTTTACATCTCAGGACGCTGATGCATCAACCCAGGCTTGATAGCACTCCTGCTTATAGCATGATGCTATTTTACAGGAGCGACCAAACCATGGCTGAGATTTGCCTCCAATGGGCACCACAGAGGAAGGAATAAAAAGTTCCATACCCTGAAGTACCACATCAGTAACAGAATCCGCAACAACGTTGGGATCATCCGGCGAGAAGCAAACCCGCCCCCAAGGGTAGGATGCAAAGAAAGACCGCATCCCATCCCAATCGGCTGACCTATAGTGCCAAACACGGCGGCAGCCTGCAGAATGCAACCGCGATTTCAGCGTGAGTGGCACAACACTCCGGACCAGACAATGGTCCGAGGAGCCTAAAGGGGCGTCGACGGAAATCTGATATCCGTCCGGGTGAGAGGTCAGCAGAAGGTCCAACAGGGAAGGTGCATGATGCTCCACATCTGGAATCCGCGTAGGCGAAGTAACCAGTTGTGTCAGACCATATGCCAAGGCAAAATCGCATGCGGGCATTACCGCTATGGGACCTATAGAGGCACCCATAGACGCGCGGATGGTCGTCGCTGTCTACGTGTAGCCAAAGGATGGACAGGTCCGAACCTTCAAGTCTGCCGAGGCGTCGAGAACAGATGTCCTCTCTGACGTAAACGCAAACTCCAGCCCGAGGCACAAAGGAGTGTTCCAGTTTGTACCCCGGGTAGGAGAGATACGAGACATCAGCCGGAGAGGACACCTGCATCTCGGTCAGAAAGAGCAGAGCCGGCCTCGCCGTCTCGAGATGGTAGTGGACGGCGTTTAGGTTAGAGTGAAGTCCCCTGATATTGCAGAAATTCACGGACAGCGTGGCAGGGGTCGCCTTGGTTTTGTTGCTCCGTTTGCCCCGAGCAGTTGTAGTCTTGAGCGGAATTTTGCCCCCCCCCCCCCAGAATACGCGGGGCAGCCCGAGCACCCACGCTCAGAAGTGGAGAAACATGGTCGTGGATGCTCAGCGAGGGATTCTCCAGGGGTGCTGGTACCCTCCTGGGGTAGTCTATCATTATTTAATTCCGCTACCATGTTGATGGGGGGGGGGGGGGTTTGGGCCTCCGGCCACCTGCACTCACCAGACGAAACGCGGAAGCAGAGGTTCCACTTCACGCCGGTATTCTGTGAGGTCGTGGTACCACCCCGGTTTGAGCCGGCCCATACGTGCAACAGCAAAGCTGCCGCGTGGCTCTACCACTGTTAAAACGTACGTTACGTATGTCCTTTTTGCCATTACTCAACTAGGTGGTCACCCGGATCGCATTCATGGTAGAGCAACAATTACGTATGTCCTTTTTGCCATTACTCAACTAGGTGGTCACCCGGATCGCATTCATGGTAGAGCAACAATTACGTATGTCCTTTTTGCCATTACTCAACTAGGTGGTCACCCGGATCGCATTCATGGTAGAGCAACAATTACGTATGTCCTTTTTGCCATTACTCAACTAGGTGGTCACCCGGATCGCATTCATGGTAGAGCAACAATTACGTATGTCCTTTTTGCCATTACTCAACTAGGTGGTCACCCGGATCGCATTCATGGTAGAGCAACAATTACGTATGTCCTTTTTGCCATTACTCAACTAGGTGGTCACCCGGATCGCATTCATGGTAGAGCAACAATTACGTATGTCCTTTTTGCCATTACTCAACTAGGTGGTCACCCGGATCGCATTCATGGTAGAGCAACAATTACGTATGTCCTTTTTGCCATTACTCAACTAGGTGGTCACCCGGATCGCATTCATGGTAGAGCAACAATTACGTATGTCCTTTTTGCCATTACTCAACTAGGTGGTTACCCGGATCGCATTCATGGTAGAGCAACAATTACGTATGTCCTTTTTGCCATTACTCAACTAGGTGGTCACCCGGATCGCATTCCTGGTAGAGCAACAATTACGTATGTCCTTTTTGCCATTACTCAACTAGGTGGTCACCCGGATCGCATTCATGGTAGAGCAACAATTACGTATGTCCTTTTTGCCATTACTCAACTAGGTGGTCACCCGGATCGCATTCATGGTAGAGCAACAATTACGTATGTCCTTTTTGCCATTACTCAACTAGGTGGTCACCCGGATCGCATTCATGGTAGAGCAACAATTACGTATGTCCTTTTTGCCATTACTCAACTAGGTGGTCACCCGGATCTCATTCATGGTAGAGCAACAATTACGTTTGTCCTTTTTGCCATTACTCAACTAGGTGGTCACCCGGATCGCATTCATGGTAGAGCAACAATTACGTATGTCCTTTTTGCCATTACTCAACTATTTCAATACTTTATTATTATCTTATGTAGTTATAATTTGCTTTTGTGTATTGTACTATAAAAGTTTGATTTCAGAATAAAATTGCTTAAATATTGTTTCAATATTATTAAAACGTAACATTTGAAATATTCTAGAAAGTTCAGCCGTGTTTGTCGGAATTTCTATTGATAAACCAGCTGCGAAATGAAGTTCTGTAATCTTCTCGCCATTTAGAAGGGTTAGAAAGCTGACTGATGAAGCAACAGCTAAATTGGTCTTCTTTGCTTACTTTCATATCATGACGTACGATGTATAATACACCGTACGTCATGATATATAGTGGGAATCTTCAGCTGGATTTAAAACAATATTCATTTTGCATAATCAAACGGAACGGACAATTCATTACTTGGGATGGGGGTCTCGTGATTAGAGCTATGCAACCTCTTCAAGAAAACTAATATTTTGTAGAACTTCCGTATTTTTGAGAATTTATATTATTTCGTTTAAACTAACATTAAAGAATAGCTTTAGACACTGTAAATAAATAAACAAAAAGTAACGAAACGAAAACACCGTAAAAGTTTATTGCCGGTTCCTCCCTGAGGTCTTGTTTTTATGAACCGACTTAGATTTTGACGTTCGTGAAAATATTTAAACAAGCCTAAATTGAATAAGAAGTTATAGACTTTGACTTGTTTCAAACATATAGGTATCTTAATTATATTGGGTCCAGTTAGCGCCATGTCTAATTTGCTTTCATAATTCCAAAGACGTAGGCATTGTGTGTTTTACGACCACTTTGTCCAATATTTGTGTTTAATGGCCACTTATCTCCTCTTTATGCTGAGCAATTAATTTCATCTGTTTCGATTTTATGAGTGGGGAATGTCTACAGGAATTTCCCCCTGAATAAATGCGCTATCAAAATTGCAATCATACAGGAAATTGCTCTATTCGTTGTGTGATATATAGTATGTAAGATACCATCACAATAGCGAAGTTTCTTATAAGTTACGTAGGTACCTGTCGTTGTTATTCTTTTATAAGGGCTGATGTTGAAAGAAAAGAAAAAATGTTTCGACATTTTTGTTCTTTTGTATAAGTAATAAAGTATTATAACACTGCTATATTTAATTATGTATGTATTCACGTGACATTTATATCTATCTATATATATATATATATATAGTACCCGGATGACCGAGCTTTGCTCGGTTTTTTTAAGAAATTACATTTATAAATTACATACTGATGAAAAATAAATAATATTTTTTGATCTTATTGACAGAATAGAAAAAACTGAACTGGTTATTTGAATAAAAAATGCAATTAGTAGAGTGCAATTAGTTTTATTAAAATTTTTGTAATTCAAAATTGTTTCAAGTCAGACGCTCAAAACGATTGAAAGTATGAGGATTGCTATTGTTTGGTCACAGAGTCGTTTTGAGTCTGTCAGGTCACGTATGAAAAAGAATCTTACTAAGGAAAACATCCGTGCAACAAATTTCTAAATTTTTGAAGAGGTCTAACACGTGTTCAGTGTTTCGAAGAGCTAAATTCTGTGTTTCCTGATGAAGCCCCGTCTCTGAGGACTGTCGAACGCTGGTATTTGGAATTCCAGCGTGGACATATCGATGTTAGTGACAAATTTCGTGTCGGACGTCCAAAATCCGCTTTCACTGAAGATAACATCGTTGCTGTGAGAAAACTAATTCTCGAAGATCGTCATGTGAAATATTTATTTATTTTAAAATCTTTATTGCGTCTCCTTAAAAAGATGCAAAGGCCTTAAGACGACACATCGAAAAGGCTATCGCCGTACTGATTCGAGTGAATACATAATTTCTATAAAAACTTGAAGAAACGCCGTCATAAGGTCTAAAATAGCGTAGCGGCCGCGACGATTAAAAGCGCTTAGAAATTGTCAGAATCTTAAAATATATTTTTTAAAAATTATTGATTTTATTAATCAAAATAATGAGCAAGTAAATTATGAATATTGATGTTATGAATATATTTGAGTATATAGCATATAGATTAAGTAATTTCGTTATAATTTCAACTATAGTGATTTTTAGAGGTGTTTTCGCAAATAATTATGATCGAGTCAAAATTATACAATCGTGTTTTTGAACAATCAAATTCAATATAAAGACATGAATTTACCTATATCAGAATTCCACTTTCGTTAGTGGTGTCATAGTCCTATACTATTCGATGAAAGGAGATGCATTTTTTCACGGTGTCGCCTTAAGGCATTCCCTACCATTCAACCCATACGAGAGGTAGGGGCGCTATTAAGCATCTCATGGACAACCATTCAAAAGATCTTGCATGAAGCGCTTGGTGTGAGAAAATTAATTTGCCGTTGGATCCCGCAGTTGCATTCTGACGATTATAAGGCGACCCGCGATGGCGTAAGAAAACTCTTCAAAGGTTCAACCGAGGAGAACCATTAGCAGTGGTGACGAATCTTCGATCTATGCCTACGATCCCGATTCTAAAAACAACAATCGACAATCTGGGTCTTCCAAGACGAGCCCAAGCCAACTAAAGTAGTTCGTTCTCGAAGCACTTCGAAAATGGTGCTACCTTCATTGCGAAAACGGGCCATGTTGCGACGATTGCACTTGAAGATCGTGAAACGGTTAACACAGAGTGGTATACCACAGTTTGTTTACCACAAGTCATCGCCAAACTTCGGAAATCTAACCCATAGCGACGCATCATCCTTCCATATCATCCATACTATAAAAACGCAAGCTCACACAGCGCTGGTCAAATGATTGAGTCTTTAAAGCAGGAAAACGTTGAAGTTCTTGATTATCCTCCATACAGTCATTACCTAAGCCCTAACAATTTCTTTACATTTCCTAAAATTAAGAAAAATCTTCGTGGTCAAATGTTCTAGTACGTTGAAGAAGCAGTCGACGCTTTCAATAACAGACATATTGAACAACCCCACTTCGCCGTAGAATAAATGTTTTAATAACTGGTTTGTCTTTGAAATACAATAAAAAGTACTATAATGTTCTAGCTGAATTTTTTGGTCAAACGACAAAACTTAAAAGGCATGCCTCACATGTATATAATTTGTGTAATTATGTTTATAATATGTATCTTTGTACTATGAAGTGTTAGTAATGGTAATATTATGTCGACATAGATATTTTTAACTTCGCTGATCGCGTTTTACATCCACAATATCTTCTCTGCTCAGCCTGGAGGTGGACTGGTAGAGAATGTCCTGTTGCATTAAGTCCGCTTTTTTGTATTTGGTGTGCAAATAAATAAATAAATAATGTAATTTTGCTGATTTTGATAAAGACAAAGTTAGAGTGGGAGCTTTTACATGTGTAACGTAAGTCTAACCTTCGGAATTCGATATTAAGCAATACATTACAATCGTGCCCCAATTCAAGGCACAACGAAGAAACATTGTCTTATTTTAGTATTTGTAACAGATTGGCTTTGAGCACATTAGATGCTCTTGATACGTAGGTACTGATCGATACTTTTTCTGCTTTTTATGGTTTGAATTATCAATATTTTATTACCCTGGTTAAGCATAAAATTTTGCAAATACATCCATAACTACTGAAATGCCAGAAATATCACATCGTCTCCGATAAACGGCAGGACATATATTTCGAATATGCCAGATGTAGAATACTCTAAGATATCTGGTACTATTACCACTGTAGTATGTTTGCCGCGTTTGGCAATTTCTGTAAATCTTTGCAATGAGGGAAGTACGTACAGGTGTGGACTGTGTGGCTGGTGGAAAATAACAAAAATGCAATAAATTTTAATTTAACTATTCTGGTATTGTTACAGCAACAAAAGACGAGTCAGACGGCGACGGGGGTGAATGCCGTGGGCGGCAGCAGAACGGCAGCGGGCGCGGCAAGCTACCCTACAACGGCTACTCAGAGGAGTGCCTCGACAGGCTCGAGCCCAACGGGAACATACCGCACGACAAGGACTCACACTATGGTGAGCCAATCCTTTATACATTACTTGAAGACAATAAACTTATTTGAAGATTGTGGCTAATCCGTTAAGATAATAGAAAAAAGTACATTATAATGAAGAAGTTAAGTGATTTAATTTGCACACATTTTTTATACGGTATTCGTGGACCTTTGGGATAGACTAAAGCCATCAATTTGAGAAATTACACACTTATAAATTAATTTCAAAACTTGCCGGTATTTATTTCAGTTGATTTAGTAGTCGTCAGCGTACAACTTGAGCTCTACCTGTAATGGTGTGATAATCTGGTTATACGTGGTAGAGCCACGCTGCAGCTACATGGTTGTACCATTAATGGGTCTTCTGGACTGGGGAAGGTTCACGCTTTCACAGAATACTAGTGTAAAACGGCAACTTATTGCTGCATTGTTTCATACTGAGTGTAGACAACCGTGGACTCTTTTTACTAGAAACTAGGCATTCCATCTTAGTCCTCACGGGTGACAACGCATCTGCATTTTGATTTGTAATCGAGGATAGATGTATATGTCTACGGGCCACAGTAACCACTTACCATCAGGTGGACCGTGTGCTCGTTTGTTTACTTTATGCTATAAAAATACTCCAAAATGAGTTATTTTTCATAAGATATTTATATTCTTGTTATTGTAACACCGCAATTATATTTTAGTAATATGGTTATTGCTTGAGCTACGTAACTTGTTAACATATTTTGGATCTAATTTTCTATTCATTTGTTAACATAAACCTACCTACCCACACACTGCGAAACATAAAATGTGAGTTCAAATATGCTATTTAGAACTCGTAAACACAAGATGCATTAAAACATTGCGATTAACATTGATTAAAAAAATTCTAATAGAGTGCTGAAATGACATGAGTTCGTTAGTCTAAACGATTAGAATCATTAACGATACACCAATAAGAGCTAGTTAAACTCTTTCACTTTTAATATCTTATCTATATAATTATATTCGTTAACGCCTCGTCTGTGTTTACTATGTAGTCGCGTCTTGACGTGGCCAATTCACGAGTGTTCAAAGCTCATAAAACAAAAAAGTTTCTTGAGCATACCATAGTTGGCAGCACTATCTCTAGTCATTGTGTTTTTTCGTGCCACAACGACTAGTAGTGTTCCGCCATTTTGTGTTAACTAAAAATAGTTAAAAATTTTGTTATACACAATGGCAAAGAAAAGAATATTGTTGGAAAAGCTCATTAATCTTTTGGGAGATTCGGACGAAGGTAATATACTTTACATTTCTTATTTTTCCAGATTGTTTTTTTTTTTACCGTTTTCACTAAAAGCGTCTTCAAAAGTTTTATGATTATCGGAAAATAAATAAATCTCGATGAAACTTGCGGTACCACGAGCGGGTACACGAGTTATTTAATTGTTGTCATATTTACCAGTGTTTGGCGATAGAACGAGCGTCTATACATAAACATGGTACCAACAATGTCGACAATTTATGAGATCACATAATATAACCCCTGTTTTGTGTTTTGCGATAGAACGAGCGTCTATACATAAACACAGTAAAAACTAATTTTCTTGCGGTGCCACGAGCGGGTACACGAGAATATTCCTAAAATATAAGGGGCCTTTTTTGCAGAAAAACATTAAAATTTGTACTTAATTTTGGTTAAGGAAAAGATGTTTTTATTATAGCCTGTCATAAGTCCTTTTCTCACAACATCACAACTTTTCAGTTGACAAACCACGGAAAAGACGGGTGATCGACAGTGACTCTGATACTGATAACGAAAGTCAAACGAAGAGAAAAAGAATAATTGTACCAAGTGATAGTGAGGAAGAAAATAATGAAAGCATGTCCTCAAATGTTCTGCAACTCTTGGGGGAAGAACCAAAACATGAAAATATCTTGGAAATCCACATAGATGTCGCAAACATTTGGAATAACATTGTCACTAATGGATTAGATAAAGAAAGTAAAGACAAAATTAATAAAAAGATACCTACCCTTAAAAATTGTGATGTAACTGCACCAAATCTAAACTCTGAAATCTTGGCAACATTATCAGCAAGTGCAAAAACTAGAGACGAGAGACTTAGGGAAAAACAGAACCAAATTGGTTACATTATAGCAAATTTGAACTGTGTCTTAAAATCATTGCTTGTCAAAAATGATTCTAACAAAGAAGAAATAGAAAAAATTAGTGATAGCCTCCGTCTCCTTTGTGACCTTCAATTCATGGAGTCAGAAACCCGAAGGGCTGTGATATTACCAGGGCTCAATAAAAGTATTAAAAACAGCTTGGAAAAATGTAAAGCATCAGATGGTTTGCTCTTTGGTAAAAATCTTTCTGAAACTATAAAAGAAAGTAAAAGTATTGAACGCTCTTCAAGAGATTTGAAGAAAGCTTCAGAAAAGCCTAATGCCCCTATTAACAATCCTTTAAACTCCTGGGGCCCGTCCACAGCATCGAAGAGGAAACCACATCAGGGCGGGCAATACCAGCATTACCATCCTCGCCATTCTTCTCAGAGAGCTCATCGCTCTGCAATGACACAAGCTCAAAACCGGCCAATGCGAGGCAAACCAAGGCAGTGGAACAGGAAAAAAGATTAGAGGTATGCAGTGCAGCAAAGTTACCATTGTTTTTTAATAATTGGCTACATATTTGCAAAAGCAATACCATTTTACGGTGGGTTAAAGACGGTTATAAAATACCTCTATTACACTATGTAAATCAATCTAACCCCCCCTTAAATAACTCCTTTAATAGGTCAGAAATTACTATTATTAGAAAATGTATAAAACATTTGATGAATATAGGTGCTGTAAAAATATGCACTCCTATTAAAGAACAATATCTTTCAAAAATCTTTGTAGTTTCTAAACCAGATGGATCTTATCGTTTTATTTTAAATCTGAAATCTTTTAATAAACATGTTGAAACTCACCATTTTAAATTAGAGGACATAAGAACTGCCTTAAAATTAATTTCACACAATTCTTATATGGCAAATATTGATCTGAAAGATGCATATTTTTGTTTACCAATACACAGCACTTCTCGTAAGTTCTTGAGGTTTTATTTTAACAACAAATTATATGAATTTCAAGTGCTTCCTTTTGGACTGTCATCAGCTCCTTATGTTTTTACAAAATTAATAAAACCCATTGTTACATACCTAAGAAAACAAGGTTTTTCATCGGTTAATTATTTAGATGATTTTTTATGTATTGAAAATTCATTTGAGAAGTGTGAACAAAATGTCAAAGTCACCTGTAAATTACTGGAATCTTTAGGTTTTATTATTAACTATAATAAAAGTAAACTCATACCAGAGAAAAATTGCAAATTCCTTGGCTTTATACTAGATTCAGAAAACTATGTGTTGGGTATACCAGAAAACAAAAGAAATGATCTTTATAGAAAACTGAATACATTTTGTAAAGTTAAGACATGTACTATACGTTGTTTTGCTTCTTTGATAGGTAGCTTAATTGCAGTGTGTCCTGCCATTCCTTATGGCATGTTGTACACAAAAAGACTAGAACGTTTTAAATTTTTGGCCCTTCAGGCAAATAAGGGAAATTATGATAGCAAATTGGTTTTAGGAAGTGACATCATAGAAGATTTTACTTGGTGGAAAAATCATATACACATATCCACAAATCCCATTAGAGAGGCTAAGTATAAAAAGGAAATATTTACCGATGCCTCCTTAACAGGATGGGGGGTGGTCTGCAATAATGAAAAGCTTCATGGTTATTGGAATAACAAGGATAAAAAGCATCATATAAACTATTTAGAGCTTAAAGCTATATATTTTGCCTTACAGTGTTTGTGTAAAGATCTAAGAAATTGTCAAATTTTGATACGCTGTGATAACACCACAGCAATTTCTTATATAAATCGAATGGGTGGGATACAATACCCACATTTAAATAACTTAGCTAGAAAAATTTGGCAGTTTTGTGAAGATAAAAATATATTCATTTTTGCGTCATATATCACTTCCACAGAAAATTATCTTGCAGATAGAGAATCTAGGAAAATAAATGAAAGCACCGAATGGGAACTTCATGCCCATGCATATAAAGAAATTATTGCTAGACTAGGTTCTCCATGTATAGATCTTTTTGCATCAAGAATAAATGCAAAATGTAAATTGTTTGTGTCATGGCATATGGAACCAAACTGTTGGGCTGTTGATGCATTTACCATTTCATGGAAAAATCTATATTTTTATGCATTTCCACCTTTTTCTCTCATATTAAAATGCTTAAGAAAAATAGAAGATGACAGTGCAATAGGAATTATAGTGGTTCCAAACTGGCCATCGCAACCTTGGTTTCCATTATTTAAATCCATGGTTAAATCAGAAATGATCTTTTTTCATCCTCACAAATATTTATTATTATCTCCTTTCAGGAGCTGTCATCCACTTCACCAGAGCCTTACATTAGTTGCAGCCATTGTATCAAAAACATGTATTTAAAGAAGGGCTATTCTGAAAAGAGTATTTCTATTATAATAAGTTCCTTATCTAAAAACACTTTAAAACAATATGATTCCTCTCTAAGACAGTGGTGGAATTTTTGCCAAAATAACATTAAAGATCCTTATCAAAAGGATATACCAAGTATTTTATCGTTTCTTACTGAAAAATTTGAAAGTGGAAGTGCTTATGGTACCATTAATTCTGTTAGATCCGCATTATCACTGTTATTTAATTGTGATTTGGGTAATCATAAAGACATAAAGAGGTTTTTTGATGGTTTATACAAAATAAGACCAAACAAACCAAAATATGAAGAAACGTGGGATCCAGCCCAAGTCTTAGAATATTTAGCCAATTTTTATCCCAATATTAATTTATCTTTAGAAGTATTAACAAAGAAGTTGGTCATGTTATTAATGTTAGTTACTGCTCAGAGACTGCAAACTATGGTTTTAATTAAAATAGGAAATATCAAAATTGAATCATCCGGTGTAAAAATTAGAATCCCAGATTTGATTAAAACGTCAAGAAAAAATAAATTTCAACCATTACTCCATATACCTTTTTTCACAGATAATGTATGTATATGTCCAGCACAAACTTTAATAGACTATTTACAAAGAACGATTGAACTTCGTCAGTCTGTTCAAAACTTGTTTATAAATTTTAAAAAACCTCACAATTCAGCATCAACACATACTTTAGCTAGATGGATCAAGGATATTTTGTCAAAATCTGGCATAGATACCTCATTATTTACCGCTCATAGTACTAGACATGCCTCAACATCTTTAGCAAATCGCAGTGGTATTAATATTGACCATATCAGAAAAACTGCCGGTTGGACTAATAGATCTAGCACGTTTGCAAAATTTTATAATAAGCCTATAATTGATCAAAATAATTTTAGTAATTGTATACTAGCTAGTATAAGTAAGTAAAATGTTACTTTAAACCTTAGTTTTATCAACACTGATTTTTTGTTTTGTCTGTTATATTTCATTAAATAATTAAACAAATTACCGCAATCTCATTCTTTAAACATCTACATAGTAAATACAGACGAGGCGTTAACGAATATAATTAAGTGATCAAAGTAACTTACCTGTAAGTGAACTTCGATCATAATTATATGAAGTTAACGCCTCGTCTGTGTACAACCCTCCCCTATATAATGTGAATATATAACCCCACCCATTAATTGCTATGTTTAATTATTTTGTTTTTATTCTTTGAACTCAATGACTAGAGATAGTGCTGCCAACTATGGTATGCTCAAGAAACTTTTTTGTTTTATGAGCTTTGAACACTCGTGAATTGGCCACGTCAAGACGCGACTACATAGTAAACACAGACGAGGCGTTAACTTCATATAATTATGATCGAAGTTCACTTACAGGTAAGTTACTTTGATCACTTAATTAATTTGGCCCCAACCATATATTATGGTCCCAGTGCATAGGTCGAAACACAATTGGCCAATAATTCATTTAAATCATCATTCACGTTATTGGTGTTATTTATGTTGGAAATGTACAATTAGTACCTTTTTCTGCAGTGAAATTTCTTTTGTTGACTATGGTTTTCTTTAAAAGTAAGAGTGAAATACGAGAACACAGTGTTGATGTGCCTATAAACCCCTGAATGCAGTTGGGTTGTCAACCCTGAAGACGAAGATGAATGCCTTCTTAAGTGTCGGGTACCCACTACACGAAACACAGCAACTATTCCGACCTGCAGGGGGGGGGGGGGAGGGTTTGTTAAGAAATATAACTTTTTACAACAATATAATATGTACAACATATAATTTTCAAGTCTTTGTATGTAGTTCCATAATGATCCTTAATTACGAAAAGAATCACTGACCTTTTACGCTTTTAAAAATAAAATGTTGATCGTTTTTTATAAAAATAACTGACTACATTTCTCACGTCTAGACTAGAGAGACTAGTTATGTGTATATACTGCTATATGTACTTTACTGTTTTCTACCATAAAGGTTGCCTGCAGTCGTGAAATATAAAATTAGTCATCATTTTTTTGTACTGCAGCCAATGAAAAAAACAAAAAAGCTGCAGATCCGTTATCACCTCTGAGAACTAAGTTGTATTGCCTCCGCAGTCTGTAATTATACTTTCTCTTTATACCCTTCAGGCTGAACTCAACAATGCAATCATTATTGCTATTTCGCGACAGAAATAGGTAAAAGGTATCTATCCTGACGGACTGTTAGGCAGAACGGTAATTCTACCAACTCGTAACTAGGTTATAATTTCAACAAGCTCGTTATAATTTCGAATTTCTTTTTCATTTTACCGACTGAACACTTATCTGCCAGAAAGTGGGAGGGGCTGTTCTTCGGCTTGCATTGTCTATTGTATTTTTTCGAAATTATTGTTTCATTTAGGCAATTATAAGAATACAGGTGTCAAAACGAAAATTAAATTGTTAACAGATCTAAACAGCGTCGGCTACTTTCATAAAACTTTCTACGATTCGTTAAGTTAAAAAAAAAACAATATTTAAAAAGACGCGGGGAAGTGTCACCAATGCGACTTTATTTCTTCTACAGGCTTAAAAGTGTTATTTTAACCCATTCACAAGAATACGTATCTCAATTCTGGACGCAAATGTCGTCGCATTGCGGTGTGCGAGTACATAATTGAGTTAAAATCTGCACTATGCGACATAAATACAAACTAACGTTGTTTTTCACGTACGTGGTTTTAAATTGTAATTAGTTGTACGCATGAATACCCCCAAGAATGAATGTGGCGTGTGCTTAGTTATATCAGCGGTTGAATCGAGTGATACTACCTTAATTATTCTTGTTATATATACTTACAGCGGTCGACAATTATGTTTTTTAAATCGCATGTTTCAATGTTCAAATGTTTCAAATTTCAAGTTTTAAATGCAAGCGATACTGTGTGCGGTCTAGATATTTGCTAGTTTCGTGGAAGGGGTTTTACTGTCTGCATATTGCTTAGTGCTTTTGAATCGCAGCAGAAAAGTAACTTTTTTCATTGCCTTATACTGTATCACTGTTATGTTTTTAATATATAAAAGAAAAATAAGAGCAAAAGCTTCCTCTCGTTTTTGAAAGAGCCGTAGCCGGTCCCGTTGTGGATTGGTGATATTATTTGTTCTTTTAAATTTTATCGTCGATTTATCTATTTTTATTTATTTCTTATGAATGTATCTTACTGTCCGAGTGAATATTTAGTTAAAAAAATATTTTTGTCGACGTATTATAATAGGTAACATATTTTGTAAAAAGTTTTAAGCTACAGTTACATACATATAAAATTACAAATAAATAAACTAAAAATATAAAAATTAAAACAAAATGGATATCCATTGTTCTAAATTGGGATTTTTATTGCTGCAAGTATTTACTTATTCGAATATGCATTCAACGCCAACCGATGAGTTTCAAGCGTTTATATTAAAAGATGGGAGAAATGAGTGCTTATCTTATACATCTTACACAGCTAGCTATGCAACTACTGCTGCAAATAGGCTAAATATGCAATTGCTTTATAAACCGGTCTCTAATAATAAGTATACCTCCGGCATATCTCCCGTGAGGTTGAGGTTGTTAAATAAACATTTAATCTGATTCTACCTGAAAGTCAGTCTAGACCGGTACAACTACACTCTTAACCATTTTTGCTACCATACTTTGCACGCACTGTTGTATTCCCGTCTGAATCGTAAGAGACTACATACAGGTTACACAACCTAATTACAGGTTGTGAGGCTTTCCATATTAGTCGTCAGCATCTGAGGCCTCCTTGGTCTGTTTGTGATTGCAGGTGTCCTAGCGTAACTTCTACGCTATATAAAGCGCGGTATATACTGCTAATACTGCTGACACATACGGACTCATGATACAAAATGTTACCTGCCAGCTTTGGAATTGGTGGAGCGCTAAGCGGCTTATTAGTGACACTGATTTAGTTAAAACCAATATGCCCATCATTAAGCACACCTCATTAAGCAGGCCCAAAGCAGCTAGACTATCGACATTCTATAGAAAGCATTTCAGAGGGTGTGTGTAGATTACCAACCGTTATTCCTCCTTTTCTACCATTTGACAACCAGGCAGTCGGCAGGTTTTTACCCCCTTTGTTTTCTCTATTCCATCAGAGAGATCAGGCACAAGACCAACGGCTTTACGTGCTTTCCGAGGCACGGGGGTGAGACATCGCCAACTTCCTAACTACGGGCAGCTACTGAGAATTTCTTGACAGAAAACTCAATAATTGATTATTTGGCCCCACCCGGGATTTGAACCAAGGACCTCATGATCAGCAGTCGCATTACTACAATCACTAAACCAACGAGGCAGTGTTGTGGCATATTGGAGGTGGAATGTCTATCGGAGGCTATAAGGTTCTTTTGGCCTTACAAACGTAAAGAGATGTCACGTTACGTGCTTCATCCTAATGTAAACATCTTATTCATATCCTAAGTTTGTAGAATAGAGGAAAAATTGTAAACAGAGTGCGCTTTTTATCTTTTAAAAAATATACAAACTGCGTTTAAATAATGCATTCCCTGTCCAAACAGCATGGCCAGTTAGCAAGGACTGCCATAATGCGCCGACATATGATACCGTCCCGTTTGACATGTGTAAATACACGCAGATAAATATTTATGAACCAATCGGAGAGTGTACGCGCCCAATTTCAGCTGCTCGTTTGTTTTTCCATCCCGTATATAAAGTCATGAGCGTATTTCATGTTGACGCTTTTAGTCGATGCCCTCTGAAAGTAAAGCCACAGTTCCACAGATACCGATGTTCCTTTTTTGTTTAAAATGTTTACATAATTAACAATGCGTCAGCATGATACGAATAGATCTGTTAAACTGACATTTTGCTTCTTATTGCGCACAAACCTTATGAGTTGGGTAGGCTGTGCAATAATCAGACAAAGAATTTCATTAATTAAATCCTCATCTACTCACCAGCCCGTAGGGAGTCCGTAGTCCATTTGTAGCCATATATAAATTATATATAAATAACTCGAATACACCTCAGCTTAACCAAATAGTGTGTAGTTTTAGGTTTTGTAAAAATATGCTAATATATATCTCGCTGTGTTTGTCTCTACCACTTTCAAATAGAAAAAAAAGGAAGTCATTTAAAAGCCCTGCGCATTTGCATGTTGGTTTCTTTGAGGATATTTATTGTTTTTGGTTTCAATTGTTTAAAAGCTGAAATGAACAACTATATGTTTTATCTGACCACTTTTTACTTTATTCCGTCGGGATTTCTTGTTTGTAAAAGGGTAAACAAGTGTTGTTTTACTATCGAGGGGAATCTTTTTAAGCAATCTGAATAAATAAACAAGTAATATTGGGTCGTATTTATGTTTAGTCCGACATCGTTTTAGATACTTCGAAACGTTAGGGAACACTTGTAGGTTTCGGTTACTCTTTCAATTTCAAAAACTCTTTATGGTACTCATATTTGAAGTAATATAAAGTATGATGCCTTGTTTGATCTTTATTAATTTTGTTGTACTGTAATCTTTTTAATACTTTAAAAATCCAATTTTCTTAAAGAAGTGACAGCCGAGAACAAAGTTGTAATCGGTAAACCAGGCCCTAGTAAGCGATAAAAATGTGATGAAACCTCACGAATTCAACCTTCATGCTGGTAGACCTTTTCGGTTTTTTGCACTAGTAATACAATATTTTACTATTTAACCCTAGATCACTAACCTTCGTCAAAACAACGACGCGAACTCAAAACAAGTGGTATACATTTTGAGTGCGTCGTCCTAGGCATTCCAGATTCCAGCTAATCTCAGTTGAGCCAAGGCTCCCGCGGCGCAGGAGTGTGTTTTTTGTGTAGGGGCCCTGTGTGCGCCGTTCCAGCCTCCATGAGTCGTCGAATCGACGAAGGTTAGTATTTAACGTTATTCTTGCAAAGTTATTTTTCATGTTTTTTGGTGTTATAATTATTTCGGTGTTTTGTAAACTTTGTACATAATTTGCCTACATTGAAATAAGAACTTACATTATTTTTATTTGAATATATTTTTATTTTAGATACTATTCGTCAGCTGTTATTAGATGATAATAGTGACGAAGAAAACTGCTCTAAGAGTGAGATAGAAGACCACCTTGAGACTGATCCGGCTTATAAAAACAGATGATGAGGAAGAAATTTTTTCTGTGACAGAACAACCATCTTTAACTGAAGACATCCAGGCAAGTACATCGACAGTACATACAAGTCAAAGCCCCAAGAGATAAGACAAGTAAAAGCCACAAGTCGACAATATTCCTATTGTCGACTTGTGATAAGGAAGGGCAATTGATAAGTTAACCAAAATGCCCACGATGGTCGAGTTTTACAATCAAAATAAGGGCGGAGTAGCATCAAAAATTAGTCGAGCCACACATGCAAAAAAGATTACAAATTCCGACACTTCAAACGGGGCTGCGGGACTCAATAACAGCGATTTTGAATATGCCAGGAACCAGTAATTCTACTTCTACACACAAGACTGATCAAAGAGAAGATGCAGTTATTCCTCCTATCGCCAAAAAAAGAAAAATTTGTGCAATTTTTCCCTCCGCAAAGTGAAGAATGAAAATAAATTGTTGCACCAAGCGCAAGAAATCCTTGTGTGGCGAACACAAACTTGACATTTTTCACAAATGTATTAGTTAATACTTTTCTTCTAAACTATTACTTTCTTTTGTTGATTTTATTACTTAATTTTAATATTTTAATACTTTTTTAAGTCTTTGTTTCTTTTAGTTTGTAAGTATTAAGCATTTAAAAAAACAAAAATTTTCAAATGAGTAAAAACTCAGGTCTGAATTAAAAGAGTGTCAAAGTAATTAAAATGTGATTTTAGTAGATAAAAAATTTATAAACATGTTAACAAATGATTATTGTAATAAATAAGTAAAACATATATAAATATTTTATTCCATAAACCCTTAGAAGCCTCCCTTTTATACGGCGTAGTCGAAACGACGAAGGTTAGTAATAAGCGTTGTAAAATAAGGTTAGTGATCTAGGGTTAAAAGACATTTTTATAGGCAAAACAAGATTTTTATTTCATTTCCTATTGGAGTAAATTAAATACAAGTTTTTTTTCCCAGATTGTGTTCATCTTTATTTTGTGTTCTTCAAGTTTGGATGGATTTGCCGTCATCAGTCGTTCGCTGCAGCCTCGCTGACAATTAGCAAGGTGCATCATGTACAAGTGAAGTTGGATATTTGGAATATTATAAAAAAGCTAAAAAAGGCTTACAGCTCATACAGTCAGTCTTCCGTGATTATTGTCGCACGGTGTACTTTAAGTTGACTTAAAATGTTTTTGTTTTTTACGATGTAAGCTTTATATTGCAATTATAAAATAAGATACTTGTACGTGGCTCAACCGGGGCAGGACCATGCTCTCACAGAATACCAGCGTAAAATAGCAGCGTAATGCTGCTGTGTTTCGTATGGTGAGTGTAGAGAACCGGAGATCCTTTTTACTGGAATCGAGGCATTCCATAATAGTTCTTTTTTTTATAAAATAAGGGTGACTAACGAGCACACAGTCCACCTGATGGTAAGTGGATACTGTGGCCCATATACATCAACATTTATCTTCAATTAAGAATCAGAATGCAGATGCGTTGTCACCCCTCTGAGGATTACGATGGAATGCCCCGTTTCCAGTAATAAGGGGTTTCGGTTCTTTACACTCGCCATACGAAACACAGCAGCATTAACCTGCTATTTTATGCAGGTAGTCTTTGAAAGCGTGGTCCTTTCCCAATCGAGCCGACCCATTTGTGCTACAACCATAATATAGCTTCAGCGTGGTTCCACCACGTAAAAACTACTACATAAAGTCGTATTTTCTGAGAGGTCCTTGGAACAGAGAAGGGTCTAAAGCGCTGCGTCAATTCGTGTGCAGGCATACAGCTTTCCTCACAATTTTTTCTTTAACCATGAAGAATAAACCACGAGAAAAATCAACATATAGATTTTAATGATGACAAACAAGCACACTTTCCACCTGATAACAAGTGAATGCTGTGGTCCATAGACATCTACACATATTCTCAATTAAGAAATAAATGCAGATGCTTTGTCACCCCTGACGACTATAAGATGGAATGTCTCGTTGCCAGTGAAAAAGATTTCCGGTTGTCTACACTCACCATACGAAACTTAGCAGCATTATATATTTCTTTCGGCTAGTGTTTAAATAATAAACTTGAGACATATTATATAAAATTCCAGTAGTGCCGGTGGGGTTCGGAGTCGAGTTGCACGTGAACTATGAAATTTAATTTTTGTTGTCTTTAACCTGTAAAATGTGATATTATAACGGAATGAAACTGTTTTAAAATCATGTCGAGAGTAATTCTCCTCGGAGCTTGTAGCACTTTTTATATTTCGTCTCCATATATTGTTTATTTTTTATATTTCAAGAAGAAGTGTTAATTTTATATAAAAACTATAGTTTTGACATACTATGTGTGTTATACCTTGTTTTTTTTCCTTAAAGTAGAAGTAGTGGGACGTATATCGGCTGTAACTTTACTTTAAGTTACAGCCGATATACGTCCCACTGCTGGGCACAGGCCTCCTCTCATTTCTAAGAGGGTTTTAGGGCAAGGAATAGTCTGCCGCGCTGCCCCAGTGCGTGTTGGCGAACTTCACATGTCTTCGAAATTTTTTTTTCTTATTTCTCAAACATGCAGGTTTCGTCACGATGTTTTCCTTCACCGTCGAGCACGTGGTAAATCAGCACTTATATTTATTCTATACTTTAGTGTTTATAAAAAAAGGTTGTTTGCTGTAAGCATTACTAATTATCATTGATCTCTCTTTGAAAAAAAAAACTGTACGCATACGAAGGGTTTTAACAAAAGTTTTATTATTAATACCAAATGTATTAATGTCAACAACGGCGCCAAAAATATTTAAACGTGTCGTAACCCGCTGTAATCCTCTAAAAACCACTAAAAGCCGAATGACAAACGGCTTCTGTCCATTTTAATTATCGAAATGCTGCTGTGTGGGAAAGAGGGCTAGGCGGGGCGGCCACTAGCGGAGGCTTCAGGGCTCAATAAACATTTTTATACCGCCTTATGAAAAATTACGTGTAGGGATATCGATATTACTTTTATCTAGTACGGAATATTTTAAACGTTTATGTGATTATACGATGCTTACGATTTTTATTGCGAGTAAACCTCTCTGTAGCAGCATTATTGTGAATTATTTGTATTAGCTCTAGAAAATGCAACAAACAAGCAATTTAAGCTTAGGTATCACGAGTGGTTAAGGGGAATATTAGTAATGTTTATAGCATTGTCAATATTCTTTAAAAAAAAAGGTATATTAAGGTTGTAGGATGAATGGGCCGGGTAGCACCAGGCCCTTACAGAATATCAACGTAAAATTGTATAATGCTGCTGTGTTTCGTGTGGCGAGTGTAGAGGACCGGAGATCCTTTTTACTGGAAACCAATACCTTAGTCCTCACCGGTGACAACATTTGTGCATTTTGATTCGTAATCGAGGATAAATGTAGATGTCTATGGGGCACGGCATTCACTTACAATCAGGTGGACTGTGTATTCGTTTGTCCTTTTTTTATTGAATAAGGGTATTGATTAAAAAAAGGTATTTATTTTGTTCAATATTTGCATCCGGAATCGAACTCGCACCTAGATACTAGATGGTAGAACTCCTTTTATGCATCCGTCTCTGTAGGAACCAACCTTATACCTACGTGCTGCCAAACAGCAGTGTGTGCACTGCTGTGTTCCGAGCTGAATAGTAAGGGCCGATCCTCATTTGCCTTTCACAGTTCGTTCTCGGTCTGATTTATTGTAATAGAATGGGATTCGACCAAAATTTGACGGTGGCTAGATAGTATGAATGCACACACATATTTTTTACCTGATAATATTTTATCAGACCGAGATCGGTTCGAGAAAGAACTGTGAACGGCATTATAATAAGGATCGGCCCTAAGTCTGCCAGTATACAAGCTGTGATTTGCATGTGCATTCCATTTTAGTCCTTAAAAGTGACAACGCGTCAGTAGCCTCCCTCTGTTTGAAGCTGGTTGCAGTGTAATGTTGGGGGGCTCGGGGAATAAATGACACGTCTAGAGTGGTCTTGACTGTAGATTTAATACTAACTGAATGTATCTTAGTCAATCGTACATGTACTTGATCTACACATACACACACGCGAGCAACCCGGGTTCGGTCCCCGCCGGCACCAATGAAATTATTAATTGCAATTTTAAGTGCTGATATACAAGCTGCATGCCTGAGAAATAAGAAAAAAAAACGACAACTTGTAAGTTCGCCAATACGCGTCGGGGCAGCGCGGCATTTCCTTGCCCTAAAAACCCTCTCATAAATACCCAGTAGTGTGACGTATATAACTAACTATAACTTCAATAATAGCAAGAGATGGTTCTCCCGTCCTTCAACGGATATTAAAAAAATCTTACAGGCTTTTCTTTAAATCGACTCTTGCGACACCCATGAGGTGAAATGGAGTGATGCAGTCTCTTATATATAAATCGTTACTATACGTTTACGACATGTACTTTTATAAAATTACGATATTTTGTACGAACATTAGCTTTAGAATTCGAATAAAGAAACTACGACTCAATAGATTTGATCGCAGGTTGCAGGTTCGCGGGCAGGCAAAAGTTCAAGTTTAAATTTACAGAAAATAATTTAAAGGCAACTTAATTAATAATTGTTTAATTTGATAATTTTCTCTCGAATGTATTGACGAAGTAAATTGATTAAAAGCAGTTGTAATCGATTACAATTGTTTTATGACAAACGTGCGTATAAATAATTATAGAGTTATACAATTCTTGAGAAGGTAATATATTAATTTAAGTTTAGTTGGAAACGGTCAAAGTATAATTATTGCTTTGTATATTTATTACAAGTGCTTACATATTATTAATTTAATACCTTTTAAAAATACTACATATTTTTATTAAAAGTACCTATCTTAAGTAAATGAACCAAGAATAAACGCTTTAAACATCTATTGGTAAAAGGGTATGATTATACTTATAATATTACGCGATCAACTGGAAATTTATATCCCGGTCCGCTAAAATTGCAAGTTTTTGTTTTAAATATTTACTTACAACATAATTTATGGGCATAAACCGTTATCAGGAAGTCTATAGGTCAAATAATTCAAAACAGTAATAACTATCACTCAGGCTCAGGCCTTATTTCAACCTCGTTTCGTTTCATAGAGTTTAAATTTGTGACCTTGTCCTATTATTGTTTTCATATTATATAAAATTACTGCCTCTTTGGTCCAGTGGTCATAACTGCTATTGCTGTTCTTGAGGTTTCGGGTTCCAATTCCGGTCGGGTTACAAATGTTGGGTAAAGAGTTTCTCAGTAGCTATTTTTCGCCCGGAGTTATTTCTACTTCTTGCCCGGAGTCAGGAAGTTGGCGGTGTTTCCCCCCCCCCCCCGTGTCTTGGAAAGCACATAAAGCCTTGCCATAAAGTTGATCCTTGCGCCTGATCTCATTCCAGTTGCGTCGGATTGGAGTCCGATGGAGTCCGATGGGATACCGTCCCATCGGTCATCGGAAAGTGCTTCTGTGTTTGCGCATACCGCATACACTCTGGTACTTATCATATGGTTAGTCTTACGTTGAGAGTGAGACTCTCCGCCATAGCCGATTTTCGGCCTGAAGGATATTATATAGTATAAGAAGAAATGAGGTGATGTCTCCATCTAATTTCTTTGTATAATTTTTTTTTATTTTATTTAGAAGACCAACAGCTATCATAATTAGGATAGATAGTACTAATAGCAACAGTAAGCCAATTAAAGATCTTCACTAATAGATACAAAGGTGAATTTACAACAATGATAAACACGATTTAACACTCGAAAGTAACTAATACAACATATTTATGCCAAATGAGGGCTTAACTTGTATTATACATATAAAAGGCAATCAACTCATACTTAGAACAGTCAATAACACTACAAGCTATTTTTAACAGAAAAATAAACACAAATATAAAAGTAAATCTTACTTAGAGCTACCAAAAAATGCATTATTAAGTATGCGCCTAGCTGACGCAGCACTAGTGTTAAACAAATCGAAGTCAAACTCATTGGCTAGCTTATTGAAATTATTTCTCGCTCGCCATATAAACGTATTTTGCCTATAACTTGTAGATGCAAACGGGAGACTTTGTTGTGTCTAAGAGGTTTGGCAGGACAGCTAACATGTAGTTGAGATAAAAGCTCAGGACAGTCAATAGCACCACAAGCTATTTTTAACAGAAAAGTGAGGTCAGCAATCTTACGACGCATAGCAAGAGGAAGAAGGTGATGTTTTTTACAATAACTAATACAATTATCAGAGGTATATCGATAGTCATTGGTTCTATAAGAGAGGTAACGCATAAACTTACTTTGGATATTTTCAAGTCGGGTAATATATGTTGCATACCTGGGGTTCCAGATTAGAGATGCGTACTCCAAATTACTTCTTACAAGAGAACAAATCATAATCATAAATAGATTTAATAAATATCAAATTTTAAAAACACCGTCTTTTAAATCCAGTTACTGTCAATCGCGTGAAAGTATACAGTAAAATTATCGCCTTTTTTAGAATATTGTAATAAAAGATGTTTTTTGATTGTAATCCTTGATTTGACTTATTGTAAACTTTGATTGATCAATACTTGTCTGAATCTAACGATCTAACGATTTAGATGAAATGTATTTAGATGTTTTACTTTCCACGTTTATCATCTAGATAGTTTTCATCCTTAGGATTTTTTTCTACCACCACGTCGAGCAAAGCTCGATCGCCCAGGTACTACTAGTACATAACATATGTACATAAACATAAACACCCACGCCTGTCACCCAGAGGGGTAGACAGATATCACTTACATCCATTTGGCATCCATCCATCCTGACAAAACTCTCTCACCTCCTTTAGATAGTAAATTAATAGAAGAATAATTAATTTCATTCAGATTTAATAAGATTAATTAAATTTTTATTAAAATTTAAATAGAAATTTAACAATCGAGTTTTATACCTCAACAAAGTGTGGACAATGTGCCTGTTTAAGACCACACGAATTAGTGTTGTCGCGCGCTGTAGTATCTATCTATCTCTTAGAGTGAAAATGCCGAGATTTGTTTTACGCAATTTAATAAAATAACGCGATGACCGACTGCAGACTAAATTAAATTACAATGCATCTACAATAATTACTGTGTATGTAAAGAAACACCGTGCTCATATACAAAATTAAAGTTTGCATTATTTTAGCCAGCGTCAGGAAAAGTACAGCGAGCAGCAAACTAGAACATTTTATAAAACAGCGAAATTTAACATGACACTTGTCGTTGAATTCGCTTGCGTTTGAGATCGCTTTACGAGCTTTGCGGGACGTGCTGATTTTGCTAATGAGGAAGGTCTTCACACGGTCTGCTTCACTCCGCCTGTATACGACAAACGGGGAAAACTTAAATAGAACTCGTAATAGTTTTGATGATAGATTAACGTAATCTCGACATTGCTACGATCAGTATACATGTAACATATAAGTATGAGTGAGTATATACTAACGTCAATACAGCTCTTCACAAGTCCACTGATGAACATAGGCCTCGAAGAATGGTACAAAATACCCCATCCCCATGAAGAAAGGTATATCATATGCTAGTATTTTGTGTTCATGGGTTTTGTTGTTATGATTTTCGTTTTTATGTTCTACTACGTTTTCCTGCTCGAATATTACGTTTATGAAACCTGCACATAAAACAATTTAAATGTATTATATATAAATTTTATTTAGATTATATTCAAATCCGAGCACACAGTCCACCCGATGGTAAGTGGATACTGTGGCCCATAGACTCTTACATTTATTCTCTACAACGAATCAATGTACAGATGCGTCGTCATCCCTGAGGACTTAGAATGCCTCTTTTTTAGTAAAGAGGGTCTCCGGCTCTCCACACTCACCGTACGAAACTAAGCAGCATTGAGCTGCGTTTACACTGGTATTCTGAGAGAGCATGGTCCTTCCCCGGTCGGGCCGACCCATTCGTGCTACCACCATAATATAGATGAGGCGTGGCTCTATCACGTATTAATAACATGTTTATTGGTGTGCATAGTGCTCATAAGCATTAAAAAGTAGTGTAGCCTAGGCCTGATGAACACAGGCCAGCACTCAAAATTCTCTAATTTTTGAACAGGGTTTTTAGAGCAGAGAAGTTTGCCGCGTTGCCGTAACTTCAGATGTCCTCGATTTTTTTTTAAATTTCCTTGACACAGTTTTGCTATATAAAATTACAATTAAGTTTCATTGTTGCCGGCGGGGACTGTAGGTATTTGGTTTGCCTTCGTACAATGAAATTTAAAACGAGCGCTTAAAGGCTCTAGAGAGTTGTACCAATTTAGACTGTCTTTATAAAATTAGTATCATAGACAAAATAATTAAGCTAATATAATGCTGTAGCTTACAGTAATTGCATAACTGACCAAAATAAATTAATTTTTAATTTTTTTAAACTATATTCATACATGTGTTTATATTATTACAATTTCCGCATTAAGGCGCGTAACCCTGATGGACCACGCCCGGTCTAACCCCCGTGACCTACTTGCATTTGGGAATAGATGCCTGCACGCCACGCGAATTTATTGCGCCTTAAAATTTATTTCTGTTTAATATATGACAGATGAAATGGCATCTTTTTAAGGTTATAAATAACTGAATACATTTTGTTTTATTAGGAGTAATATAATGCTATTGAAATAGTATATTTGAAGAGTGATTAGTATTTTTGTAACTTATAATATTCTTTACACTTATAAATTGTATTGCATATCTGAATTTAATCCAGATAAGCGTGAAAGGAAGAAATCGTTTCTTTAGAGTTACAAGGTAATAATCACACAAAAAAAATCTGAAGTATTTCAACCATACATAATATGGCAAAGTCAATACAACAATCTGAGCCTTCGACCACCTTGAAAATGATAATAAATGCGTACAACTATTTCCAAAACAGTCGCGAGACTTAAGCATACATATATTTTGTGAATCGCTTTGTGTTAAGAAATAAGAATAATAGAATCTTAAGAAATAAGTTAAAACAGTGGTTTTAAATCACCAGACATTTAATAAAATAATTCTTTATTTTTGAATATTATAGTGGTTCTAACTTATTGTAAATTGGACAACTATTCGAGTCTTTACAGCATCTATGGTCACGGGGGACAAAGCTCTCAAAATTTAAAGTAAAATAAATGCAATTAAAAACCAAAAAAATAGTTTGTTATGTAATGTACTTATTCACGTTAAATATAAAAATAATGCCTTTGATAATAAAGTTAGGTAAAGCTGAACATAGGCCCTAGAAATTTGCCATAGATGTCATCCTTGGCAAGCAGGTTGTCAACTGCAGTATTTTTTATACAGATGCTATCGGAAAGATGCTGTTGTCTGTTTTCTCGTTGTTTTTCTCAGTCGCTTCTGTTGCCCTACGTTCTTCCCTATGTTCTTAAACCGCCATTCACGGTTAAAGATGCTAGCATTTATAATGTTTTTGAAGCAGCACGACTGGGAGCCCTGTTAGCATGGGCGCTAAGCTGTCGTCGTTACACATTATGTGAGTGACCGTGTACAACTTTCACCGGCGTCAGTAAAACTATTAATATTAATTGGAGCTTTAAGGAAGGGAAATATCCTGAGGAAACTTGCATGTTTGAGGAATAAAAAATTTTGAGGACTTGAAGTCGGACACGCGTTATTGGGGTAGCGCGACTGACTTCACTTGTACTGCTTCAACGCAAATGAAGTTAATGGAACGGCAATTAAATACTTATCAATTTACCTTTTTTTTCTAAATTTGCAATATTTTCTTTATTGTTGTAGAGTGGAGCGGTGGCGGTAATGGCGAGTATCGTGTTCGAAGGCAGCTGTCGGTGTCATCAGATTCCAAACTCCTAGACGAGGGAGCGCGGGAGGACGCGCGGGTTGTAATGAGGCCCAAGCGGCCGCCGAGGCCTAAATCCGAGGCCTATCTCGGCCCTCACGAACACAATAATCGACGTACGAAGCGGTTTAGTGCCTTTGGGGTAAGTGTGTGGTTATTGTGATCCATATGAGCAAATTTCTTGGTGGCAGGTATATTTATTCATTAACGTAGACCATATTTTTTATGTGATGATGATAAAATGTTTCCTATGATTCAACTATATAAATTATGAGAGTAATCAACCATATAGGTGATAATATGTTATTAATTTTTCTTTACCTATCTACTCGTGTGTCCGATGTAATGTCATAATATCAAAGTTCGGTTATAATGCAGTTTAGTCGAAACTGCAAAAGAAAAAAATGCTGGATTATGACTGAGTTTTAAGCACAAGATCCATGGCCTGGATATTGTGGTTTTTAATGTGTATAAAATTGATAATAATTTCAAATTACTACGCGGAACACTGTGTAGTGGCGGTGTGAGAACATTCTACTGTATCGTCCTGTTGGTTTTGTAAGGAGTGACACAGAGGGAAACACACTAGGAGATGGGCAGCGGTGTCTTTCTGACCAAAAAATTTTAATGTGTATAAAATTGATAATAATTTCAAATTACTACGCGGAACACTGTGTAGTGGCGGTGTGAGAACATTCTACTGTATCGTCCTGTTGGTTTTGTAAGGAGTGACACAGAGGGAAACACACTAGGAGATGGGCAGCGGTGTCTTTCTGACCAAAAAATTTTAATGTGTATAAAATTGATAATAATTTCAAATTACTACGCGGAACACTGTGTAGTGGCGGTGTGAGAACATTCTACTGTATCGTCCTGTTGGTTTTGTAAGGAGTGACACAGAGGGAAACACACTAGGAGATGGGCAGCGGTGTCTTTCTGACCAAAAAATTTTAATGTGTATAAAATTGATAATAATTTCAAATTACTACGCGGAACACTGTGTAGTGGCGGTGTGAGAACATTCTACTGTATCGTCCTGTTGGTTTTGTAAGGAGTGACACAGAGGGAAACACACTAGGAGATGGGCAGCGGTGTCTTTCTGACCAAAAAATTTTAATGTGTATAAAATTGATAATAATTTCAAATTACTACGCGGAACACTGTGTAGTGGCGGTGTGAGAACATTCTACTGTATCGTCCTGTTGGTTTTGTAAGGAGTGACACAGAGGGAAACACACTAGGAGATGGGCAGCGGTGTCTTTCTGACCAAAAAATCCCCAAGCCCGCTAAGCGTGCTAGGGCTCATATTCCCTACGAGACAATCAATGGGAGAGACCTGTGTTGAACAGTGGACTTTTTCGATAGGGTGTAACGGTAAGGGTACGGAACTTATAGTTATTAATGTGTCAGAAAATTGATAGAATCAGGCGTTACTTTGCGGAAATCCATTATAATAAGAAATAAAAATATAAATTTCTTCGCAACCTTCTGCTAAATAAATACAATGATGTGTCTTACCTGGATTGAAGAGCACCTCCCGCCCTCCCTCAATTGCATGCACTAACTCCGTTACCACTAGTCCCAGCTCCACTATTCCAGGTAAGACACACCATCGACGATAATACGACACGTGTTTCGCCTCTACACGAGGTATCTTCAGATCATGTAGACTCTACGGCGGCTGACCGCTAAGGCTTCTTAGCAATCAGCCGCCGTAGAGTCTACATTACCTGAATATGCCGCGTGTAAAGGCGAAACACGTGTCGTATTATCGTCGATGGTGTGTCTTACCTGGAATAGTGGTGCTGGGACTAGTGGTGCTGGGACTAGTGGTAACGGAGTTAGTGCATGCAATTGAGGGAGGGCGGGAGGTGCTCTTCAATCCAGGTAAGACACATCATTGTATTTATTTAGCGGAAGGTTGCGAAGAAATTCATATTTTTATTTTTTATTATAATATATCAGAAGTCATTAATGTCTCAATTCACTTTCTTGTGTCCCATTTGCTGTCCTAAACACGAACAGGGAAGTCGTACAGACTAAAATAAATAACATCATGCTCTAAGAACAGAGGGCTCTTGTGCAAACAAAGTACATAATATATTCGTAGCGACTTTCACTGTTGCAGACAGATGGAAGATTATCGTATGTTATGTATGACGGCAATATAGAAACAGTTTGTACGGCATAGTGTGACGTTGACAGTAATTTATCAAGAGTTCCGCGTTATGTGTTAATGTTCCACAATGTGTTGTTTATCGGAGCAAAAGATCGAAGGAAAGTGGCATTTTTGTTCTATGATCTCTCATATAGACACCTGGGAACTTCGTACTTAAATCTTATGGATTGTTCTTATTTGCTGTTAGGTATATGGTATAACTCAGTATATCAGTCATCACTTATATATTTGTAGGAGTGAGTTTGTTTGCTCAGTTTTATCTGCATTGTTTTTATTAGGCAGTTGCGTAACAAGTAAAGGTCTCGACCCACTGCTATGATTCATATACTATGAACGTGCTATGAACATGCAATGAACGTACTATAGTATATATCGGGTACGAAAAAACACGGTAATCGCTACTTAACGTAAACGAACGTATCAACAGCGTGACATAACCGTATACAACGCGTTCAGTTCCCGTATAATCCCTGTTCAATATGTGTATGATGTCCGTTCTATCGTTGTATTGTAGCATATTCTGTTCAGTTATATATTTTTTATAGAATATGGGTGACAAACGAGCACACAGTCCACCTGATGGTAAGTGCATGCTGTGGCCCATAGACATCTACATTTATCCTCAATTTAGGAATCAAAACGCAGATGCGTTGTCACCCCTGAGGACTAATATAGCAGCAGCGTGGCTCTACCACGTATATATATATATATATATATATATATATATATATATATATATATACATATATATACATATATATATATATATATATATATATATATATATATATATATATATACGTGGTGTATATGTCTATGTGTATGTATATATATTTGGGCACAATTGCAAATTAATTATAGTATTACAGAACTAGAAACGGCTGCTATTATGTTAGGCAACGGTGAGCATATGCATATATACGCATAGAGTGATTGGATAACGTCGTCATGCACGGAGCGTATCAGTACTTGCCCAAATATTTTCGTCGTGAATTAGCTGTCGGTTCGTTGATGGCATTATACGGTGTTGTTCGGTGACGGAACGGTCTAGCAGGGTTTGTTGCAGTTTCCTCATAACTAATAAATAACCTTAATAATAAAATGGCAAATATTGACAGTATATGGCTGTAATGTTGATGATGATGATAAAAAAATAATTACAAAAATACCAAAACTGTTTTGAGGTTAAAAAGAAGCTAATGAAAAAGACATACATTTTTTACTATCCGCTTTTAAGCAACTATCTACAAGCATTATCTAGTGTAGACCAATAATAAAGAGAAAAAAGCAAAAGAACTAAGCTTTTGGCAAACGCATTGTCTTTTTTGGATCTCGTTTACTTTTTAAATAATATATTATATAATAAGAAAATTATATAGGTCTCGTGCCTATTGAGTAAGTCGTACAAAATATTTAAATACGAAATTAACATGAATTTTAAAATGTGCTCGTATTCAGCGCGAAAACTGATGTTCCTAGCTCATTTCAATAAACTATTTCTACACTGGACGGTTCTCTCCGTCTAAACAATTAATCACCTGTGGAAATGCAGTAGAAATCCTGACGTCCGCCTGTAAACGTCCGTTGCGTCTCCATAGAGCAAAGCAGCATTAGACAAGTCAAATATTTACGCAGACGCGAGTGCGGGCGTCGAAAGCAAAACGGTGTAGTGGGAGGCTATAAGTAGTGATACTTCACTCGAGTAATCGTTATAAACAACCGCACCAGCCCGGGCTGTTTTATTTTTTATTTTATAACATTGTAAGAGTTCCTTTGTTTAATGTTTGTGTTATTGAAACTATCATTATTTGATGTTACTACTTTTCAACGATAGTGAACTCATTAACCTTGACGAAATTTAGATATTATTCCTAATAGGATTATAATAATTAACCGCTTGGTTTGCTGGATTTCACGTAATTACTTTAACTGCATAAAATTGGTAGTAAAATGCGCGTTTCTTTGTTACATAATAGTTATTGTATGCTATAAAAAATATGAGAATAATATTGTCGATTCGGAAAGGGTAGACAGGGTAGAGAGATATTAAAGGAAACCGAATATTCTGTGGCATAATTATAATATGGTGGTTGAATTTTTTTTTGGTAATAATTGGAATTTGTCAATTGTTGCGAAATGTGGTTGTGGTTGCCGACGTACCCGTACCTGTACGTGTAGTTACACTTAATTGTCCTGTTGATTATTTCTAATTCAAAATGATATTCAATATTTTATGTCCAAAAAGAATTGCTGACTCTAGATAACAGCTCTTTAGGTGTATAGTGCCGTCATTGAGTTATACAACACTAGAGGAGCAAACCTCATTACCGCGCGTCGAAAAAAGTGTAACCACAATCCAAACGCGACGACGTAGCTTTGAAACTAATAACAATTTTAAGTAAACATATATCTATCTCACTTACACAAGTTGCGAAAACAATGTCGTCGTCGTAAGATTAGATAAAGATAGACACACAAACATGCAATGGCGGGTTGGTGTGGCTTACTATATGAAATTTTACCTAAAATACGCAATAAAAATGAGTTTTTTTAAGCTGCACTTAATTGTTTTTATATTAAAAAAGTATATTTTATTTAAAAATCTTTATTACGTCCCCTTAGAAAAAAAGGGATACAAAGCTTATCAGATGAATAGAAGTAAACATAATGATGAAATAAAACGTATTTTTATGGTTCTAATAAATCAAACAATATAAAATAGGTATCAAATAAAATATAATTAATATAAAATTTTTATGAAATTATAAATAATATAAAATTATTAATATAAAATAGGTAATAAAATATATTTAATAGATAATTCATGAATAAACCAAAATAAAAATAATTAATTATTTTGTATGAAAGTTAAAACGTAGTTTTTATTATAATTTCCAAAATATTTAAAATCAGAGGTAACAAATTAACTTACTCCATTAATTATATAGTCTCCCATTAATGTAGGATAATCACAAATGCGGAAAAGTGGCAACATTGAACCTAAGTGGCAATATTCGATAATTTTATTTAATTATTTGAGGTTTTTTACGTTTATATGAAAACAAGAACTAAAAATTATGTGTTGAAAGTGATGCCACTTGATTTATTACATTTTTGTGACCTTGAATAGCATTCTTTCACTACACATTTACCCATTTTTGTCGCGGCTCAACTCTGTCGGCGTCACATTGAACAATGAACTCACGTTAGCTAGGCATATGGCTGTGGCCATATGTGCAGTGGCAACGCTTTGGCGCGGTTATTACTGATCTAGAGTTATATAAATCAATGAGTGCCGTAAGTGTTTGCTAAATATAACGACACTTCTTTTAATTAAACTTGTTGTTGCCATGGAACAACTTATTCATGTGACGATAAAACAGACTTGATACCTTAAACAATTATTTTACGTAGTCATTCTTACGTAGCATTACCACGGTAATATTACATAGATAAAATTACCGTGGCTTTACTTAGCTCGCTAAATAGTAAGGCCTCGTTACCGATACAAATGGTCTCCTTTTCTCATTACTAACCGTAGGAAATACTGCAGCAATATGTCGCTGTTTTACATCTGATCTGCTATTTCGTTAACTTCCATGACGTAGTGCTAAGAGCATAATATGACCCTTATACTGTAGATTTCAAAATTCGAAGTTAAGCAGAAGTCAACATTTGTGCAAAAATATCGCACCACGCTGTATTATGGGTTCCCCGCCAATAAATCGATGCTACCCGGGAAGGATCATGATTTTACAGAAAAACAGCATAATACTGCTGTGTTTTGTATAGTGAGTGTGATGAACCGGAGACCCTCTTTACAGGAAATAAGGCAGTCTCAGTTCTCAGTCCTCAAAGGTGACAATATTTTGATTCGAAATCTTTGATAGATGTAGGCGTCTATGGACAACACTATAAATTTATCACAAGTGGATATTGTATTCGTTCATCAACCATTTCATTCATTCATTTAATAAAGCTCATCAAGGGTCCACTGCTGAACATAGACCCCATACATTGCCTAATACGCAGGTCATAAGTGCCATGGTTGCCAACACGGATAGGGTTGGCAACCCTAGTTTTTTATAATTAATATTGAGTTATTTATTAGAAAGATGCTGCAACCCATCTCCTGTTTCAGTTTTCTCTGTGCTCCCTTACGATACCCATGGAATGCATGCATGAAATATTCTTACTTCTTATAAATCCTTCTAGTAGTCACTTCTATAAAATAATTGTTAGATTTCAAATTTAATTTTTGCGTTATTATTTCCGTGTTTGACACAGACTTGGGTATTTCTTAACTTAAGAGTTAAAAGGGACAATAAGGCCCGGTTCACATTTTGAAAAGTGACAAGTGCGAGTGGCAAGTGCAACTGACAAATGACAAGTGCTTAACGCGTGTGAACAGGCAATGACAAGTGACAAGTGGGAATAAAATACGCACTTGTCACTTCTCACTTGCCACTCGCACTTGTCACTTCTCAAATAGTAAACCGGGCCAGACGTTTCTGTGGCAGTATAATTTTTGATTGTTATCACTTATCACGTTTTTAATTCAATAGTAATAATTAAAGCCTAAATCTGATACTGAATATTTTCTTCTTCGTCATCAGTCCATAAACTCTTAGTGCTGAACATAAACTTATCCCGTTGTAGGGAAAATTTGTCTTATTCAAGCTTGCCAACTTGCCACTTACTGTATGTTGGCGATGTAAGGATATCCACTACACCACGTCATCCTGTAGGTGTCGTAAAAGTCGACGGAGGGAAACAATTCAGAAGATGGACAGTAGCGTTTTCCTAATAACAACTAAAATTAAAAATAAAAACTGTAGCAACTATAGGCAAGCTATGGGGAGGCATATATTCTGCAGTTGACTTTAATATGTTGCAAAGGTAACGGTAAGTTTGCCAAAAAGTACCAAACTTATGAATCATTCATTATCATATATCTACTATTATTATCGCGTTGAAAAACCTTGATACAATCCGTCCTGAATGGCATTGCAGTTTTTCATATTTTAGATTCATATTTTAATTGCTGGTATCTTTCAAATCTTGACTGCACTGTTTAAAACAATTTCAATTCCTGCACTGTTTAAAACAATTTTTATCCAAATAAATTTGAGCCTCAATCGACAAAGTCGATAGATGCGAGGAGAGTTCGTAAAGTAAATAAATGAATCAATAAAACCAATCAAGCCAAAGCGACTCTAGTAGTCTCCAAATGCCAGCGTTTGCATCATAAATTAAGATTAGTCAAGCGTAGCGCGTTACGTCTCGTACGGTGATAAATGGATGCTGTTTGTCAACAGGGTGATTCTCCGTTCGGGAAATCAGAAGCGTATATGAAACTGGAGCAACTGGGCGAGGGATCTTACGCAACGGTCTACAAGGGTTATAGCAAGTATGTACGCATTTATAATATATACTTTTAAAATTATTTTTTATATTTCGACGACCCTTTAGCGCAATATATTTTGCTTTATGCAAATTATTATGCAATGCATTTTACTCCTTAAGTTTAAAATTCGTTTATTATACGAGATAAGTGTTTGTAATTATCATCACCATTACAGCCTTTCACAAGTTAATGATGAACTGATGAACATAGGCCTCTTAGGAATGCAACAAAAAACCAAAATCACCTGTCTATCTATCCTTTAACAAACGAGCACACAGACCAACCGATGGTAAGTGGATACTGTGGCCCATAGACATCTACATCAATCCTCGACACGGAATCAAAATGCCGATGCGTTGTCACCCTTGAGGGCTAAAATGGAATGCTTCGTTTCCAGCAAAAAGGATCTCACGTTCTCTACATTCACCACACGAAACACAGCAGCGTTGAGCTGCTATTTTACGCTGGTATTCTGTAAGAGCGTGTTCCTTTCCAGGTCAAGCCGACCTATTCATGCTACAACTATGATATAATTATTGCAGCAGGGCTCTACATCGAATATAAATTTGTGCCACTGTTTTTTTAAATTTATTATAGACATTTTCGTTAACTTTTAATCAATGATGTGAATTTAGAACTCGGAAAAACTCATCTACTCGTAATTATGTAAAGATAACGGGTAACATTAAAACTATGAAGCAGACTATTTGGTATTATATTCTCTTATACTTTACTATTTCAATGATTTTTCATGTTTTCAACTGAATCCCTTCTATTCGAGTGCTTTACAGCAATCGAAGTTACGGGGAAATGAGATATGTGCAACGTGACATTGTCATAGTTAACCCTGCCTACCTTGAGCTTAATATACTATTTAAAATTATATTATATAATAATACACATAGTATTATTTAATTATGCATAGGATCAGGCGCAAATTTGCGGAAATAAAGTATATTAAAGATTTAAATCAAACTAGTTTTTACGGATTTTATCGCGTATATTAACTTTTTTATATATTTCCGACATTACGAGCACTTTACAGCTTTAGGGACGTCGAAAATCTCAGTTCCCCCTTGACCATGGGTGCTGTAAAGTGCTTGAAACGTCGGGAATATATAGTTAATGTACGCGATAAAATCCGTAAAGACTAGTTTATGTGTAACGTTCGCTTAAATATAAGAAATTATATATTAAAGATGTTAAAAATTATTTAGCTAAGATCCACATAATAAAATAAAATGATGAGTCACGTCTAGTTTTAAAAGCACCTCCCGCGCTCCCTCAATTGCGCGCATTATCCCTGTCACCACTAATCCCAACTCCACTACACTGGGACAGACACAGCACACCACCGTTCATAATAACGTCACGCTTCTAAACGAAGGTGAAATATTAGCGGTCAGCCCCACATTACGCGAATCTTGGCTAATTATTTTATAATATCTTTAAAATAATAATGCGTTAAAAATAGTTTAATTAAGTGTGAAGATACACACTTTTCAGGCAAAATGTACGGAGATTTCTGTGATTTTGGTGTGTATTTTGTTCGTGTTACAAACTTAATTAGTCACCGTCACGAGGTTTATTAGTGGCGATATCCTAACCACTATTTCAGAACAGAATTTCCGTGATTAGTGATAGTGATTTCATGGAGCGTGACACAATGTGATTGTTTTCGCATAATCTTTGAGCAGAATTTGTGTAAACTGTAAACAGCGACTATGCACGGGTTTGATGTAATAAATTTGTGTTAAAATTTCGATTCAAATTAACTTTGATTTCTGCATAATATGGCGCATTTTAATTTAGGCATTTTATTATTATTAAACAGGACGTAATTGCCACGCTTGTTGATGGTTTGGTGAGTATCAGACCAGTACAAGAAATTTGTAAATCATCATCTTCTTATACTTTATCACGTAAGACCGTGTTTTCATTGGCCGATACTGATAACGATACGAGTATGTAGTTACCGACACCGAAATTATATGGTAGCTCTTTCATTCAACGACACGGTACCGATATTGTGGTGATAATCTTACAACTTATTGTATTTATTCAATTTGACAGACAACAATTTATATTTATTATATTATCTGCTTTATCTATGTCGCAAAAAAAGAAGAAATTTGTTTTGGTGACATCCAGTTCGTAATGTGAGACGCATTGAAGGAGCTTATTTATACATTGTTTGAGAAGCTAGGCGACGATCCGATCAAACTTTGCAATTTTAGACAACTTTAGATATTCACGTATAATAAATAAACAAGCAACATAGATTTACCCTAATTCCTTTTAATCCTTCTAATTATTTACCTTAGTGTCTGGTCCTTCTCGTGGTTTATTCTTAAAGTGGAAGTTTCCACCACGAAATTGAAAGCACCACGCGTTAGTCGTATAATATAGGTACTCTCCAAACGCAGCATTAGTATTGCGGGCTGACTTTGTTGCGTTATAAATTAGGAAGTCACATATTAGGACATAAATAACCATTTTCAGAATTTTCGTCTGTTTATCTGTCTGTCTGTCTGTCTGGTTGTCCTGGCTAATCTTCGGAATTTGAAATTGTGATGAAAACTTTACGAACAGAAGGAAAGCCAGGAAAAAGCCAGGTTACTAAGATTTTCTTGAAAAAATAAAAAAATTATAAAATTTTTAATTTTTTCTTTGCTTGTCTTAAATCTGAATAAAACTACATTAATAGATCCCATGCAGGCGAAGCCCGGGTGGGTCGGTATTTTAAAATAAATTTTAATTAAATTAGTGGCCACTTAATTAAAACGACAACTTTATACTTTATTTCTTATTATAAACAAGCAGTACTTGTTCGCCTCAATGGAAATTATATATTATGTAATGTTTGTTTACGTCACACATTCTTGTTTTTCGGGACGATAGTATGGAAAGTGGACGTGATACCGACATGTATGCGACGTGCGGCAACGATGTATCGGTATCTTGTCGGTGAGTAAAAAATAATCATACGTCAACTCCATACATATTAGGTGCTCCGATATCTGTGAGCCTGTATGGCGAAGATAAATCGTGATCGTATCGGTCAATGAGAAAACGCTTTAAAAGCTCAATTGCCGCATTGCCGGTCAGGTTACTTAATTATTTTTCAATTATTCTCATTCTGTTACTCTACTGTTGCATAAAAGAGATTATAATCGATTTTAATTAATAACCATTTTACTTACGATACGAGAGTCTCTTATTTCATTGGAGCAATTAAGTGTAAAAATAGATTTTAATTAAATACTCTGCGCGCAATGATATTGTATTTGAGTTAGTTTCTACTTCACATTACAATAAGACGCCATGAAGCGTGTTGGCGAATCCGCATAAATAACCTGCAACGTAATATTGTATGGAAATAGCAGTACTTGTCTCCCACACAATCCCTACATAATTATGCAGTTGTTTAGCGCATTTGTACTGATGTTCTTGTTATTTTTAGCTGCATCTCGTATTAATCGTTAAAATGTTATGATTTTTATATTAGTTATATATATATATATATATAAATTACGTGTCACGTTGTTTGTCCGCGATGGACTCCTAAACTACTTAACTGATTTTAATCAAATTTGCACACCGTATGCAGTTTGAGTGACCCACATTTTTTTTTGCGAATTTAAGGACGTCTGCCTGGCAAGCTAGTATATATATATATATATATATATATATATATATATATATATATATATATATATATATATATATATAATGTTGACTTCATTATGACTACTAGACGACAACTGTTCAGTGATGTCTCAGTGATCGCAAGGGTGAAGACTGGAAGTTCTGAAAAACTCGCCGGACACAAGAACTCTCCGATTACACTCTTAATATCTTATGGTTGTAAGACGAGAAATGAAGCTGCATTCTTCAGCAGATTTGACAGCATACAGGCAACTGAACGGACAGATCTGCAAATGCATACGGCGGGATTTACGTAATTTCAACACAACTCGTATTGATGTAGCGATCGGGTGGAACCAGGGCTCCAAAATCTTTGTCAGAGATCTGTCTGCCAGAAAAAGCCAACTGTTGAAGCTGAAGACCGAATGTAGCAGCATCGTTTCCGGGACACCTGAGATTTTGAGTGAGATTGAGGAGTTCTATGGGCAGCTGTACACGTCATCGTTGGAGCCACAAGCAAGTGTGAGTAACAATTCGAAGGGCAAGTCTGAGCAAGATAAGAATGGCTCTCCAGCACTTTAAAAACAATTTCGATTTTCTGGAGCCAAAAAAACGAGGGGACCGTGATAGTATAAAATTACCAAAAAAAAATTACCAAAGATTAATAACGATAATTAATGAAATTAAAAGTCAAGCAAGGTAATAAACCACCACCCAAAATGTATTGTAGAAACAAAACCGAGACATTTACTTTAGACTTTACAAGTAAGGCTATTTATGACTTTTAAATCATTAGATAGGTATTGACCTCTTTTCATTTAGCCTACTTTATGAGGTTTTACTCGTTGACATCATTTGGAGGTGAAATAGAGAATAGTAAAATAGAATAGAAATAGAACCTCTAAGTAGCAAAATAGGTTTTATAATTGTACAACGTACAATGAAACGGTTTCAAAATCATTATGGTTTATAATTTTCTTTACATACGTAACTGAATTATAATATCGCGTAACGAAGATAACGCATCTAAAAGCATATAATTGAATTAAAAACCTTATGCGTTTTTTTGAAGTCAGATAAAAGAACCTTAAAACTGACTAGTTTATTACAACGTAAATTATTTATTAAATATTATTTTATTACAAAATTCATTGGTACAAAAAAAGCATTATTTTTATGATGCATATACTTTAACATTAAGGTTACCAATGTGCTAAGCTGCATTCTCTTTAAAAGTCGTTGGGTTGCTTTTACTATAGTAAGCTCTCGACGTTTCTTGATGCATCGACTGCGTTGTGTTGTGCACAATCGCTTTTGGTTTCCTTTTACAAAAACATTTTGCCGTCGCCCGCTATGTAAAACAGTATATATTTACTCGTCCTTATTCGCGATCTATGTTTACTTTGTGCGTTAGTAAAATTAATTTCACGCGAGCACTTCGCTTAAAAGCCTTTCAGGTTATATTCTTTTTTACTTTACAGTCTTTGAAAGCGCTGGGTATTTTAAAAACTAGAACCGAATTAGCCTTTTTATTTATCATAGAAATACGAGAATAATTTAGAAGTTGGTTTCTTACAAGAGATAATAAATTATTCATTGACTTCGAGCGTCGCAAAAATTTTTCATCTATTTTTTGTAATCTGACGAAAACGTTACTCATTCTGGGAATTTCGTTTGTATGGTGGGGGTGAATTACATACCTACATAAAATGCTCAAACGGATTAGATCTAAAATAATTATTTTTAAGTCATGCCAATATTGCTCCTTAGTGTTTACCGAGCCGTCTAAAACACAAGTTAAATAAATCTTTAAAACTACTTTTACGGATTTTATCGCGTTTAATTCGAATTTTTCTAATTCCCGACGTTTCGGGTGCTTTCCAGCACCCATGGTCTTGGGGGACTGAAATGACTAACGTCCCGATGTCATTGTTAAACCCGGAGTACCTTCAGCTTTTTTAATTATTGTTTAGGGTCCGATCTATGTATAATGAACTGATTATATTGTATATGATTATATTGATATATACTGATATGAACAAACCGGTTTGTGATCATATCCTTGACGGTTCCAACCATTACATCAGATTTCATAGACCACAAATCCTCGCGAAAGAACATCCATTCCTTCCAAAGATGATACGTGAGGCTATTGAAATTAAAAAACATCCTGACTTTAATAGAGAAGGAGGCTGGGTACCACCACCTGCTTGGGACCCTATAATCAATAACAAAACTAAACCCAAGCATACCACTGCAAGACTTCAAGACAAATACAGTTGATTTTGAATAGATCGGACCATAAACAATAATTAAAAAAGCTGAAGGTACTCGGGGTTTAACAATGACATCGGGACGTTAGTCATCTCAGTCCCCCGTGACCAGGGGTGCTGGAAATCACCCGAAACGTCGGGAATAAAAAATAATTTAAATTAAACGTGATAAAATCCGTAAAAGTAGTTTTAATCAATGTGTAGTGTTCGCGTAAATATACATTAATAAATATTTATAATTTTATTTCCCAAGTCGTTTATCATGCATTATAGAACCTAAGCAACGTGTTTCGCCTTTCACACGTATAGTATGTGGTACTCAACACAACTTTGTAAGTGAAGCGCGGTGGAAGGGGCCAGATAATGAAATTTTGAGAATTCATAGCCTGTGAGTGTCGTCAATTGCCTTTGGTTGAGTGTTAATGAGCTGGTACTACTAAGCAAATTATAGTATTCATAAGCCTAGAAAGTTTCGTGCGACTCTGAAGCGTTTGACAGCATGTTAAATTTGTTTCAATATCAAATTTTCAAATATGGAAATAAGCGGTTAAATTCGCAATACCGCTCTTGACAAAATTCGACTAAGCGAGTATAAGATCCGTATAATGGTTTGTTAGTGACAGCCGTGGTTATACGAGTGTTATACCGGTTGTAATTTGCTAATGTTATATGTGTGTAAAATGTAGTCAGTGTCGACGTTTGCAATTAAATAAATGTTTGTTTTTTAATTGAACCGACTTTTTAAGTAATTGAAGCTTGCCATAAAACTATATTATCGTAATAAAGACTAAACTTGTTTCACATCAGAGAAATCTCTATTTGGTTTTGTCAATAAAAGTAAACTTTGCCATTTAAGAAACTGTTAAACATTTGAAAATAATTATTTAAGATCCACGTGCAAATATAATCCTAGATCATAGGTCACCTTTCGCCCACAAACGCGCTCATTATCATTACCATCACTAAACTCAACATAACTCATACATTTACTTTGGTGTAGAGTAAGAGCCTATTCCTTTTTAAAATGCTGACAATGCATCTGCAATTTCCCTGGCGTTGCAGAGTTATGCATGTGTTACGGTAGTCGCTTACTATCAGGTAAGCCGCATGCTCGTTTGTCCCTTTGTCTATAAAAATGATTCTATCACGACAAATATTTTATCAATTTATTTTCATTTTTTCATAATATTGAAGTGACAAACAAGCTAACAGTGTTTACCTTCTGGTAAGTGATTATTGTAGCCATTGAATAACTGCAACCAACTTAAAACAAAGAAAGCTTGACACCTCCTAAATATTAAATAGAAATACTTCACAGTATGTAATTTCTTTATTTTCTTTTTAAGAATAAAGCCGGGCTTAATGCCTCGAGGCATTCTTCCAGGTAAAGTAAAGAAGATTTACTAGTATACACAAATAAATTACAACTACAGTTGATTTCACTGGCTCTTTCACCCTTCAAACAGGAACACAACAGCGCGTGCACTGCCGTTTTTTCTTCCTTTTAATCAGCTCGTAAAAGTCCTGTGCTGGGTATGAGCCTCTTTCGTTCGGAAGAATTTGCCTTAATCACCACCTTCGGCATGTGGATTGGCAATCGCAGGACCAGACATCTTTGACACTGCTACCCGTCGCTAGTCTGGGTATTTTACGTATGCCTCAGGTTACTTTATTTACAAACCATACCAGGTTAAATACAAAAAGTATAAAAGGAAAGAAAAGAAAATAAAAGTATTCTGTATGTCAATAGTATCGAGTTGATGTTAACAAAAAATCCCTAATACGTAATGCAGCCATCTGCTGGTGCATATACTTGTACAGCACCAGGATAATTTTAGGCATTGTAGTCTGATTAGCAATCGCAATATCTTTGTATCATTTTCTGCGCGGGAGAGCCACGGTGCAGCTATGGGAACGGTTGTAGCACGAATGGCTCGGCTTAACGGTAGAAGGCCTACGCTCTTATCAAACGGACTACTCGAGTGAGTGTAGAAAACCGGAGACCCTTTTACTAAAAACGAGGCGTTCTATCTTAGTGGTGCTAACGCATCTGCATTTTGATTCTTCGAATTGAGAATAGATGTAAATAGATATGATTATGGGCCACAGCATCCATTCACAATGAAGTCGACTATATGCTCGTTTGTCATCCTATTTTATAAAAAAACTTCTTAAATATTGCATTGTTGTCGTTTAGATATTTTAGGTTAGTCATTTGTGTTAGATTATTCTCTGCCATAGTGTATATACTGGGCAAACGCATGTTTGACTGCATCTCGTATAAATATGAGATTTACGCCAACTATTGCAGGCAGTAAAATCTAATAATTGCCCTGTCTAATAATTTTACAACACCCACGGAAATTCTGGGATCGATTCATTCTCTAAAGCTGCCCGCCATATTGCTAATTAGCAATCTTTTCCCTACTTGCCAACAAGCAAGATATAACTTAATAAAAATATACAATAAACGGACACAAATCGTTTAAATCAATACAAAATACTTTCAAATACAGACGTGATGTGGTTTAAGGTTAAGGCCAACTTAACGCTTTATAAGAAAAATTAGAGATTCGTTTATGTAAGTGTTACGCGTGGCGATTACGAACTTTAATTATAATATCGTTAGTCACTCCATTTTATAAAAAAGTAAAACAATCTAATTTTTTTATTTAATTTGTGGAAAATCCTGATCCATATTGTTCCTGGCGTAATGAATCGTATAATATGGTAAGACTACTCACGAGAAAGACTCGAGTCTTAAGCTCTCATTACCATGAGTGGTGTAAAGTGCCCGAAACAACGGGACAAGACAAGAGTTAAAATTAAACGCATCGATTTATGCAATGATGAACGCAGTTGCTTACAAACCCACAACAACTACCCACGCAGGGTTCAATCTCCGACTAAAGAAATACCTCTATTATTAATTTGAAATCACTTAATGCATTTTTATTACTTTTCTTTAAAATCTACAACGAACGTTTTTGTGCATTTCTCTCTTGTAGTTTTCATTTTTTATGCATATTTTATATGTTTATACAAATGGATATGCAGATTCACATAAAAATGTATGTACTTTATCAGTATAAATAAAGAGCTACAATTTTTTAACCTTTTATGAAATATACATTAAGAAGGTAGTTACTTCTGTAACATTTCTGAATACACCTTATTTTTTTTAATTTATCATAAAATATTTTTACTTTCGTTCATGAAATGAAAAGTATTTAATAACTTTTCAAGGTATTAAATTCGTTCGCGCTAGTCTCTTACGTAATAAAAATTAAAAGCAAATCTAGCAAATACTTTTTTAAATACGACTTTTTAAAACTCTTCGTGGACCTTTGCTTTGTAGGGGTCGCATTTTTATAACTTTATTTTTTGTAGTGGTTTCTCTACTTGCTAATTAGCACTTGTTGGCATATTCTATATAAACTGTTTGAGTAAATAAAATTTAAAAGTGATAATATGTATGCGAAATACATTGGATTTGGACGTGAGTCTAGAAATCTAGACTATATAAAATCGAATACCATATTGTTCTCTTTTCATTTAAATCTTTTCAAAGTACTTTGTCTCTAAGAATATAACCCGGCAAACGGTAATTTTAGGTTATGCAGGAAAACGCCTTAATAGATTCTAGGATAGTCGTATTTTCTTGATTAGATATGAAGAAGCAGTAGTTAATGTCTTATCCTTATCTCCTTTGTATATGAAGATCGGTTGGATCGAAGGTCGGATCGTCGATCGGAACGCCTCGTTATTAGTGATTGGGTTTCCGGTTCTTATCACTAACTGTAAGTGATGTTGCTTCGTAATGTTGTCTTCTTCTTCTTTATATATAAAAGAGGATATATATAAAAGAGGTTTGTATACATGAAATCGTTTAACTCAAAATCTATTTGATCGATCACCATGAAAATTAGTATATACTGGATGAATTTTTTTACCGTCTGGAAAAAAAAGGGTGTATGTAGAGGTATATGGAATAGAAGCCTATGGCACAGATATTTTACACCCTATTTTTTCCCGACTGTAAAAAATCACTATGTACTTTTCAATGGAGAAAGATTATATTTATAAATAAAAAAAACTTAGAAACACATTTTTTATTATATTTGATTTTTTTCAATCAAGCGCGGCAATTAATAAAATAAATTGCATGCGCTAAAATAAAAAAAAAACGTTGCTGAACACAACCTATGGTATGAACTGGCTTGACAACGTCTGCCGGGGTCAGCTAGTTATTCAATAATTTTAAAAATTGTGTTTTCGATAACTTGAAGTACGTAGCCATATACATGCCAGTTGCCAGCATATTGTATTTCATATAAAAAATATTTTATTTTCGGTAGCTGTATTGGCTGACCATGTGCAATGGTAGAGCCACATTGCAGCTATATTATGGTTGTAGCACGAATGAGTTGGCTCGACCGGAGCAGTACCACGCTCTCACAGAATACTAGCGTAAAATAACAGCTTAATACTGCTGTGTTTCCTATAGTGAGTGTAGAGATCCGGAGACTTTTTTTTACTGGAAACGAGGCATTCCATCTTAGTCCTCAGGGGTGACAACGCATCTGCATTTTAATTCTTAATCGAGGGTAGATGTAGATGTCTATGGGCCACAGCATCCACTTACTGTCAGGTGGACTGTGTGCACGTTTGTCACCCTTAGTCTATAAAAAAATGCTTATGTGCAACTAATAGTTTTAGCTCAGTTCTAAGAGTGGTTTTGCACCGGGAAGTGAAAAGTCCGCCCCATTATTTTAAATGAGTATCGAAAAACATGTCATCGAAGTCTTGATATATGTAGAGGATTCCTCACAATTTTTTCTATCATAAAACACTGGTTAAATCATTTATCAATCAAATATTCGACCTCGGTTTGATCGTCATCTGAATTTGAGATAGCGCCCAGCCTCTAAGTCACAATGGATCTAAAGTATACTCTAAAAGTGAACTGTAGACAATAAATAATACTACGATTGAAAAATGAATGCTATAAGTCGGACAATAACAGGTGAATATTATGTAACAGTTTAACGCAGCAAGTGGTTGCGTTGAAAGAAATCAGGCTGCAAGAGGACGAGGGTGCGCCGTTCACCGCAATACGAGAAGCGTCCCTCCTCAAGGAGCTGAAGCACGCGAATATTGTTACGTTGCATGACATTGTGCATACGAGGGAAACGCTAACATTCGTGTTCGAGTTTGTGGTTAGTAAATATTTTCTTTTTTTTTACATATAATGGGTGCGTTTGGCAGTAAAAAGCGCTAGCAAGCGCTTACAAGCGCTGAAATAGTTTTCGGCCAGGACACGATTGCTACTTCAGTAGCGCTGACACAATCCGCCATTTTGCTTATTTAATTTTTGTTTGTTTTGAAGTAGAGTTTATAAGCTGTTTTGTGCAATATTAGTTTTAAGTAATATAATGACAAGAATAAACATAAATAGTACTTGTTATTAAAGATTAATGATTGGTAAGTTTTTAATATTGATACTTTACAAACATATATTAAAATTAAGGTTAGGTTCCCCGGTTAAAACTAACATCGTGTCCTGGAGGAAAATAGCTACTTACGATTTGACAGCGCTTACCGCTTACGATCGCCATTTTGCTTACAAGCGCTTGCTAGCGCTTTTTTCTGCCAAACGCACCCAATATGTGTTGTTTTTTCTTTACATTGCAAGGCAAACGCATCCTTAATAAATATTTGTAAAGGGCTGAATAAAAAAAAAACTGCTTTCTGAAATCGTCGCGACCGACGTGTTAATTGCTAAGAATACTGTAATCACTCCGATTAATAGCCTCCATCTTTGCCAATTAAGCTAGTTCTCTATATAATTACTAATTACTAATTAGATATAATTAATTATTAACTTGTAAGATAAGCTCCCTCGCTCAGCAGACCCTCATTTCATCAACGAGTACTTACACAAAAATATATAATGGTAGTTCGTGTGAGTGATGAGGCTGAGTATTATCACATTGTTCAGCCCACCTGATATTGTGATCTCGGGGGATTGAATTGGAATATCTACAGCTTATGTCCTTTCAAGCTCGTATTTTGTATTGGCGTCGTGTTACGATTATATAATTATAAATAATATTTTATTCAGACATTTTTAAACGTCTACTTGCATGTATTTTCGACCTTAAGAGGAAACTCGGGCGGAGTTTAGTCCAAAGAAACGTATTCCTCTGTTTTCACCCAAATAATTAAACAAGAGCAAATATTTTAGGATACAAACTATGTCTTCCATTGTCATTTTTGTTTTTATTTACATAAATAAATTACTTTTAAATTCTTCTAAATTTATTAAAACTGTTAGTTAGTAAGTAAGTAAGTAAGTAGTTAGTAAAAGTTATTTCCCCGTTATTAGTCATCCAGATTATAAATTTAACAAATAAAAAAAGAAGAAAAAGAAAAGAAAGGTGTAGATATAGCTACAATCCTTTTTAATTACTCTTGAAAAAAATTGGTCCTTTTTTGGAGGAGAAAATAAGGGAATACAGGATGACGATTCCGTCAATTTTCCTTACGAATATTCTTTTCAAACTGCAGCCTCTCGTTTGTCTAGTTTGGTCCTTCAAATATAGCGCGGCTCCGATAAATCGTTAGAAACCTACACACTTAAAATTTTTATGCACCATATATTTTAAAGTTTGTCACTTTATTAATCAATTGTTTAATTTCACGTATATTTAAAATTATTGTATTAAAACAAAGTTTTAATACAATAATTTTGAATAAACAAGTTTTAATCGCTATTTGTTTCATAGGACACGGACTTATCACAGTACATGGAAAGGCATCCAGGCGGTCTCAATCACCACAACGTGAGGTTATTTATGTTCCAATTGCTACGCGGTCTTTCCTACTGCCATAGAAGACGAATATTACACAGGTATCTTCCATAATTTACTTCAAATAATATTAAAAGGTTATGATTTTAGTAACAGGAGTGTAGCTTCTTAAGCGTGTAAACATTAATATAATTATTCTCTAGTCCTTAACCAAAACAACTAAATTTATTCTAGGAATTCAGGAATGTCGCAGTTATACTTGACGTATTAAGCTTTTTCAGGCAAAATCCAAAACCTATTATGCCGCTTCTAAATCAACTAAATATGAAAGATTATTGATTTTTAATTTTACGTACGGAATTATTTTGTAACAAGAAATATATTTTAATAGACTTATTCAAAGTGTTTTAAATAATATGTGTGTAGGCATAAATTTGCATAATCTTTCGTGTTTTTCCAACAGAGACGTCAAGCCGCAAAATCTCCTAATAAGCTCTCACGGCGAGCTGAAGCTGGCCGACTTCGGGCTCGCACGAGCGAAATCTGTCCCAAGTCACACGTACTCACACGAAGTTGTCACGCTGTGGTACAGGCCGCCAGGTTTGTTGTTTTTATTAGTTATTATAAGACGGACCACTTCTGTGTAATTTGGCTCACAACGTGTTATTTTTAAATAGTTAAAAATATTGTTTAAGTTAAATGTATGTATATAATTTTCACTAGACGCCAAAACACTATATTATTTATTACTATTTAATCATGCTTAATTTTTAATGTATGGGGTCGAATGCGACCGCACCCACCCACAGCACTTTAAACCATTAAAACTTATATTTATAGACTACTTTTCTGTAAAGAAGTTTGGCATTATAGAATCTATAGGTAATTCTCTATTCTACAGTCTAAACAAAAGTCAGTTACTCTATGAATTTTTATTTTTAATCTACGGTAAAATTGCGCCATTTTCGTATGGTTGGCAAATGTCGTAAATTGAGAGGAGAATAAAAATAAAATACATAGAGTAACTGACTTTTGTTTAGACCACAACGCATCTGCATTTGCATTTTGATTTGTAATCGAGGATAGATGTAGATATCTAAGGGCCACAGCAGCCACTTACCATCAGGTGGACTGTGTGCTCATTTGTCACCCTATCCTATAAAAAAATGATAAATTCTCATGTTTGAGATTTTTTTTAATTCTTTACTTTGAGAACTTTATATTACATTTATCTGTTGTAATAGTGATGTCGAAGCTCGTACAATCTGTGGGTCTGTTCATAGATACCATTTTTATATCGTCGGTAGTTTTTAATTTAAAAAAATTGTCTGTTTAGATGTCCTGCTAGGTAGCACGGAGTATTCGACGTCTTTGGACATGTGGGGAGTTGGCTGTATATTTGTTGAGATGTTGTGCGGTGTACCCACCTTTCCTGGCGTTCGGGATACACACGATCAACTTGAAAAAATATTCAAGGTAAGCTTTTGTGTTTAAACTCCTAACTCGTAATTAATTCAAATGTATTGTCGGTCGAAAATAATTGCTTGCATTATTTTTAGATATAGATCCCAGAAACAATCAATGATGGGGAGAAAAAATATTTAAATTCTAGCGCGAAGCAAAGGAATAGACCCCGCCATCCCCTTCGTGGTTATAATAAAACATTCAGAAGTAAGAGCCCCGCTAAGCGGGGCTTTGTCGATCGTGCTTCCTTCAACTGCGCCGCGTGGGGCATCCCTCTCCCAACCTTCTTCCCCCAAAAATCAGGTTTATATTGTCAAAAACATTACGAAAAATAACCTCAAAATGAGATTTTAAAAATTTATAAAAAAACTAAGCACGTCCGGCATGAGGGGAAGGGGGGGTGAATCCCCCTATTCCCCACCACCCACCATCCCCCAATTCAGGCGACTTATTCCATAAGGAAGTTGTGCGAGGAAGAAAACATCTTGCAAATCACATTGTGGTGGACCGCCAATCATCCAGATGGTATGGATGGTATCTCGAATTTTGTCGCGATATAAATATGTTTGCGGATAATTTTTTTTTTTTATAGAATAGGGTGACAAACGAGCACACAGTCCACCTGATGGTAAGTGGTTGCTGCGGCCCATAGACATCTACATCTATCTTCCATTACAAATCAAAATGCAGATGCGTTGTCACCCGTGAGGACTGAGATGGAATGCCTCATTTCCAGTAAAAAGGGTCTCCGGTTCTCTACACTCACCATACGAAATACAGCAGCATTAAGCTACTATTTCACGCTGGTATTCTGTGAGAGCGTGGTCCTTCCCCGGTCGAGCCGACCCATTCGTGCTACAACTATACTACTAATATAATTGCAGCATGGCTCTACCACGTATAAATTTCAATTCAAAAATCTCTTTAAAATTTGATATAATTGAATGAAATCAAATTTTAAAGAGATTTTTGAATTGAAATTTCGATTGAGCTCTCGACCACCCATTCGAAATGTAAAAAAATGTTTTATCAGGTAGATAAAAATTCAAGCTCTCAACCTTACTGTAAAACTTTACGTGAGTTACAGCCGTGTGGTGGCAGCTTAAGAGAATTTATCACCGTATTTCGTCTCGCGGGGGTCGTAAAAGGATCTGTCAGACATATTTACCGTGCCAGCATCCGCTCACGCGCGTGTCCGCATGATTCGCAGTTTTTGATCTGGATTGTCGGTGAAAGGTAATCTGGCTGACATGGTATTTTTGATGTCAGCCAGATTACCGATGCCTGAGTGATTATAGATGCCGTCGCCTATGTAGGTATTTACTATGTAAGCTGTCGCATCGCTAATATGCTAATGCAACGTTTAGATACTCGCCGAGTACAGATGACTAAACATGACACGAGCATGTAAACGCCTTGTTCGTGTGTTCTTGCTACTCGGCCCCGGTATTCGCCTGTTCTCTACTCGATGTCGGTTTTTGGCACGAGTAAAAGCAATATTCGTATCGGTGTTTACATATTCGTCTTTATTCGTTTAACCCGTGAACTCATTTTTCTTATAAAAATAATTTAACCTCTCAAACGCCAAGCGTCCAAATTTGACGGCTTCACTATTCCGTCAAAATTCAAGAGGTCAAATTGGACCGCACCCACCCACAGCACTTTAGCCCATAAATACTTATGTTTAGAGACTACTTTTCTATGAAGAAGTTTGGCATTATAGAATCAATATGAAATTGTCTATCCTCTAATGCAGGGGTCGGCAACCTTTAAGTCGGAAGAGTCAAAAATTACAATTAATAAAATTTCAAAGTTTTTAAAGAGCCACATTTTTTTTTCTTGACAACCATAATTAGTACTTCTATAAATAAAGTTTTTGATAAAAAAAAACTTGTCTGTTTATTCATAAGAAAAACAAAAATATAATATATCAATATAAAAGTAGTGTTTTTTCACAACAAATTAGAACTATATGGTATTATTGGATAATCACTTATTATTAAAATAATAAATAAAACTATGAAACATTTATATAGTTACATTGTACGAGTAAGTCTTACAAGATTAACTTCTACTTCAATAACAAACAGTTGAGCAAACGAATTCAATGGAAGCTTTGACTTTGCATGTTTATTCAAGTAGAATATTATAAATTTATTAAATTCAATAATGTAACTTGTACTTAAAAATTTAAAAAAGCAATAACATACATTTGAGCAAACAAATTCAATGAGAGCGTTGTATGGTTTTGACAAGTTTGGATAAATTATTTTAAGTTTCAAACAGGACTCGAAATTATCATTTGTTAGTTGGCTTCTTACCTTACTTTTAATTATATTCATGTAAGAGAGAGAACGCTTGTTCGCACGAATATTTCGAAGATAGTCAGCTTTAAAATTGCCAACTCACCCCTCACTATAGCAATCTTGAAGACTATTCCATGCGTCGAATGTAAGAGCCTCAACTCGAGGCATTTCGTTTAAAACTGTCCATTTTTGTTGCGTTACGTACATACATTTCTGGACCTCCAATTCTTCCAACTTGCTTTTCAACTCTGTAAATTTTCCACTCCACGAAGCTTAATTTTTTAAATCGATCAAGTGCTTTACTAGAAATCCAGTATCAACTTCAAATGGTCCAGTGTGGATTTCGTGTGTGTGGGTGAAAAGCGAGTACAAGTGGCTGAGAGATAGAAATGGTGCCTCATACTACTTTTTTATAAAATAATTCATATTTGCGTATGAAACTAAAGAGACGCAGCTTCACATCCAAAGAGCCGCATGTGGCTCGCGAGCCGCAGGTTGCCGCCCCTGCTCTAGTGGAATAAAAGCACAGTTCATTACGTACGCCATTTTCATTTGGATGTTGTATAGATTTTTGGATTTTTCTAGTTTTTTATTAGTGTTTTACTAAAGAGTTTTATTATAATATTGTTGTAAAAGTTTTTGTGTGAATATAATTTATCTGTTTACGCAAATAATTTCGAGTAATGTATAAAAATAATTGTGATTTTCACGCTGCCGACATATCCGCTTCGTATTTTTTTTTGTTATCAAAATACAATAAAATCTTTTTGTAATGAAGTAAAACCTGACTTTTGTTTAGACCACAGGATAGAGAATTTTGAATAGATTTTACAATGCCAAACTTTTCGCAGAAAAGTAGTCTCTAAATTTAAGTTTTGATGGTTTTAAGTGCTGTGGATGGGTGCGGTCGCATGCGACCGCTCGGGATTTGCCAGGCGCATGCGACTGCATGGGAATTTTATGGGGATTGAAGGGTTAAAATAATGATAGTGATAACACCTACCTACTGTGGTGGATTGGAGTAACTATCGTATATATTCTATATATTGGAGAATCTACTATTTTTATAGCGCTTTATCAGGGAGAACCCGTGATATGGGGTCCTAGAAATCATTTTTAAATAAATATCTATGAAAAAAAAATATTTCATCAATCCCTTCTCACAAGTCCCCTGGTGAAATATTGGTCTCCCACAAGGGGATGACACAAACCACAGTCCTGAGCCATCTGCATCTGTCGCCTCCATAACATCCCTTCCATATCTTACCAGCTCTCCACCTAGTAGAGGAGGGGGCTCCACACCCTCCAAAAATGTTTTTGTGAGACTATAAACATCAAATAGACTTAAAGTTGTTGCAATGAGATGCATTTCATCTCAATATGTATAATACAGATGAATATGTAAACACGTCATAATCCTCGACGAATAACGAATTACTAGGCGAGGTACAACAGTAGATAAACGAGACGTGTGTGCAGGTGGTGGGCACGCCGACGGAGGAGAGCTGGCCGGGCGTGTCGC